>JANAVB010004998.1:1776150-1861150 GCA_029216955.1 Iris pallida
GTTTTCGGGGGCCAGTAGCAGCGCAGGGGCTGCTAAGCGCCCTCAGCTTCAGCATCAGTCGTTCCAGCATCACCAACAGCAGGGGCAGGCCAGAGCGTCTGTCCAGAGGGGTCAGCAGCGTCCGGGGCAGGATGATCCACCGTGCCACTTCTGCAAGAAGTCCGGTCACCTCTTCGAGTTCTGTAGGAGGAGGCAGGGGCTGTGTCTCTTTTGCGGTGCCGCTGGACATCAGATGCGGGAGTGTCCCAAGAACCCCCGTGTTACTGGAACTGCTCAGAGGGCACCCGTTCAGAGGGCACCAGCTAGTGTGCCGGTAGTTCAGCAGAGAGGTCCACTTCCGACTCAGCAGCAGCAGTTTGTTCAGCACCGCCAGCAGAGGGGTGGTCAGGGTAGAGCCTTTACTCTTACAGCCGAGGAGATGGAGCCTATCGCGGATGTTGTCGCAGGTTCTATTCTGCTCGATTCTTTTCCAGCTTTGGCCTTATTTGATTCTGGTACTACGCACAGTTTTGTGTCTGTTTCTTTTGCTCTTAGGCACAATATTATTGCTGAATATCTTGGTAGGACTTGCAAGATTATGACTGGGAATGGCATCATCCTAGTTAATAATGTTTGCAAGGGGCGAAGAGTTTCTTTGAGAGGCCGGGAGCTGAGTGCGTGTCTGCTCGTAATGCCACTTCCGAGTTATGATGTGGTACTCGGTATGGATTGGTTGAGCATGCACCACGCTAGCATTGACTGTAGAGGGGGCAGGATTCTGTTTAGGCCGTCGGGAGAGCCGGAGTATGAGTTCACCAGGGGTACAGCGGAGCAGGAAGATGGATTCTGCAGAGCGTTGTTGGCGGGGCCGGTGTTGCCACATCCACTCCTTGTTAAGTTCTTGGATGTCTTTCCTGAGGAGTTGCCCGGGATGCCGCCAGATCGTAATGTTAAGTTTTCTATAGATCTAGTGCCGGGTGCTGAGCCTATCTCCCAGCACGTCTATAGAATCAACAACAGTGAGTTATCGGAGCTGAAAAGACAGGTCGACGAGCTGGAGGACAAGGGCTTTATTCGATCTAGTTCTTCACCTTGGGGTGCGCCAGTTCTTTTCGTCCCTAAGAAGGATGGTACAGTACGTCTGTGCATTGATTACAGGGCGCTCAACAACCTTACCATCAAGAACAAGTATCCTTTGCCGAGGATTGATGACTTGTTCGACCAATTGAGCGGCGCGAGGGTGTTCTCGAAGATCGACTTGCGTACCGGGTACCATCAGCTGAAGGTGAAGCGGGATAACATTCCGAAGACTGCCTTTCGGACCCGCTATGGCCAGTATGAGTATACCGTCATGCCGTTTGGGTTGACCAACGCCCCGGCGGTATTCATGAACTTGATGAACAAGGTATTTCATCAGTACCTTGACAAGTTCGTGGTGGTTTTCATTGATGACATTCTCATCTATTCGAAGACACCAGAGGAGCACGAGGAGCACCTGAGGATTGTGTTGGACACTCTCAGGAGAGAGCAGCTGTATGGGAAGCTGTCCAAGTGCGAGTTCTTCTTGGATCGCGTGGAGTTCCTAGGCCATGTTGTCTCTGGCGAAGGATTTCAGTGGATTCAAAGAAGATTTCTGCAGTGGAGTCCTGGTCTATGCCGAGCTCAGTAGCAGAGGTTCGGAGTTTTTTGGGTCTGGCAGGTTACTACCGGAGGTTCGTACAGGACTTTTCCAGGATTGCCCAGCCGATGACCCGCCTTACCAGGAAGGACGAGGAGTTTGTTTGGTCCGATGAGTGCCAGGCCGCCTTCGCACTGCCATCTGGATCTGGTGGTTATACGATCTACAGTGATGCTTCAGGACGGGGTTTGGGTTGTGTGCTTCAGCAGCACGGGAAGGTAATTGCCTATGAATCTAGGCAGTTACGTCCTCATGAGAGGAATTACCCTACCCACGATCTGGAGCTGGCAGCGGTCATCTTTGCTTTGAAGCTGTGGAAACACTATCTGTACGGAGAGCGAGTTGAGATCTATACAGATCACAAGAGCTTGAAGTACGTGTTTACCCAGAAGGAGCTGAATATGAGGCAGAGGCGATGGTTAGAGCTGATGAAGGATTTTGATATATCCTTGCAGTACCATCCGGGAAAGGCCAACGTGGTCGCAGATGCTTTGAGCAGGTATCCCGTGGCCATGTGTTTGACGATGGATCGTCACCTTCTGGCAGATCTGGAGAGCTTGGAGATAAAGGTGATAGTTCCAGGGTTCGAGGCGCAGATGTGGGGTCTGTAGGTGCAGTCGGAGCTGATGGAGAGAGTCAGGACAGCTCAGTTTGAGGATAAGGCTCTGAGGGTCATCAGGGAGCAGGTCCAGATAGGGCTGTTGGATGAGTTCTCTATAGCAGAGGATGGGTCGTTGAGGTATGGTACCAGATTGTGCGTGCCGAGCGGAGGACTTCGGGAGAAGGTTCTTCAGGAGGCGCACCGTTCTCAGTACTCTATGCATCCCGGAGCCAACAAGATGTATAGAGACTTGAGACAGCATGTTTGGTGGTATGGCATGAAACGAGAGGTGGCTCAGTTCGTTTCGAGATGCTTGGTGTGCCAGCAGGTGAAGGCCGGGAGGCAGAGACCCGGTGGATTGCTCCAGCCACTACCCATTCCTGAGTGGAAGTGGAAGCATATCACTATGGACTTTGTATCTGGGCTTCCGCGCTCTCCAGGAGGGAAGGATGCGATTTGGGTCATTGTTGATCGATTGACCAAATCGGCCCACTTTTTGCCTTTCAAAGTGGGTTTGTCGACGGAGAGGTTGGCCGAGATGTACGTGCGGCAGATAGTCCAATTGCACGGGGTGCCAGTGAGTATAGTCTCGGATCGGGACAGCCGATTCACTTTCCACTTCTGGCGGAGTTTGCAGCTTAGCTTGGGCACATCGCTCAAGTTCAGTACCGCATACCACCCCAGACAGACGGGCAGTCGGAGAGGACAATTCAGACCCTCGAGGATATGCTGCGTACCTGTGTCTTGGACTTCGGGAGATCTTGGGAGGACCACCTTCACTCGGTAGAGTTTGCTTACAACAACAGCTACCAAGCCAGTATAGAGATGTCACCTTTCGAGGCTCTATACGGACGGAGGTGCCGTACTCCCTTATCGTGGGATGATGTCGGCGAGAGGGTTTTGCTTGGCCCTGAGATGGTGGTGGATGCTGCAGAGAAGGTCAGGGTTATCAGAGATAGACTTCGGATGGCGCAGGATAGGCAGCGGCATTGGGCCGATAGCCATCGGAGGCCATTGGAGTTTGAGGTATAATTTAGATTTTCTAGTAATTGAGTCTGATTGTGATTGTTTTAGATCAAGCTCTAAGTCTTGTGTTTTGTTTTAGGTTGATGATCTTGTCTTTCTGTGGATTTCTTCGACGCGTGGCACGATTCGTTTTGGTGGCAGCGGGAAGCTTAGTCCACGATACATCGGACCATTCCGTATCATGGGCAGAGTCGGTGTAGTGGCTTACCGACTAGAGTTACCGCCCGTGCTAGAGGGAGTGCACAGTGTGTTCCACGTGTCGTAGCTGAGACGATACGTGGTAGATCCCAGTCACGTCTTAGACCACTCCGAGATCGAGGTGGGACCGACACTCAGCTATCCAGAGAAGCCGGTCGAGATCTTGGACCGAAGAGAGAAGGTGCTCCGGAACCAGGTCATTCCCTTGGTTCGCGTTGCATGGAGACACCACTCTCCAGGTGAGTCCACCTGGGAGAGGGAGGACGACATGCGGGAGCGATTCCCATATACCTTCGAGCCTTGAGGTAAATTCTTTCTTTTTCTTCCTTGTTTTATTCATGATTGCTGTGTTAGTTCTCATTCAATTTCGAGGACGAAATTTTTTAAGGAGGGTAGATTTGTCACCCCCAGTTTTCAAATTAGGGGTATTTTTGTCATTTTCAAGTTTTATAATATTTTAGAAATTTTATTTGATTTTATATGATTTTTAGGAATTTATTTGAGTCGGTTTGAATTTTATCCAATTCGGACTCAATTTGGAGACCCGGGTAGCCTGGACCCTAGTGGGACCCACAGACTAGCTGTGTTTGGCCCACACACTATCATAATTAGGCTAGAAATCTTTAATCCTATTTTCATGACTTAATTAGTCTTTTTAGAGGCTTAATATGTATTTAGAATAAACCGAACCAAACCGAATTCATTTTGAACCAAATCTAAGTCTAATGGATAGAAGGCTTATTGGATCCCCAAAAAAACCAAACTCAAACCCATTCCCTCACCCCCCATGGGCCGGCCAAGACTAGGAGAACCCCCCCCCTTTTTCTTCTTCATTAAGTCAACATCCCTTCTTTCTCAAAATTCCTTTCTTTCTCTCCAACTCTTCTTCCCTACAAGAACTCTACCTAGGTATGTCATTTAATCATCATTTATTACTCTTTTCTATTTACTTCCTTCACCATAAATATAGAGAATAGGATTCTCTACATTTTGCCCTCTATTTGTAGGGTTTTCCCTAGAGATTAGGTTAGAGTTTAATTAGGGGTTTTTATATGTTTAATGGTGTATATATATATATATATATATATATATATATATATATATATATATATATATATATATATATAGATATATATATATATATATGTATATATGAATGTAAATATATATGTATATATATGTTTATATATATATATGTATATATGAATGTAAATATATATGTATATATATGTTTATATGTATTTGTGTGTGTGTGTGTGTGTGTAGAGAGGGTGAAGTGTCATGAGAATGAGAGTGGTGGTGGTGGATGTGTGTGAGAGTGTATGTGTTAATATATATGTATATATGTGTATATATATATATATATAGATATAAGGATTTGTGTATGTGTTTATATATATATATATATATATATATATATATATATATATATATATATATATATATATATATATATGTGTGTGTGTGTGTGTGTGTGTGTGTGTATATATGTATAAGGAGATGTGTGTGTATGTATATATATATAGAGGCATGTGTGTGTGTGGTTGTGAGTTATACATATATATAAGGATATGGTTATATGTATATACATAGATAGATTGATAAATAAATAGGTATATTATATATATATATATATATATATATATATATATATATATATATATATATATATATATATATATATATAAAGAAAAGAAGAGAGGAAGTATGAAGATGAAGTAGAAGAAGAAGGGAAGAAGCAGGGGCAGCAATAGGGGCAGCAGCAGCTGCAGGAAGTAGCAGCAGCTGCAGCAGCTAATGCAGTAGCAGCAGCAGTAGAAGCTAAGTAGCAGCAGTAGGAGCTGCATTAGCAGCTCCTTTGAACCCCCTTTACACCCCCAATTCACCCCATTGACCCCCCCTAGTATCATATATAAATGTATATATGTAGGTATATATATATATAGATGTATATGTTTATATATATATATAGATAGATGGATAGGAAGTTAGGATGAAAGAAGAAGGAAAAGAAATAGATGAAGTAGAAGAAAAGAAGTAGGAGAAGTAAGGAGTTAGAAGAAGATGTAGAAGAAGAAAACTAGGAAAAGTTAGAAACTAGAAGAAGATTAGAAGGAGAGAGTGAGGAAGAGGTTAAGAAGAAGAAGAATTAGAATTGAGAGTCAAAGAGGAGATTTGGAGCGAGAGCTAAAGGGTGGTTTTTAGTAGAAGTCGAGTTAGAGGGCGAAATTGAGCTCGGAGCGTCGGATTGCGACGAAACTTGACGTAGACCTAGGTTATGTGAATTAGATTTTGCGGGTAAGCTCCTTAGTGGAAATCGGGATCGTAGGGCGCCGGTATCGTGCCGTATCAGTGCGTATCTTAAAATATTCAAGATATCTGCAACGGGCCGTAAGGTGGACTAGACGTCCACTTTATCTAGTTATTTTGGTAGATAACGAACCTATAGGCTAGTACCCTACTACCCTAGGGAGCACGGATCAAAATATCAAGCGTAGGTAGGCTATCTAGATAATCGCCGAGGGTAGAATTTTACCCTTTTTAAGGGTAAATTAAGGAATTGGCCTACGGCCGAGAATTTGAGTTTGAAGTCCAAGATGGACTTGGATATGGGTTGTATAGGTTGGTAATGAGTAGAATTAGCCGTCTAAACCTGGTCTTGGATTCGGTTGACCACGGTTGACTATTTAGACTAAAAGTCAACTATGGGTCAACACTTTACCCAATTTAGTTCCAAATTCCATTTAACTTGGACAGTTGACTAAAAGTCAACTATTAGTCACCAGTGACCTAGGTTGACCTAGAGTTGACCAGAGTTGACCCGTTGACCAAAAGTCAACGGTAAGCCAGTTTTCGACCTAGTTTGATTCGGATTGACTTCCAATGTTCTCCCATGACCAAGATTGACCCGACTAGACATGTCTTGACCTAGAATGACTAAATAGGATTTAATTTGATTTAACTTTACTTCCTAAACATAATATTGATACGTCTTATTCTCTATAGGTCCTCGAGACACTGCAGTTGATCCGGTCGACATATTTTATCATCTTACAGGCGAGTACATTCTCTGATACTTATTCCCAATTTATGATAACTGTTATGATTCATGTACTTAGTGTTGATATGCTTATTCCCGACACATGGTTCTCACGGATTGGTATTCTTGGATCCCGACGAGAGCTGTTTTCTCCTTCTTAGGTTGGGATGTATTGTGCAAGCTCCCTTGTAGCTCTTGCTCAATATATGGTCACTGATTTTAGAGAAGGCTAGCTACCTTCTCATTAGAATCCCGTGCAGTAACGTGTCCTGTTTGGATCTATTCTACCAGTTGGGGTAGGGGGAGTAGTAGCGTAGGCCTGTGATCAGATCCATCCCGCATTTCCGAACAGTGTGAGTCATATACCGCACTTATGACTTGCCAGGCCGATTCTTGACAGGTACCCAAGCCGATCACAAGCTAAAACTATTACTTACACACATTGGATATATAGCTTACCTTGATTTGTGTGTATGCCATGATTCAGTTCTACTTTCTTGTTCTAGCTCTAGCTTTGCAGCTTACCATGCCATGATACATACATGTACACTCCATGATTCATTGTATATGCTCTATTTACAGTCTTATAGCTTTTATTCTATCTTGAGATCTGTTATGAGATATATGTACTCGTTCTATCCTGACTGGACTGTTGATAAAATATTACAGATGCCGACGAGGGAGATTGCAGTACCTACTACGGTCCGGACGACGTAGTGGGCCTAGACTTGGTCCCGCAGGGCGTAGCTCTGCCTGACGAGACTATACCACTTGTTTAGTTAGAGTAGGTCTTTGTACTGGACTTTATTTCCAGTTACTTTTGAGACTGTATTTATATTGGACTGTACTAGAGACTGGACTTGTATATTATTTGTATTTGGACTTGACATGTTATATTTTATCGTCTTGTTGTCTTTATCTTTCAGTCTTTACTTATCATCTTAGAGTTGTGATTGAGCACTTATATATATTCATTGCTTGTCCTCCGTTCGGAGTTGACTATATTCTCGACAAGTTTTGTTATATATAATAAACTGTTGTCAAACTAGAAAATCTATAGCATTCCACGCCATTTTTCCGGTGAGGGCTGGGCGTTGTCGCGTCACGTGCCCTTTTAGCGGGTGCGGGTCGTGACACCCGGCCTGCCCTGGGCCAGGGCCGCCCCTGGGTGGTGGTCTACTTCGAAGGGCATCTATGAGCTCTCCCAAGGTCAGCCTCGAGGAGCCGCCATCGGCAACAGCCACCTTAGCTTTCTCGCTAAGCTCCACAACTCTCTCTCTAGCTTTCCTCTCCCTCTCCCCGCCCCCAGGACAAGGGTTGGGTTCAGTTCACAGGCCCGAAGTCTCGTCCCAAACCGGCCTGATTCAAAATCCAATATGAACTGGCTCTTGCTTCGAAACTCGATCGACCTGGTCCGGCCCAACCATATCAGTGACCCGACCAGGCCCGATCCTAGACATAGTCCATAAAATAAAATTAAAAATAAAATAATATACATATATATATTCCATATAAAATATAGGAACTTAATAAAATTACTCTAATATAGTTTCTCTCTTTTAGTTAATATGGTAGTATACTAATGATAGCTAATTTAGTTAAAAAAATCCTTTCTAATTTAGTAGTTTATTATCACTATATTTTATTCTCAAACATATTATCATATATTCTAATTTACTCTAACATATTTAATATGACAGTATTCAAAAATATTATCCTATATTAATATTATACTAAACATAGCTAGTATGGTTTGAGCAAAAGTTAATTGGTAGTACTAAAAAAAATATTATTATATATTCTAAAATTACTCCAATATAGTTAATATGGGAGTATGCTTGGTCAAAAGTTAAAATAGTAGTACTAAAAAAAATTATCATATATTCCAAATACTCAATATAGATAATATGGTAGTATTCAAAAATATTATCATATATTAATATTATATAAAATTTAGCTAGTATAGTTGTAGCAAAAGTTAATATGTAGCACTCAAAAATATAATCATATATCCTAAAATTACTCTTATAGTTAATATGGTAGTATTCAAAAATATTATCATATATTAATATTATACTAAATTTAGTTAATATGGTAGTATTCAAAAACTATTATAATGGATATACTAAATTTACTCTTATAGTTTATGGTAGTATACTCAGACCGGGAAAAAAAACTGCAGCGCCACGTGGCAGCTGCGGATTAGTCCCCCAAAAAAACACTCAGCCCCCTGCTTACGTCGACCGGAAATCGACCAGTCGAAATCCGACATGTAGCCGCGGTTGAAACCACGTTCCGTGTAGCACAGTTGTATTCTAAAATTCTAAAATTACTCTAATATAATTAAAATGGTAGTATTCAAAAATATTATCATATATTTATATTATACTAAATTTAGCTTGTATGGTTGGTGCAAAAGTTAATATGGTAGTACTAAAAAATTATTATCATATATTCTTAAATTACTCTAATATAGTTAATATGTAGTATTCAAAAATATCATAATATATTAATATTATACTAAATTTAGCTAGATATGATTGGAGCAAAACATAATATGGTAGTACTAAAAAATATTATCATATATTTATAAGAGGTCGTTATTGGCACTCCTAAAATGTTATTCTGCACTATTTTTTTTATTTTCTATCATTTAAAGTTTAAATTTATTCCAACATTAACATTATTGGCACTTCTAAAATATTGTTGGAGTCCAGTCCGGATTTGGTAACAACATATTTGTGGAATTCAAATCTACTTAAATATTTAATTTGATTAGATTTGGATGTCCATAATTGGTGTTATGCTATTTTAGATATAATAAGATTCTTATTTTAAGAATCATATTATGATTTAAAATAGAATGTTGATGGAATATTTTACTGTAACACCCAGTTTTCTAAATGAGGGTACTTTTAAAATTTTGTGTTTTAATTATTTAATTATGATATTTAAATAATAATATGATTTTTAGTGATTTTTAATCATTTTTAAAACTATTTAAATATCATGACTTGTGATTTTGATATGCAGCTAGTGCAACCGTAGAGACTGTCTGCCCTAGAGCCTAGCCATGTGATTAGGGTGTTTCATTTATTATTTTAGCCTAGGGGTAATTTGGTCATTTTGACTTATTAGAATTTTTAATTTATTATTGGATTGATGGTTGATGGTTTTGATTTTTGCTAGTTGTGACATAAGAGACTAACCTAGATGTTGACCCTAGTTAAGGTGACTTGATTAGCATGGTGAGACCCTAATCTAACTTAAGTCAATATGGTTTTGACTTGAGTGATTTAGCTCTTGAGATATTAGGAAGGATTTTAATGTTGGACTTAAGGCTAAGGTAGAGAGCCCATTGCTCATATGACTTGGCCCATGGCCCATGACTTGTAACCCTAACCCTAATTTTCACTCAATATGACCAGCCACTTAGGGCTCCCCCTCCCTATAAAGTCATCTCCTCCATGTTCTTGCCTCTTTTGTAATGTTTCAACATTTGAAGAAAGAGGTAAATAACCATCTTTTCCAATCCATAACTTTCTTATTTCAAGTCCTTTTTGGCTCAAATCTTTTGCATTAGATTCTAATTAGTCTTTTCTTGCTGTTCATGGAGAGTAATCTCAGCCTTGGATCAATTTGGAGCATTTGGCCATCAAGAAGGACACCCCCTATTTGAGGCTTTTCCTTGCAAATTGCACCTATAGATAAAATGCCTTAAATTGATTTAATTTTCCGTTTTCTTTACATTTAAGGCTAGATCTAGGTGTCCCCTAGTTGTCCCTAGAGTTTGGGTGAATTTCGTGTCCATTTGGTGTCCGTATCGGACATGTATTATGATGTGTGTGTAGGTATTTGTTAAAATGTCGCAAAGGATTTATTTTCGTATTTTTGAATTCTAATTACATGGATCTCTAGATCTAGGTGTGTGTAATAACTTCTGTGAAGGATGATTTGCATTTTATGTCTTATTGTGTCAGATTTTGTGCTTGGACACGCAACACGGGGCTCGTTTAAGTGCCATGTTGCCCGTGTCCTGGTACGCACTGGACACGCCACTTCACGACACGAAAATTGACATGGAGACTCCCTAGATGACTGACACGAGGCCTGCAAAGTTTTGTAGGATCTCGTTGACTGGTTAGTGAGAACTTCGACCCGCACGGAATTGCACTATCACGCACACGCGTAGAATAGCTTCGCTGATACGCACACACACACACGACATGTGTAACCCCTCTTTCTAAAATTTTTGAATTATATTTTTATTTATTTATTTGAATTAAATTAAAATTATTATAAATAATCACTTAGTTAATTATTACGGTAGAGGACTTTAGCCATGGCGGAGTTTTGGAGTACAAGGTGACTAGAAATCGTGGCACGGATAGTGTAATGGCGTGCTTTGACTAGAGTATTAGCCCTGGTAGGAAAGGCCGAGCCATAGTGATGTCCTAACTAGGAAAAAAAAGGCCAAGTCGCGACTTAACCCTTACAGAAGATTTATTTATTATTTAATTATATTATTGAGTTTTAGGGAAACTGGTTGTACCGAACCTGTCCCGACTGGACCCGAACCGAACCCAAGCCTATGTAGTCGGGTAGTGCGACCAAAGACGCTCATGTAGGTGTGTATTATTAGGGTTTTGTATTTTATCTTAGTGGAATATTTAGTATATTGCGATACATCTGTTGCACATATATGTGTTATTGATAATGCATTATTAATTATTTTATAATAGGATAAATATTCTTTTTGTGTTGTATTTCTAGATTGCTAGGATTTTACGCCATATATATATATATATATATATATATATATGCATGTATATATATAAATATATAACATATATGTGTATTTGTATATATATAATAATATATTAATGTGTGTATGTGTATTTATATAAATGAATAAAATACGGGTGAATACTTGTATATATAAAATGTATATATGTAAATGTGTGTATATATATATATATATATATATATATATATATATATATATATATATATATATATATATATATATATATATATATAAGGATATGTATGTGTGTATAAATAAATATGTACGTATGTATATATAAATATACGTATAGTATATATGTGTATATGAGTGTAGATATATATATATATATATATGTATTTGTACATAGGTAATTACATATATATGTAAAAAAAAAATATTACATATATATGTAAATGTATAAATACAATAATAGCAAAGGGAAAACCAAACAAAAGAAAAAGGAGAAGCAACTCCCAGCACAGCCCGGCCTAACCAAGGGCTAGGCCAAGCCCAACCCGAACACAGTACAACCCAGCTAATTCTCCAATGGAATAAAACCCAGGCCAGAAGCCGACTGTATATGTAGCCGCGAGAACAAAGAAGGGAAATAAACCCTAATACCACAGCGCCTCCCCGACCCAACACCACCCAAAGGGAACGTCGAGCCTGGGCGCACCCCCACGACCGCGCGCCGCCGCGGGAAGTCGCCGGACGACGGAGGAATCCCGCACGTGCACGCACACGAACAGGGGAACAAGGCGACAGCAGCAGTCCGACCCCTACTTCGCAGGTAAATAACTCTCCACTCGTTCAACTATTTTTTGATCTACAAGATCCTACACGTAGACAACCTATAGGGCTATAAACCCCTTCAATTGGTTTGAATTTAGAAGCCCTGGTTTGCTAGATAAACCGATACGAACTTTAACGAAAACTGTCTCGAACAGGACAAAATTTCGTGTTCGTGAACCTACTTTGGAAGGCGACAAACTCGCCGATCCATCGCCTAACTGGAAAACAACCTGAATAGGTTTAACGATAACCTATAAGACTTCTAAACGCTGCTTTTAGATCTTAATTTCATCCAGTATAAATATAGTTAAACCAATTTGAAAATGGGGAAAAACCTGCAAAAACTGTTTTTGAAAAACAATAAAAATCCTCGATACGACGTGCGTTCCGCCATTCCGGGCGACGTGGTCGCGAACCGAAAGCATCGAAAGCTGCGTAACGGCTTCGTAGTCGTATGGGCTTTGACGAAATTCGAATTGGTCGCGTGTGCGCGACGAATTTGATGTGTATCTGTCGAAATTTCCTGTATCGGTCTCTGTGCAAATTTTCTAATTACTTTGTACACACTCGTCAGATCGAGACGAAACTTGTGCCAACAGGACCGTATCATTTTTCTAGTCCTGTATGCCATGTTTGGTCTGATTCTGAGACAGTTGATAAAATCACCGTTTTGCGGGCCCCACGGTCCGACTCAACGGGCGATTTCATGCACAGCCCACCGAAATCCAACTCTGGATATACTGTTGGGTTCATATCAGAAAATTGGATCCGTAGACATATGGTTTGACGACTTTAGAGACCGTTGACTCTGGCATGCTTTTCGGTGCAAAGCGGGTCCAACGGCGGACACCGTTTTGGGTCGAAATTACCGTTTTGCCCCTGTGTCCAGAATTGGACTTAAGGACAGGCGATCCTAGCTATTTTGACTATTCTAAGAACCTCTTGATATGACGATATGATCCAATGTGGATAGATTATTCACTTGGTGAGACATGGCTTCCTAGTATTAATGATCTAACCCTGATAAATTGATTAATTCCTTCTCTTTGCCTCTTAGATATCATCCTCGCATCTTAGTCAAATTGCCTATTTAGTTCCTATTTTTTTGCCCTAAGAGTTATTATTTTATGTTATCCATAGATGAACCACAAGATTAGTTTTGATTCAAAGTTTTCCTCAAAGGTTTGAATACACATAGAATAGATACTAGAATGTTTGTATTCCTTTTATCTCCAGTTCTTTCCTCCATGATTAAATCTTTTATTTAAAGATGGCGACTGATAGGACGAATATTTACGCCTTATTACATAGTCGACTTGTTTGAATCCCTAGAAGCACAGGAATTTTTACAGATATAGTTAAAGGAATGATGGTTGACTCATAATGGTAGGACAGCAGCGCACTGTCGCCATTTATTTGAATTAGGGAGACTATGTATTCACTGCAGCCAGCAGCGCATTGGCGAGGCACGATCCCTAGAGTAGAAATGGATTTAAGAAAATATAGGTTATAGAATATTCCTAAAACTATAGCTAGTGGTCCTTTTGATCGTAGTTACCCTTGAGTCAATATTGGATAGAGTTAAGAAGTGTTCGACTTTGTATCATATTTGAGTTACGAAACCAAGGGTTTTATCACAGCCCGAGTATACGGGTGAGACATAACTCTCGGTGAAATGGCTTCAAACGTGATTACAGGTTTAGGATACTATGGAGGATAGGACAATACCATTATGTCCCAGGAGACCCGAAGCCAATATTAGTAGAAGTTTTGTAAGTTGGATAGCACGTCTCCCGATCTAGCATTCCGTGGTCCTTGTGACCTGTTGACGAGGATATCGACTGACACTAATAGGTTTACCTAGAATATGGAATTTAGAATGTCCATAACCCATTAGTCGACCAAGTCCTTATGGATAAGAAGATAGTAGGAAGACTGTATAAGCAAGAACACCGGGTAAGGTTTGATTCTCACAAAACTCGAACTACTTGTGCCTTCTTTAAAAAAAATCTTGTATAATTATAATTTGACTATTTTGACCAATATTGCTATCACAGTCTAGTTTTACAAGCTTACTCTTTTATCGAGCTTGATTCAAGACGTATGTTTATTGGGGACGCCCACTAACATATTGTCTAATCAGAATCGATGTATTACGGTCTGATCAACCGTAGTGCACCCGGTTTGCTCTCCCTCTGATTAACCTACGTGGATTGAGATGTAGAGGTATCTATGATCTCATCCGCGACTGCATTGACAATTCCTCTTGAATTATATGTTCTCCTTTGAATCATGTAATTGTATTCAGTGACATCTCCCTTGAACTCTTTACTGTTTTGTCTTTCACGAATTCGGAAGACGAAAGCTCATAATTGGTAGTGAGATACCGAGTACCTCCATGGCTGTGATAGTTTTATACACAAGTATCGACCAGCCATGTGGTTAAGTTACTCGTTCTCCTCTCGACCCTCAAACTACTATTGGGACTTTCAAGCCAACTGAACTTGAGAATGATTAGGATTTTATCCTTAGTCAAGATGCCAACCTAGGAGACTATCTATTCTCAAGAAAATATTTTGTTGTGAGTCTCTAATTTATTGCTTGAAGTTTGCTTTAACTAGTAACCCTTAAGCCCATACCCCTAGAACTCTTGTGACAATAGTCTGGCAGGCTTAACACGAATAGAGATCCACGACTCATTTGTTAGAAATCTTTTCAAATGATGTGCCTTAGAATTGGTTACCCCGTCGATAACTCTTGAATACTGGGGACGAGTAGGTCATTCTATTTTATCGACCATGTGTCATTGTACACACTCGTTTTCCAATTATTGAGGCACGATCCTTGATTTGACTTATGTCTACCGTATCCTGATACGCCGTTCCTTATTCCCTATTAACAAAGAGTCGAGGTACAGTATCCGGACTTTGGGAACCCTCTAACCTCAATATTCCTAAGACCATGTCCTATTTCTAAGGTGGGTAGACTGTAAGCCTCCTAAAGTTTTAGGATATACGAAGATTACCGATTGATTAGAATAAATTTTTATTAGAATGATAATTAGTGCCCCATGGACTCCCACTTTCCATTTAGATTATTTTGTGTCCCCGACCGTGCCATTAGTATTCGGAGCACGAGACCAGCTGTTACCTTCCAACAAATTTCATATGCAAGTTCTAGACGAGTCCACCTTCATCTAGGTATATCATGTCCCACTCAAACACGTCCCCTTGTACTCTATTTTTATGGTACGACTTTTAGGTCAAAAGGACTAGCTATAACCCGTACCATAATATAGGTATACTTCCCGACTTCCACTAGAGTCTCAACCATGACTCGAATCTTTCGACCCAATATATGGTTGTGGTCTACTCGAAGCCACTACGCACATGTCACTAGTATGACATTCAATTGTGTCTTCTCGTGCTACTTAAACACAAAAGTCATGGAAGACACATTTTTCGGCTTTAGGAACCTAGCTAACCAACCCGACTGGCAACTAGCTCAACCACTTGGGTGGAAACTTATTCTAGGTTACCCTAACCTAGTAGAAATAGTTTTATCATTAGAATCTTGTCCAGTCCGTATAGATTGAAATCCAAGGTTTATCCAACCAACGGTTGGTGCCCAATCAGGGAACCCATTAAGACTCAGTAAATCCCATCCATGCAACCACCATAATTGGACTATGAAACCGAATTACTTGAAATAGGTCCTTATACCTATTATATAATCTTTACCTCTTAGAGTGTGAAGTCATTTGTAACCCTTATTCCATCTACCTAGAAGTTGCGATACGATCTTGTATTGCATTTATATCCTTGCTCGTGTGTTTAAATAACCACAGAAAGGATCACAAACTTGATTTCCCAAATTCCGTTCTATTATGAAACCTTGTTTAGATTAATTTCGAGAACGAAATTTCTGTATTGCACGGAGTGCAAGCCCTCTAGGAAACGAAGGGTTCTTCGACTTAACTAGTGATTGGGCTAGAGTAGCCCAATTAGTAACGAGTCAATGGCTCATAAACTTTCTTTCTATCTGTATCATTGGATACTCTCTACCGCTCTGGAAACCTCATATTGCTCCCGATTATTCTTTCTTATCATCATGTCCTTCCTATTTCGTAGCGACGAATGGTCATACTTATTAAAGTTTACTAATATTTCTTAGCCACTTGTGTAATTTGTTGCTTGTTAGATTTTGGGTGGTTTGCCAGATAGGAGAGGATTATAGTGGCCATGTGCAGTAGATATCTATTGGTAAAAATTTTAGCAATTAGTTGGAAAGTTATAAAGTTTTAGTGACATAGCTTTGAGGGAGTAGTGTGACCAAAGGTGGATAGAAGTCCTCGAGATTTTTGTATTTTCCAAAATGGCCAATGAGAAGGATATAAACTATTTTTGAGGAATTAAATTTAAGGAGACTAAGGTAATAGTAGATCTCCTTTTTGAATTTAAGGAATAATTACGAATTAGAATTTCGAGGACGAAATTATTTTAAGGTGGGTAGATTTGTAACCCCTCTTCCCAGAATTTTTGAATTATATTTTTATTTATTTATTTGAATTAAATTGAAATTTTTATAAATAATCACTTAGTTAATTATTACGGTAGAGGACTTTAGCCATGGCGGAGTTTTGGAGTACAAGGTGACTAGAAATCGTGGCACGGATAGTGCAATGGCGTGCTTTGACTAGAGTATTAGCCCTGGTAGGATAGGCCGAGCCATAGTGATGTCCTAACTAGGAAAACCAGGCCAAGTCGCGACTTAACCTTTATCGAAGATTTATTTATTATTTAATTATATTATTGAGTTTTAGAGAAACTGGTTATACCGAACCTGTCCTGACTGGACCCGAACCGAACCCAAGCCTATGTAGTCGGGTAGTGTGACCAAAGACGCTCATGTAGGTGTGTATTATTAGTGTTTTGTATTTTATCTTAGTGGAATATTGAGTATATTACGATACATCTGTTGCACATATATGTGTTATTGATAAAGTATTATTAATTATTTTATAATAGGATAAATATTCTTTTTGTGTTGTATTTCTAGATTGCTAGGATTTTACACCATATATATATATGTATATATATATGCATGCATATATATAAATATATAACATATATGTGTATTTGTATATATATATAAACATATATTAATGTGTGTATGTGTATTTATATAAATGAATAAAATACGGGTGAATACTTGTATATATAAAATATATATATATATAAATGTGTGTATATATATATATATATAAATATATATAAGGATATGTATGTGTGTATAAATAAATATATACGTGTGTTTATATAAATATACGTATAGTATATATGTGTATATGAGTGTAGATATATATATGTATTTGTACATAGCTAATTACATATATATGTAAATATATAAATACAATAATAGCAAAGGAAAAACCAAACAAAAGAAAAAGGAGAAGCAACTCCCAGCCCAGCCCGGCCTAACCAAGGGCCAGTGTCACGACCCGCACCCTAGAGTAAGGGCACGAGACGTGGGTACGTCCAGCCTACGTCGCAGTGTCAGCGATAGAACGTTGTCCTAGGTCACAACATCTAACAGTTTAAGGTAATAACAGTTATACTCCCCGAATGGGGGTAACATAACAGAATATATCTCAATCACAGCTAAGGTAGAAAACGATAAGATAGAAAGATATAAAAGATGCAAGATCCAAATCCACAGGAATACAAATAGAGAGAGCTAAGTGTCTAGATAAACTCCACTAACATCCATACATAATACAGATCCAAATATATACAACTCAACTTCAAATACAATAAAATAAGATAAATGTATCTATGGAGCAACAGTCTCTACAGCTAAGGGATCCGACTGAAAGTTCGGATCGCAAGTGTCCTCTAAGGCTGTCCCATAGAAAGTATCTAAGCAGGCCTCCTCCTCGTCCTCTGTAAAATTTTCAACAGGTCCAATCAGGACGGAAACGAGCACATATCTCTCAACAGTTCATAACAGGTTAGGAGTATAAATCATGCAATAGATTAAAATGCAGGAAGTGCTGAAAAGGAAGTACGAGTAAACAGGAGGTATTTGTAACTGAAAGTAAATACATGATAAATAGAGACTGTAAGTGGCTAAGTGATTTAGAGTACAATATGGTTATGTAAATGGCTTAGGGGCACATGAGTACAACTAAGAGGCACATGAATACAGCTACTGGGGATAATGATCACATAACCAATTCTACTCACCCCGCCCCAATCAATACACAAGGATCCATTCAAGTTACGTTATAAGCACATGAATACAGCTAAAGATACGTGACTCATGTAATGAGTAGTGCATGAGGCACATGAAAGCATATGAGAACATGTAAAAATATGAACTAGTATGAGTACAAGGAGTACCTGATGCACATGATAAAGTACATGAACATGAAATACCCGATGCACCCGTAGAGGTATAACATCTCAGGAAGGGATCCATATAGTACTAATCCATGAAGATACGTGTCAGCATCATGTAGAGTAATCTAGAGCTCCAGACATGTATAAAAAGATCAGAGAATGTACTCGCCTGCTAACTGAATGTCCAAGATAAAAGTACTGTCCGAGGAGTGGTGTATGGCTCCTATTTAGAACAGTACAAGTCACAACAAGTCCAGAATAGTAATAAGATGCTCTACAATACGTTCTACATGAATCTAGGTCAATCTAGACCAAAGTCAACTCTTGGTCAACTCTGGTCAACCCTAGAAGTCAAACTAGGTCAACCAAGTCAAACCTAAGTCAAACTAGTCTATACTAGTCTAACTAGTCTATTCTAGGTCTAACAAGGCCACACAAGACTAACTAGGCTCTAAACTGACACATAGATACACCCATAGGCTAAGAGATTTGGCCATAGGCTATACCATGCCTATAAGCCAAACCATAAATCACATGACCACATGATATTATCTATATCTAATACTATACACATATTGATATGGCTATATAATATAATATAGCCTACACATAACATATAGGCTACTATATGTATACCACACAACATGTTATATGTACACATATAATATAGTTTGGTAACACACATTAGAATATAGGTATACCTACAATATACATATATTCTCTTTATATACATTTCACATATATATATACATGGAGAATAGGAAATGACATGTGTATGTGTGTGTGTAAAAACATGAGAGTGTGTGGAAGGAAACATATGTGTGTGATGAGTGTCATGAGAGACATGGCACTTGAATGTGTGTGCATATTCTGAAAACACTGAGTGTGTTAGGCTACAGTAACATGAGAGTGTGTCAAGTGAGGATGTGGGTGAGTGTGTGTGATATGAGAGAGTGAAACCGGTGTACACATTAATATCAATGAGTGTGTGATATGTGAACCTAAAATCAGTGTGCACAACCATATGAAATCAGTGAAAGAAACAGTGACAATACATTATGAAAATCAGTGGCAATGTGAAGGGAAAAATCAGTGAACTATTTGAACAACACACTCATTTTGGTTCAGCCATAGGCTATTACATAACTCATGAACAAATATTCATTTCAATTCGGATTCCACATTGAAGAATCATTTCACAGTTTACATTAAGAAGGAATGAAGGAAATCAGTCCACAAAACCCAGTTCAGTCCAAACATACTCAGATTAATACATTGAAAATCATTTAACAGTTCATTAAAAACTCAGTTTAACAGTCTCAAACTAAACTCCAGATTTATGAGCCAAACAGTCCCAAATCATCCCAAATTTGACACACAATTAGAACACATATAGGTGTACCACATCAGGTCTTAAACCATACTAACTAACAGTTTAAAATAGGTTAAATATGATGTCAAATTTCGAATTGAAAATCTGGAACACACAGGAAATAACTGATATAATAGGTATCAGAATAATTGGGGTAAATGTGAAATAAGCATTGAAATCTAGCTAAAATGCAAACCAAATGGTTGGTAAAGAAAATACTAGTAGTGTACGTGTCCCTCAGTGTGTTTGTGTCCACTCAAGTGGACACAAACGTGTCCAATCAGTTAAGAACCCGAATCGAAAACCAGGACACAGTGCAGTGGACCAATCCTCGTGCACGTGTTCACAGTGCTCGTGCACACGACATGACATGACACTGACCTCGTGGTCGTATCCCAGTGTCGACTAGGACTAGGTCTAGGGCTAGGTCACCCTGACACATGTCCACGATACGCGTGCGTGTGATACGACACGCGTATCAGTGCTGGAAAATCGACTGCAGCCGATTCAGTACAAAACTAATGCACTGCCTCGTGCGTGTCCGACACGACACGAGAGGCTCTGAGACTTGACACATGTGGTGTCAGACAGTGCCCCTCAGTGTGTGTCAATTCTCACATGTCTACGTGTCGTGTCCGCGGTACTACAGACCCCGAGTCGCAGGGCAGCTACAGTGCCCGTACACGCGCGCGCGTGTCAGCGTGTTCACGTGTCTGTGGCGACTCGACACGACACGAAAACCATACCAAGACACTGGAAATCCATAAGCAATGTAAAAACCTAATTTCCTATTCAATTAGTTTCCTAAAAATCAATCGAAATGCCCTTTGGGGCATTTCATCAAACACTTGTATAATAGGACTGATACGTATCCAAATGGGACACGAAAAAGACACGAAATCCTACAGAAATCTAGGGTTAGCTAGGGGACACCTAGATCTAGGTTAGAATGCAATAAAATCAGCAATTACAAGAGGTTTTGAAGGAGTTACTTATAGGTGTCAAATCCTCAATAAAACTCCAAAGAGGGGTGTTCCTCTTGATAGCCAAACTTCTCCCAATTGTCCAAACTCTGAAATATACTTACATAAACAACAAGAATAGCAAAATTAGAACCTAATGCAATTGGTGTGGGAGAAAAAGGAGTAAAAATGGATTTTCTATGGAGTAGGAAAGATGGAGACTCATCTCTTTCCAAAACTTTGCAAAATTCCTAATGGAGGCTAGCCCTAACTTTGAGAAGAATTAAATAGAGGGGGGATCATGTGGCCGGCCAAATGGGCTATTGGAATAGGGCTAGGGTTCCACTAGTGTTGGGTTTGGCCTCTATGGGCTTAAGTCATTAGTCATGACTTGTGAAGTCACAAGCCATTCTAGCCTAATCAATTCCTAATCTCTCCAAATAAGTTCTAATGAGTTAATTGTCACTAACTTAGGTCAAGCTAGGGTTCCATATCCTAATCAAATAGTCATGACCTAGGTTAGCCTCTAGGTTAGTCTCCAAGGTCAATACTAGTCAAGTCAACTATTGGACCAAAATCAATTATACTAAAAATTACTAAAAATCATATTAATTCTAATAAATCTAAATAATACATAATAATCCCAAAAAATTCCCAAAATTTCAAAAATGACCAAAATACCCTCAAGCTAGAAAAGTGGTAGTGACAAATCTACCCTCCTTAAAATAATTTCGTCCTCGAAATTAAAGACGAAACTAAACTGCTGAGAAGGATAGAAAGTATACCTCAAGGTCCAAAAAGATAGGGGTACCGCTCGCGCATCTTATCCTCCCGCTTCCAGGTAGACTCTCCTGGAGAATGATGCCTCCATGCGACGCATACTAAGGGTATCACCTGGTTCCTCAGTACCTTCTTCCGACGATCCAGAATCTCCACAGGCTGCTTTGGATAACTGAGAGTTGGTCCAACCTCAATCTCTGAATGATCGAACACATGGCTAGGGTCAGCCACGTACCGTCTCAACTTGGATACGTGGAATACGTTATGAACTCCCACTAGTGCAGATGGCAAGTCTAGCCTATATGTCACGTCACCGACTCTTCCGCTGATAACGAAAGGGCCGATGAAGCGCGGGCTAAGCTTTCCACCTCCACCAAAACGTATCGTACCAGGAGTCGGAGATATCCGCAGAAAAACCATGTCTCCAACCTAATCACAAGCAAGGTCTCAAGTTACTAAAAATCAAACATGATCATTCAAACAAAATAAAATACAATCTACTTCTAATCCTATCTCTAAATCTGTACCTCAAACTCCAACGGCCTCCGGTGGCTATTGGCCCAGTGCCGATGTCTGTCCTGCGCCACGCGAAGTCTGTCCCTGATGAGCTTCACCTTCTCGACTGCGTCAACAACCATCTTTGGTCCCAGTAAAGCTCGCTCTCCAACATCATCCCAAGATAAAGGTGTACGACACCTACGCCCGTACAGAGCCTCAAACGGTGACATCTCAATGCAGGCCTGATAACTGTTGTTGTAAGCAAACTCCACCAAATGTAGATGATCCTCCCAGGAACCTCCAAAATCCAGGACGCATGTCCGCAGCATGTTCTCAAGGGTCTGAATAGTCCTCTCTGACTGTCCGTCCGTCTGGGAGTGGTATGCAGTACTAAACTTGAGCTAAGTACCCAAACTAGTCTACAGACTCCTCCAGAAATGGGAAGTAAAGCGACTATCCCGATCTGAGATAATGCTGACGAAAACTCCATAAATCCTGACTATTTGTCGTATATACAACTCCGCAAACCTCTCTGTAGATATATCCACCTTGAATGGCAAGAAGTAGGCCGATTTGGTCAACCTGTCAACGATGACTCAAATCACGTCTTTCCCTCCTGGTGTACGCGGTAACCCAGATACGAAATCCGTGGTGATATGTTCCCACTTCCACTCTGGAATGGACAACGACTGCAATAATCTTTCGGGCCTCTGCCTCTCTGCCTTGACCTGCTGATAGACCAAGCATCTAGCTACGAAGCGAGCTACCTCCCACTTCATCCTGTACCACCAGATATGCTCTCGCAGATCCCTGTACATCTTGTTGGCACCAGGATGTATAGAGTACTGCGATCTGTGAGCCTCCTGCATGATCTGTTCTCTGAGCTCCCCGCTAGGCACACATAATCAGGAACCGTGCCTCAGGGCACCATCATCTGCAAGTAAAAACTAGCCATCCACCAACCCTGCACGAACCTGCTCTTGGATACACCGTAGAGCCACATCCTCAAACTGCGTCACCTTGACCCTCTCTATCAAGTCCGACTGTATCTGAAGGCCCCATAACAGCATCTGCACTCCGGGCACAATCACCTCAATCCTAAGGCTCTCTAAATCTGCAAGCAACTGTCGATCCATAGTCAAACACATGGCTGTCGGATACCTACTCAAGGCATCGGCAACCACGTTGGCCTTCCCCGGGTGATATTGAAGTGAGATGCCAAAGTCCTTCATCAACTCTAGCCATCTGCGCTGCCTCATGTTGAGCTCTTTCTATGTAAACACATATTTCAAGCTCTTGTGATCTGTACAAATCTCCACCCTCTCGCCATATAGATAGTGCTTCGACAACTTCAAAGCAAAAATCATCGCTGCCAACTCCAGGTCATGGGTAGGGTAGTTCTTCTCATGGGGACGTAATTGCTTGGAAGCATAGACAATCACCTTTCCATGCTGCTGCAAGACACAATCCAGCCCCTTTCCTGAAGCGTCACTATAAATAGTGAATCCAGCTGATCCTGAAGGCAATGTTAGAATCGGAGCTGTCGTAAGCCGCTTCTTCAACTCATTAAAAGCTTTCTGACACTCCTCTGACCAAACAAACTCAGTATCCTTTCGGGTCAACCGAGTCAACGGCTCTGCAACCTGGGAGAAATCCTGCATAAATCTTCTATAATATCCTGCCAGCCCCAGGAAACTCCTGATCTCTGCCACTGAAGTCGGCGCTGTCCAAGCCTCAACTGTCGTGATCTTCTTCGGGTCCCCTGAGATACCATCTCCAGTCACCACATGATCTAAGAAGTCAACCCTGTCTATGAGAACTCGCACTTTGAGAGCTTGTCGTACAACCTCTCCCTCCTGAGTGTCTCCAACACCACTCTTAAGTGCTCCTCGTGCTCTTCCTCTGTCTTGGAATACAACAGGATATCATTAATGAATATCACCACGAACTTGTCCAAGTACTGGTGGAACACCTTGTTCATAAGGTTCATAAACACTGCTGGTGCATTGGTCAGCCCAAACGGCATAACCAAAAACTCAAACTGCCCGTACCGCGTCCTAAAAGCGGTCTTAGGAATATCCTCCCTCTTCACCTTCACCTGGTGATAACCTGACCTCAAATTAATCTTGGAGAACACCCGAGCTCCGCTCAACTGATCAAAGAGATCATCGATCTGCGACAGTGGGTATCTATTCTTGATCGTTACGTTGTTAAGTGTCCTGTAGTCGATACACATCCGTACCGACCCATCCTTCTTGGGTACGAAAAGTACCGGTGCACCCCAAGGTGAAGAACTCGATCGGATGAAGCCCTTGTCCTGCAGCTCATCCACCTGCTTCTTCAGCTCCACCAATTTACTGTTGTTCACTCGATAGACATGCTGGGAAATTGGTTCCGCGCCGGGAACCAAGTCTATCGAGAACTCTACATCCCTGTCCGGTGGAAGGCCTGGCAACTTCTCTGGAAATACGTCCATAAACTCTGCGATCAAGGGATGCGGAGCCACCTGCTCCTCAACTGAAGCTCCACAGAAGACTCTGCCGTCCTGCTCTGCCTGTCGCCGGGTGTACTCAAACTCTGGCTCTCCTGACGCCCCAAACAAAACTCTATCCCCTCGGCAATCAATGCGGGCGTGGTGTCTACTCAGCCAGTCCATACCTAACACAATATCGTAGTTCGGTAATGACATGACGAGTAAACTCACTCCCAACTCTCGGCCTCCCAATATGACGCTCTGTCCTCTGCAAACATCACTCACGAGGATGACCCCACCCCCGGTCATGATCTTGCAGGTCCTAGGCAATGGTTCAGAAACCAGACTGTGTCTAATAGCATACGATACTGACACAAAGCTGTGGAAAGCCCCGGAATCAAAGAGTAAAAATGCTGGAAGGGTGTCGAGAAGAACCGAACCTACTATCAGCTCTCCGATGGCCTCTGCATCCTCAGCTGCCATGGCGAAAGCTCGTCCATGCTGTCCACCTCGTGCCTGCTGCTGGTGCTGCTGGAACCTCTGCTGCTGGGTCTGCAGTGGCCCCTCTGCTGGCCTGCTGGAGCCTTGGCTCCACCTCCCTGAGCTCCTCGCCCAAAAGCCCTAAGATAATCCCTCAACTGGTGATCTCCCGCACCACAAAGTAGGCACTTGCCTAGCTTCTTCTTGCACTCATGGATCATGTGCCCCGGCTTCTTATAGAAGGCACAAACAACTACCTGCTGCTGGCGGGGTGCGTGCTTCCCTTTCTGCTGCTGGTACTGTACCTGCTGAAAAGGTACCCTATCCAGCTGTTGATACTGCTGCTGGTGCTGCTGCTGATACTTCTGAACTGGCCTCTGCTGCTGATGCTGGAAGTGAGGCCTCTTGGCCTGCCCCTGACTACTGCTACCACCCTGGAAGTTACAATACCTCTTCTGCTTCAGCCCTAGGTCGTCTTCCGCCGCCATAGCCCCAGAAAATATCTCAGCAAAAGTAGCATTCTGGTCGCTCTTAGTCAGCGACCGAACCTCTCTAATCAAGCCCCGGCGAAACTTCCTCGCCTTCGTCTTCTCAGTCAAGTCATCTATGAAACGAGCCAGTCTACAAAACTCCGCAGCATACTCAGCTACAGTCTGGTTTCCCTGAACCAGACCCTCGAACTGTGCCTCGATACCTCCCAAGGCCACATCAGGAAAGAACTGCTCCTTAAACAGCTCCTTGAACTGGGCCCAAGTCTGGCCCTCAACTCCCACCCTGGGATCTGTCTGATACCACGCACGGGCCAAGTCCTGCATCTGACTGCCCGTCGCCTCGATCTGGCATCGAACTGGTATCTCTGCCAGCCTGAATATCTCCTCGATATGCTCTATCCAGTCGTTGGCATAGTGGATGCCCTCTGTGCCGAAGAACTCCCAAGGGTACATCTTCTGGAAGTCCTGAATATCTTTCTCCCTCCGACGGGGCTGCTGCTGGGTCCCCTGAGCTGTGATCATCTCGACTGTAGTGCAAACCAACTGGTGTGCCTCATCGATCCCCTGACCGAAATCTGCAGTCTGCCTCGTCTACTGCTGCTGGTGCGACTCCAGAATCCTCTCCACGAAGGAGAAGAGATGTACAGCATCTACCATCCCCACAGACGAAGGTTGTTGCAGTGGAAGGATCTCAGAAATCACAACGCTCGGCCTCCTGACTGGTGGAGGTGCTCCTCCAAAAGTGGCAGAAATACCGACTCCTGAGGGCTGCACTGGCCTTGTGGCACCGGGAGCTGGCTGCTGCTGAGGTCGAGAGGTGCTAGACCCCTCTCCAGCGTCTCCCAGTCCAGGGCGATACGATCTCGTCTCAACCATCTTGGAGACATAGATCAAACAAGAAACAATTACTGAAAATGAATCGAAATATCAAAGGAGGACAGTTTAAAATTCTAAGGAAAATAATAAGCAGCAAGAGTAGATATACGGAATCTGATAAGGAGTTTTCCTAGTGTGATTGAGTACCTTCAAAAGATATACTAATTTCTACTGCAGGCTGCAGTGATATTCTAGTTCGAATACTACTACACTTCTAACCTAGACCTGTATGGGCCACCACTAAAAACGTGTCACGACCCGCACCCTAGAGTAAGGGCACGAGACGTGGGTACGTCCAGCCTACGCCGCAGTGTCGGCGGTAGAACGCTGTCCTAGGTCACAACATCTAACAGTTTAAGGGAATAACAGTTATACTCCCCGAATAGGGGTGACATAACAGAATATATCTCAATCACAGCTAAGGTAGAAAATGATAAGATAAAAAGATATAAAAGATGCAAGATCCAAATCCACAGGAATACAAATAGAGAGAGCTAAGTGTCTAGATAAACTCCACTAACATCCAGACATAATACAGATCCAAATATATACAACTCAACTCCAAATACAATAAAATAAGATAAAGGTATCTATGGAGCAACAGCCTCTACAGCTAAGGGATCCGACTGGAAGTCCAGATCGCAAGTGTCCTCTAAGGCTGTCCCATAGAAAGTATCTAAGCAGGCCTCCTCCTCGTCCTCTGTAAAATTTTCAACAGGTCCAATCAGGACGGGAACGAGCACATATCTTTCAACAGTTCATAACAGGTTAAGAGTATAAATCATACAATAGAGTAAAATACAGAAAGTACTGAAAAGGAAGTATGAGTAAACATGAGATATTTGTAACTGAAAGTAAATACATGATAAGTAGAGACTGTAAGTGGCTAAGTAATTTAGAGTACAATATGGTTATGTAAACGGCTTAGGGGCACATGAATACAACTAAGAGGCACATGAATACAGCTACTGGGGATAATGATCACATAACCAATTCAACTCACCCTACCCCAATCAATACACAAGGATCCATTCAAGTTATGTTATAAGCACATGAATACAGCTAAAGATACGTGACTCATGTAATGAGTAGTACATGAGGCACATGAAAGCACATGAGAACATGTAAAAATATAAACTAGTACGAGTACAAGGAGTACCTGATGCACATGATAAAGTACATGAACATGAAATATCCGATGCACACATAGAGGGATAACATCTCAGGAAGGGATCCATATAGTACTAATCCGTGAAGATACGTGTCAGCATCATGTAGAGTAATCTAGAGCTCCAGACATGTATAAAAAGATCAGAGAATGTACTCGCCTGCTAACTGAATGTCCAAAATAAAAGTACTGTCCGAGGAGTGGTGTCTGGCTCCTATTTAGAACAGTACAACTCACAACAAGTCCAGAATAGTAATAAGATGCATACAATGCGTTCTACATGAATCTAGGTCAATCTAGACCAAAGTCAACTCTTGGTCAACTCTGGTCAACCCTAGAAGTCAAACTAGGTCAACCAAGTCAAACCTAAGTCAAACTAGTCTATACTAGTCTAACTAGTCTATTCTAGATTTAACAAGACCACACAAGACTAACTAGGCTCTAAACTGACACACAGATACACCCATAGGCTAAGAGACTAGGCCATAGGCTATACCATGCCTATAAGCCAAACCATAAATCACATGACCACATGATATTATCTATATCTAATACTATACACATATTGATATGGCTATATAATATAATATAGCCTACACATAACATATAGGCTACTATATGTATACCACACAATATGTTATATGTACCCATATAATATAGTTTGGTAACACACATTAGAATATAGGTATACCTACAATATACATATATTCTCTATATATACATTTCATATATATATATGGAGAATAGGAAATGACATGTGTATGTGTGTGTGTGAAAACATGAGAGTGTGTGGGAGGAAACATGTGTGTGTGTGATGAGTGTCATGAGAGACATGGCACTTAAATGTGTGTGCATATTCTGAAAACAGTGAGTGTGTTAGGCTACTTTAACTTGAGAGTGTGTCAAGTTAGGATGTGGGTGAGTGTGTGTGATATGATAAAGTGAAACCAGTGTACACATTGATATCAATGAGTGTGTGATATGTGAACCTAAAATCAGTGTGCACAGCCATATAAAATTAGTAAAAGAAACAGTGGCAATACATTATGAAAATCAGTGGCAATGTGAAGGGAAAAATCAGTGAACTATTTGAACAACACACTCATTTCGGTTCAGCCATAGGCTATTACATAACTCATGAACAAACATTCATTTCAGTTCGGATTCCACATTGAAGAATCATTTCACAGTTTACATTAAGAAGGAATGAAGGAAATCAGTCCACAAAACCCAGTTCAGTCCAAACATACTCAGATTAATACATTGAAAATCATTTAACAGTTCATTAAAAACTCAGTTTAACAGTCTCAAACTAAACTCCAGATTTATGAGCCAAACAGTCCCAAATTATCCCAAATTTGACACACAATTAGAACACATATAGGTGTACCACATTAGGTCTTAAAACATACTAATTAATAGTTTAAAATAGGTTAAATATGATGTCAAAGTTCGAATTGAAAATCTGGAACACACAGGAAATAACTGATATAATAGGTATCAGAATAATTGGAGTAAATGTGAAATGAGCATTGAAATCTAGCTAAAATGCAAACCAAATGGTTGGTAAAGAAAATACTAGTAGTGTACGTGTCCCTCAGTGTGTTTGTGTCCACTCAAGTGGACACAAATGTGTCCAATCAGTTAAGAACCCAAATCGAAAACCAGGACACAGTGCAGTGGACCAATCCTCGTGTACGTGTTCATAGTGCTCGTGCACACGACACGACACGACACAGACCTCGTGGTCGTGTCCCAGTGTCGACTAGGACTAGGGCTAGGGCTAGGGCTAGGACAGCCTGACATGTGTCTACGATACGTGTGCATGCGATACGACACGCGTATCAGTGCTGGAAAATTGACAGCAGCCGATTCAGTGCAAAACTAATACACTGCCTCGTGCGTGTCCGACATGACACGAGAGGCTCTGAGACTTGACACACGTGGTGTCAGATAGTGCCCCTCAGTGTGTGTCAATTCTCATGTGTCTACGTGTCATGTCCGCGGTGCTACAGACCCCGAGTAGCAGGGCAGCTACAGTGCCCGTGCACGCGCGCGCGTGTCAGCGTGTTCACGTGTCTGTGCTGACTCGACACGACACGACACAAAAACCATACCAAGACACTGGAAATCCATAAACAATGTAAAAACCTAATTTCCTATTCAATTAGTTTCCTAAAAATCAATTGAAATGCCCTTTGGGGCATTTCATCAAACACTTGTATAATAGGACTGATACGTGTCCAAATGGGACACAAAAAGGACACAAAATCCTACAAAAATCTAGGTTTAGCTAGGGGACACCTAGATCTAGGTTAGAATGCAATAAAATCAGCAATTACAATAGGTTTTCAAGGAGTTACCTATAGGTGTCAAATCCTCAATAAAACTCCAAAGAGGGGTGTTCCTCTTGATAGCCAAACTTCTCCCAATTGTCCAAACTCTGAAATATACTTACATAAACAGCAAGAACAGCAAAATTAGAACCTAATACAATTGGTTTGAGGGAAAAGGAGTAAAAATGGATTTTCTATGGAGTAGGGAAGATGGAGACTCACCTCTTTCCAAAACTTTGCAAAATTCCTAATGGAGGCTAGCCCTAACTTTTAGGAGCATTAAATAGAGGGAGGGGGATCATGTGGCCGGCTAAATGGACTGTTGGAATAGGGCTAGGGTTCTACTAGTGTTGGGTTGGGCCTCTATGGGCTTAAGTTATTAGTCATGACTTGTGAAGTCACAAGCCATTCTAGCCTAATCAATTCCTAATCTCTCCAAATAAGTTCTAATGAGTTAATTGTCACTAACTTAGGTCAAGCTAGGGTTCCATATCCTAATCAAATAGTCATGACCTAGGTTAGCCTCTAGGTTAGTCTCCAAGGTCAACACTAGTCAAGTCAACTATAGGACCAAAATCAATATACTAAAAATTACTAAAAATCACATTAATTCTAATAAATCTAAATAATACATAATAATTCCAAAAAATTCCCAAAATTTCAAAAATGACCAAAATACTCTCAAGCTAAAAAAGTGGTAGTGACAGCCAGGCCAAGCCCAACCCGATCACAGTACAACCCAGCTAATTCTCCAATGGAATAAAACCCAGGCCAGAAGCCGACTGTATATGTAGCCACGAGAACAAAGAAGGGAAATAAACCCTAATACCACAGCGCCTCCACGACCCAACGCCACCCCAAGGGAACGTCGAGCCTGGGCGCACCCCCACGATCGCGCACCACCGCGAGAAGTTGCCGGACGGCGGAGGAATCCTGCACGCGCACGCACACGAACAGGGGAACACGGCGACAGCAGCAGTCCGACCCCTACTTCCAGGTAAATAACTCTCCACTCGTTCAACTATTTTTTGATCTACAAGATCCTACACGTAGACAACCTATAGGGCTATAAACCCCTTCAATTGGTTTGAATTTAGAAGCCCTGGTTTGCTAGATAAACTGATACGAACTTTGACGAAAACTGTCTCGAACAGGACAGAATTTTGCGTTCGTGAACCTACTTTGGAAGGCGACAAACTGCCGATCCATCGCCTAACTGGAAAACTACCTGAATAGGTTTAACGACAGCCTATACGACTTCTAAATGCTGCTTTTAGATCTTAATTTCATCCAGTATAAATATAGTTAAACCAATTTGAAAATGGGGAAAAAACCTGCAAAAACTGTTTTTGAAAAACAATAAAAACCCTCGATATGACGTGCGTCCCGCCATTCCGGGCGACGTGGTCGCGAACCGAAAGCATAGAAAGCTGCATAACGGCTTCGTGGTCGTGTGGACTTTGACGAAAATCAAATTGGTCGCGTGTGTGCGACGAATTTGATGCGTATCCGTCAAAATTCTCCGTATCGGCCTCTGTGCAAATTACCTAATTACTTTGTGTACGCTCGTCAGATCGAGACAAAACTTGTGCCAACAGGACCATATCATTTTTCTGGTCCTGTATGCCAAGTTTGGTCCGATTCTGAGATAGTTGATAAAATTATCGTTTTACGGGTCCTACGGTCCGACTCAATCGGCAATTTCGTGCACAGCCCGCCGGAATCCAACTCTGTACATACGGTTGGGTTCGTATTGGAAAATTGGATTCGTAGACATGTAGTTTGATAACTTTAAAGGCCGTTGACTCTGGCACATTTTTCGGTGCAAAGCGGGTTCAACGGCGGACACCGTTTTAGGCCAAAATTATCGTTTTGCCCCTGTGTCCAGAATTGAACTTAAGGACAGGCGATCCTAGCTATTTTGACTATTCTAAGAACATTGGTAATATTTATTTCAGCTTTTGGGGACTGTTGTACGAGTTTTGACTATTGTGGCATTCTGAGTGGTTCAGATTATCGGTTACACCAGCACAGGACCACAGGCGAGTACAGTTTATTGTCTGTATTTCGATAATGATTTTCACTATATTTCATTGGTTGGCCATTGGTTATGTGATTATTTTCTATTATAAATTGTTGAGTCGGGAATGAGAAGTACCAAGGATGTGTGATCTGACCTTAGACCGTGTAGACCGTGTAGACCGTATTTATTATTGTATTTATTTCTTGTAGACAGTGTAGACAGTGATTTATTTATTTATTATAGACAGTGATTTATTTATTACAAAGTAGACAGTGTAGACCGTGTCGCATAATTATCCCGAGACCGATCACATATCAAAGATACTTCTAACAGTTGGGGAAAGTATTTTGTGTCTATTTATTTGCTATTGGTTTTCCATATTTACTGTTTATGTTTAAAACTCATGATTGATGTCTAAACTTTGTTTTATAGTCATTTTTTTTATTTGAAATTGGATTCAGTGAATTGTGCTCGTTCTATTCCTGACTGGAAATCAATATTTTTCAGGTTAGCCGTGGATTCATTTAGCATGGGAGATACGGGGGTACTTGTAAACAAAAGCCTAGAGACTAGCTAGATAGTGGAGTTGTAGTCATTCATTTATTTGTACAAGTTTATATTTTCTACAAATGTAAAACTTGTGATCATTGTAAGTTAAATTAATTAAGTGAATGAGCATTATTTGTGATTTTGATCTTTATGGCCGTGATAGCGTTCTACCGCCGACACTGTGGCATAGGCTGGCTTGGATACATCTCGTATCCATTTAAAAAAAATAGGTGCGGGTCGTGACAACACGACACCACGTGGACACGTTGCAGGTGGTTGGACACCTACTCCTACCCCAGGCGAACACGTGTGCATGGCCACGTGTTCCCACGTGGCCTGTGTCGTGCATTTGACACGCGTGTACGACACTGTTTGTACACAGTTTCGAGTCTGTATTCGTGTAGTATTTTGGACACGATTCGTGTCCAGTTTCCTGGACACGAATTGACTCCCCGACACATGTGCACATGTGACTCACATTCGTGTACACCTGTTTTGGACTTTGATTGGCTTTTATGTGATTATTGGTTCGAAAAAAATATTTTCCCTGATACACAGTCCCAGTTTTCAATTCCTAAATTTAAATTGATTCCTAAACTGAATTCTCAATGTTAATTTGACATGTTAGATTCAGCCACATGTGTATTAGTTCCTGTTGGTTGATTTTATAGATTTGGATTTGGTTTGCATTTTAAAATAGGATTTCTATATTGTTGGACTGATAAATGTGTGACTGACACTTAGTGCAATCTCCATTTCTGTTTTTTATTTACATTCCCTTGATTCTCAATGATTTGAAGTTTATTTTTTCTATATTAAACCATTTAATTGTACTAGCCAACTGTCAATTGATTTTCTGTTAAACTGAATAGATTAGTGTTTAGTTGCCCTATCTAATTCACCACATGTTTAGTTGTGAATGATAGGTTGAATTAACTGTTAGCTAGGTTCTAAGATTTTCCTTTTTACTGTTTCCCTGAAATTACACATACAAGACACTCACCATTGCACACACACACATATCCCCTAAAACCTTAGATGAACTGAGATGTATCAGGAACTGAGAAATTGTTGATGTAGTTGATACTTGATTTGGTTGATATGGTGGTTGGCTTGATTGGTAAACTGAGTTTCAATCAAGAGTGACCTGAGATTGAATGGCCATTTCATATTGAACTGAGATTGGTTGAATAGCATTAAGATTTCATTAAATATTTACATTGAATGATTGGTTCAAATTCATATTGATCCATGTCTTAATTTCTGAGATTATATATTATTTTCCTGAGATTGTGCTCCCCTTGCTGATAACACACAAGTTCCTATCACACAAAGTCTTCTAACTGAAAACTGAATTTTGTTTTAACCTGGGACACCCTCTCCTAGGTAGGCACTGCCATGTTAACCTGAGTACCCTGTCAAATTTCTTGAGATTATTCACTGAACTCTAATCCTTCAGTCCTTGTTAAGCCGCACATACAGGACACATTGTGCTGAACACTTAAATCACTGTCACTTTTGTACTGAAATCGATATGTGTTATCTACACACACTCTACACACATACATGTATGTAACTGACACATCCTCACTGTTTTGACACCCCACTGTTCCTGAAGAAACTGAATTGCCACACTTGTTGTCACAACACACACACATGATACAAATTCCCCTGCCAACTGAACACACACATATATGTGAAGCACATTGACACCCTAGCTACACCACTAATTTGCACATAGCCTTCACCACACACACTCTCATGTGTTGACACACACATAAACCTGAGACACAATAACTGAGATTGTTATGATCACAAGCTCACACACACACACATTTCACCAAAAACTAAAAACTGAGAACTTAACCATGTAGGCAACTGTTAGCTTGCACAAACACACACACAACCTGAGAATGGATTGATTTAGTTGTAGGCATGAGAAATTTTTGTTCTGACATTCAGATTGAGTATCATGTCGACCACTTAGATGTTATATTGGGTTGTATTCAATTCCTGAAATTGAATGGCATGTGTGGGTTTATATTGATGCATGTTAAGTTATATTTTAGGTTTTCAAATTGCTTTTGGACTGATAACCTTGACTGAAAACTAATGTGAAATCAGTTTACATCTTAAACTGAATTGAATTGGTTTTATAATGCACTCATCATACTATGTAGACACACTTACACAAGACTAAACCTGAGTATACACACCCTATACCTTGACATTCCACACACACATTCCACACACATGAAAACTGAGCTGCCATATCTCACACACACATATGGATCTCCCCTTTCGCTTACCTCTCTATATATAGATATCAAAATATATGATGTGGTCACATACATGTTAAATCACCCTTGCTAATCCCTTCCTTTCCTCCTATATATGAGATGCTAGTATATAGGGCTATGCACATGAATTCATGATTGTATGGTATGTATGCAAGTAAGATAGGAAATCCCTGTATGAATGCATCTAGGTAATGTAAGACATGAATACATGAATGTATGAATAATGTGATTATGGAAACATGTATGTCAGGAAGGGTAATGCATGATAAATGAGATAATGAATGCATGTATGTACATAAAAGTTATGTACTATATATAGTTCATGCATGTCTAATATTGTAAGCCTAATATAGAGTGCCTATATTGAATACCTATATATATATATATATATATATATATATATATATATATATATATATATAACTTGTTGTGTTAGCTTGTATAGCCTTGTGATTGATGTGTGAGTGCTAGCCTAGACTTGGTTAGGCCTAGTGAGACTTGTTAGACTTGTTTGGGCTAGAACTTGACCTAGATGACCTAGCCTTGACTAGTATAGTTAACCAGAGTTGACTAGAGTTGACTTTAGTCTAGTTTGACCTAGACAGCATGCAGACGCATCGTAGATTATATTTATCATCCCCTGTATACATCTTGACTTGTGTTGCTCTAACTAGGAATCAGGTACCTCATCTCGGACAGTACATTTACTACAGCTATTCAGATACCAGGCGAGTACATTCTTTGATCATTTTATAACTTGCTTAGAACTATATTCCTACTCTAGTTTACCTTATTTGATGTTGTCGCAATATTATCACGGATTGGTACTATATGGATCCCTACATTGAGATGTTATCCCCCTCGGGAGCATCGGATACATCGTGTCGTGTGTTTCATGTACATCGTGTATTCCTCGCTCTCATGTTATTCATGTTTCTTATGTGCTTCATGCTTGTTCATGCTCGCTCGTGTACTCTCATGTGCTATCATGTTTGGTCGTGTTTCCCAAGTATCTCATGTATAACCTATACTTCATGTGTACTCATTTACGAGCCTTCATGTAAATTTCATGTGCACCCATTTATGGGCCCCCATGTGAACTTCATGTGTACTCATTTATGAGCTCTCATGTATACTTCATGTACACCCATTTATGGGCTTCATGTGAAAACTATGTACATAACATAACTTGTCTGGATCCTTGTGTATTGATTGGGGTATGGGGGAGTATAAATAGTCATGTGAACAATTCCAAAGTAGTATAGCCATGTACGCCTCTTTAGTATAGCCATGTGCAAATCAAGTCGTTCATATGTCGACTTTGTACTCTAAATTACTAGTCACTGGTAGCTCTCTACTTATAGTAGATATTTCTATTACAGTTTTCTCTCTGTTTACATCATGTACTTTCTTTCAGTTTCATGTATCGTACTCTCTTGCATGTTTATATTCTCTAACCTGTTATGATCTGCGTGAGATGTATTGTACTCACTTCCGTCCTGACTGGACCTGTTGAAAATTTTACAGAGGATGATGAGGAACCCTGTACCCCTTACTTTGGAGCTTGCCTAGATGACACTCGCAACCTGGACCCCTGGGGAGGTTCAGGCAGCTGCTGAGGATGATACCCATGTTTAGCATAGATAGTCTAGGCTGTTCTTCATTTTATGATTAGTTGTTGTCCTTGATTTCAGAGTTGTATATTCTAGAGATGTTGATACTGGTATTTATTAACTTGTGTTATTTCATTTCTGTTGTACCTCAGTTGAGGATTTTCTTATCTATTTTATCATGCCATATTCTATCTCTAGTTGTGATTGAGTTGTACCTTCTGTGGTTTGCCTCCAGTTGAAGATTATTTTATATTGTGTTAGTTATAGTTCATGACCTAGAACAGCGTTCTACCGCCGACACTGCAGCGTAGGCTGGGTGCTGTTACGTACTCTTACCCTCACGGTGGGTGCGGGTCGTGACACGTTTTTAGTGGTGGCCCATACAGGTCGAGTTTATGTAGTGGTATTCGAACTAGAGTATCACTACATCCTGCAGTAGGATTATGATATATTTTTGAAGGTACTCAATCACAGTTAGGATTCCTTGAGAGATTCCTGGGACGACCCTTGAGAATCTTATTTAAACTTCAATTTGAAATCATTTCCCTTGTTTTGTTCCCTCTCACTCCTTGATTATTGAATTTGATTTTGATGGATCGTTGTTGATTTTAATTTTTCTATCGAGATAAATTTTATGGCCTGAGTTACGATATTTTCTGATAACATATGATGATGAAAATGACAGGGACGGTTAAACGTCTACTTGATTATGGAACCTGTAGTTTATCGCAGCCATATTAGCTGGCGTGGCAGAAACAGAGAGACCTGACTTTGGATGTACGTATCTTGGTTATGAGATTTGGAATTTCTCGCAGCTATACTAGTCGGCATAGCAAGAATTCTAGACGACATGATTATAGAGGTACATGCCCCAGTTATGGAATCTACCGTTTATCGCAGCCTTGCTTACTGGCATGGCGAGGGCTCCGAGTAACATGATTTTGGACAGACGCATATGATTATCAGACTGTATCTTGAGGAGGTTTTTAAATATATCATCTCTATCGTACTCTTCTGTTATTATAAATTGTTTTCCATCATCAAATAATTTAGGAGTAGGGATATTTTAGCTTTATAGAGCTTATTCATATGTAGTTCTTTTATAGTGTAATGATATGATGACTTGTAGAGTGTCTGTACCCTAGAGATGATAGTTAGCATTGGTATTAGAATAGTAACCCATTGTAGATGATTTTTTTGTTATTTATAATACCTACCAGTTTTCATAGAGGATGTTAGTCTGCTCTGTAGCCTTGATAATTTATTATTAATTTCCCTTGTACTTTTCAGTAAGGCACCCATGACCAGAGCCTATTCTTGAATATAGTTATAGTTCACCTAAGACCGAGAGGTCTATATATATAGATAGATTGTAGATGGTATTGGCATATGGGATATGGGTTGGTTAGTATCTATAGGCCATTGTTGTGTAGAATTATAGACATGTTGCTTAGCCTATATCTGGTTCAGTTTTCTATTTTAGTTAAGTTCTCCTTGAGATTAGTTCAGACATGATAGATCAACCTTTATAGGCAGTGTGCAGACCCTTCACTAGATGTCCTGACCCTTGTTAATAAATTCAGTCTCCTTAGCATCATTTCCTTTTGTCGACATTGATGTTTCAGACCATTCATCCTTAGCCTAATTTCTGAGCATTTGTTCAATTCCTTATAAGTTTAGTCTACTTTAGCCCTTGATAATCAGTTATATATGTATGGATATATAGATGATATACTTAGGATATATGTAATGGGTTGTTGTTCCAGAGCTTATGTATATATGGTATTTGGGATTTGTGTGCTTAGATTATGGGTAATTAGTTATGGGTGACTTGATAAGATTGAAAAGTTAAGAGTTAGTCTATTATAGAGTTTTTCTTTTGCTAACCTTTAGTTGCCAACACCTAGATAGCTAGCATAGGTAAAACCCTAAGAAGTTGACCAGTTGATGACCAAGTACTTGGATGTTGACAAATTGACTAGTGGTTGACCCTTGACTATGTTTGACCTAGAAGTAGTACTATCATCTTAAATTTTGAGGACAAAATTTTTCTAAGGTGGGTAGACTTGTAACACCCAGTTTTCTAAATGAGGGTAATTTTAAAATTTTGTGTTTTAATTATTTAATTATGATATTTAAATAATAATATAATTTTTAATTATTTTTAAAACTATTTAAATATCATGACTTGTAATTTTGATGTGCAGCTAGTAAAACCGTAGAGACAATCTGCCCTAGAGCCTAGCCATGTGATTAGGGTATTTCATTTATTATTTTTATCCTAGGGATAATTTGGTCATTTTGACTTATTAGAATTTTTAATTTATTTATTGGATTGATGGTTGATGGTTTTGATTTTTGCTACTTGTGACATAAGAGACTAACCTAGATGTTGATCCTAGTTAAGGTTACTTGATTAGCATGGTGAGATCCTAATCTAACTTAAGTCAACATGGTTTTGACTTGAGTGATTTAGCTTTTGAGATATTATGAAGGATTTTAATGTTGGACTTAAAGCTAAGGTAGAGAGCCCATTGCTCATGTGACTTGGCCCATGGCCCATGACTTGTAACCCTAACCCTAATTTTTACTCAATATGACTAGCCACTTAGGGCTCCCCCGCCCTATAAAGTCATCTCCTCCATGTTCTTGTCTCTTTTGTATTGTTTCAACATTTTGAAGAAAGAGGTAAAGAGCCATCTTTTCCAATCCATAACTTTCTTATTTCAAGTCCTTTTGGGCTCAAATCTTTTGCATTAGGTTCTAATTAGTCTTTTCTTGCTGTTCATGGAGAGTAATCTCAGCCTTGGATCAATTTGGAGCATTTGGCCATCAAGAAGGACACCCCCCATTTGAGGCTTTTCCTTGCAAATTGCACCTATAGGTAAAATCCCTTAAATTGATTTAATATTCTATTTTCTTTGCATTTATGGCTAGATCTAGGTGTCCCCTAGCTATCCCTAGAGTTTGGGTGAATTTCGTGTGCATTTGATGTCCGTATCGGACACATATCATGATGTGTGTGTAGCTGTTTGTTAAAATGTCGCAAAGGATTTATTTTTGTATTTTTGAATTCTAATTACAAGGATCTCCAGATCTAGGTGTGTATAATAACTTCTGTGAAGGATGATTTGCATTTTGTGTCGTATTGTGTCAGATTTTGTGCTTGGACACGCAGCACGGGGCTCGTTTGAGTGCCCTGCTGCCCGTGTCCTGGTACGCACTGGACACGCCACTTTACGACACGAAAATTGACATAGAGACTCCCTAGATGACTGACACGAGGCCTGCAAAGTTTTGTAGGATCTCGTTGACTGGTTAGATAGAACTTCGACCCGCACGGAATTGTACTGTCACGCACACGTGCAGAATTGCTTCACTGATACGAACTCACACACACGACACGACACCACGTGGACACGTTACAGGTGGTTGGACACCTACTCCTACCCCAGGCGAACACATGTGCATGGCCACGTGTTCCCACGTGGCCTGTGTCGTGCATTTGACATGTGTGTACGCGTGTACGACACTGTTTGTACACAATTTCGAGTCTATGTTCGTGTAGTATTTTGGACACGATTCGTGTCCAGTTTCCTGGACACGAATTGACTCCCCGACACATGTGCACATGTGACTCACATTCGTGTACACCTGTTTTGGACTTTGATTGTTTTTTATGTGATTATTGGTTCGAAAAAAATGTTTTCCCTGATACACAGTCCCAGTTTTCAATTCCTGAATTTAAATTGATTCCTAAACTGAATTCTCAATGTTAATTTGACATGTTAGATTCGGCCACATGTGTATGTAAAACCCCTAAATTTTCTACTATTTTCTTTATTATTAAATTTGGTACTGATTTAAAATTTTGTATTGTACGTCGTATAGTCGTATTATACGTCGCGCACGAAATTTTATTTTTCGTAGTTGCTCGTCAAGTGCGAAAATGTGCGAGCGTACATATTTTAGAAAAAAATTCTATTTTATTATACACTTTCAAAATATTATATAATAATTATTCTTGTTATAAAAAGTCTTTTTATTTTTAGCAGTTATTAATCATAAATAATATTTTATTGTATACTTGGAAAAGCATAATTATGTAAAGAATATTTGTGCATACATATATTTCGTAATTATTTATTAGTCTATTTTAAATAAAAATATAATTTTTGAGATTTATTAATATTAAATTTTATTATTCAAAAACATATTTAAAAATAATTATTATTTTCGAAATTATTATTATTGGTATTTTGAAAAATATATTTGGAAGTAATTGTGGCCATTTGAATCTTGATTTGATTTTTGGATTTATTTAACTAGATTAAATTAATATCTATAATTGAGATTGGATTTAATTGATTTGATTTTAAATTAAAAGAATTTGATTTGATTTAAATTAGATTTGGATTTGGATTTGGATTTGGATTTGGATTTGATTGCTTTTAAATTAAATTAGGAAATATCTAAATTGGGTTTAAAAGAATCCTAATTCTTATCTAATTGGAAATTTCCACATCCTATAAATAGGCAGGTACTCCTCCATATTATTTTCACCACAAATCATCTTTCACACCATCCTTGTCAAAATTTCTCTCTTTTTTCGTCATAAATTCAGCCTCAATTTTCAAATGTTGTAGCAACTTCGAATGACCATAACTCCCAACTCCGGACTCCTTTTGACCTCCAGTTTTTTTTGTTGGAATCATATTAAGGTATATTTTCTGAATGTAAATTTTATTTTCATAAATTCGGAACTTAATTTTCTGGAAAATTTGTGGAGTGTCAGTAGTCCAAAATCTGCACGTTTTAGTGTTTTTGAGATTCTGGGAGATCACGATCCGTTTGAAGTTTCGGAATACTGACAGAAAAATACATATCATATATTTTTCCTAAAAAAAATTCAGAATATTTTATTCTTGGTTTTTATTTTAGAAGTTTGTCACATCGTCTGAGTTCATCGTGTGTAGCCCTGTGACTATTCTGTACCCAACGGGATTGTCGGTTTCACCAGCAAGGACCTCAGGCAAGACACCTTGCCATTTGCTGTTTATTTATTTTAGCTCATATTTCATGCATTATTTATTTTCTTTATATAAAATAAACTGTGATACATGGCATAACTGTTAGAACTTACTGTTCATTTATATTTCCTGCTATGTATTATTTTTCTTACACATTAAACTTAGATTTAAGGGACCACATTGTGTGCTGCATTCATTGGCCTTGACACATTGTAACACGAAGTTGTGTGTCGCATGTAGGACACGAAAGTGCGTGATTGGCTGGCCACCGGTACGTATAAGCCGTGCGATAGGAATAACCGCTAATAGAATTGCATGCTAGTTTGACTTAGCGGTTATAGAGCTTAATGTTGTGGATACAATATAGTAGGCATTGGGCGGGCAGGACAATTCCTTAGCGTATGGGCTTCGATGCACTTTCCCTTTTGTAACCCGTGAGCTCCGCCGGAGACGTGGGTCAACTTACCCATGATTACTGACGGCCACTGACGTTCTGCGGAACGTTATGCGCTTATTGATTGGGCCTCTAGTACCCCAAGGAGGAACTATGCCGATCCTATTTAGCCAGGGCCCATGCGTAGGAAGGATTGTTCTTAACAATATTTCACTTAGAACTGTTAGGTACCTTATCCGTTAGGTACGAATACTTTTGGTTTGGATACTTGTATCTGACCGTGGCTTGGAACAATAACTTGTCGCAGATTAGTTCGTCACATCTTGTCCTTGTTTGGTTGTAGGTGTGACTTACTACTTCGATAAGAAGGTATTGAACCTTGTTGGGGTCCGAATACCATATTGGATTTTTAGCATGGAAAGATACGTCACCGTGAATTAGTTTACCATCTCCTGTCCTTGTTTGGTTGGGGAGATGGTACGCTCGTTCAGTAGGTGCGTATTGGACCATGTTATAATTCAATTAACTTTTATTTGAGCAATATTTATTTAGTTTATATGGCATGATATTATGTGTCTTGTTACGTCCCTCTGAGGACCTGGTTATCTCTCCAGGTGTGTGCTATTGTCTTTCGCAGGTATTCTAGCTCTAGCCGTGATCCTCTCTATTTCTTCGAGGATGATTGCGCTTGGATCGTCTTCGCTTCGCTCGCCAAATTCATTTCTTTATTCATGTATTTTTTCTTTACTTGTTGGTAGTAGATTTGTCTCCGCCCAACATATTGTATCAAGACAAATTCATAGTTGATTATATGATACCTTTTTTTCTTGTGGATGAGATTAGTTATGGTTCTACTGCATTTTACAGCTTATGTATCCATACGAGGCCCATGTACTTCGTATGAATACAGCTGGCATGTCTACGTTCTTAGTCCTACGTATTTTGGGACTGGGGCGTTACAGTGTATTAGTTCCTGTTGGTTGATTTTACAGATTTAGATTTGGTTTGCATTTCAAAATAGGATTTCGATATTATTGGACTGATAAATGTATGACTGACATTTAGTACAATCTCCATTTCTGTTTTTTTTTATATTTTCTTGATTCTCACTGATTTGAAGTTCATTTTTTTCTATATTAAACCATTTAATTGTACTAGACAACTGTCAATTGATTTCCTGTTAAACTGAACTGATTAGTGTTTAGTTGACATATCTAATTCATCACATATTTAGTTGTGAATGATAGGTTGAATTAACTGTTAGCTAGGTTCTGAGATTTTCTTTTTTACTGTTTCCCTAAAATTACACATACAAGACACTCACCATTGCACACACACATATCCCCTAAAACCTGAGATGAACTGAGATGTATCAGGAACTGAGAAATTGTTGATGTAGTTGATACTTGATTTGGTTAATATGGTGGTTGGGTTGATTGGTAAACTGAGTTTCATTCAAGAGTGACCTGAGATTGAATGGCCATTTCATATTGAACTGAGATTGGTTGAATAGCTCTAAGATTTCATTAAATGTTTACATTGAATGATTGGTTCAAATTCATATTGATCCATGTCTTAATTTCTGAGATTATACATAATTTTCCTGAGATTGTGCTCCCCTTGCTGATAACACACAAGTTCCTATCACACAAAGTCTTCTAACTGAAAACTGAATTTTGTTTTAACCTGGGACACCCTCACCTAGGTAGGCACTGCCATGTTAACCTGAGTACCCTGTCAAATTTCCTAAGATTATTCACTGAACTCTAATCCTTCACTCCTTGTTAAGCCACCCATACAGGACACATTGTGCTGAACACTTAAATCATTGTCACTTTTGTACTGAAATCGATATGTGTTATCTACACACACTCTACACACATACATGTATATAACTGACACATATCCTCACTGTTTTGACACCCCACTGTTCCTGAAGAAACTGAAGTGCCATACTTGTTGTCACAACACACACACATGACACAAATTCCCCTGCCAACTGAACACAAACATATATGTGAAGCACATTGAAACCCTAGCTACACCACTAATTTGCACATAGCCTTCACCACACACACTCTCATGTGTTGACACACACATAAACCTGAGACACAATAACTGAGATTGTTATGATCACAAGCTCACACACACACATTTCACCAAAAATTAAAAACTGAGAACTTAACCATGTAGGCAACTGTTAGCTTGCACAAACACACACACAACCTGAGAATGGATTGATTTAGTTGTAGGCATGAGAAATTTTTGTTCTGATATTTAGATTGAGTATCATATCGACCACTTAGATGTTATATTGGGTTGTATTCAATTCCTGAGATTGAATGGCATGTGTGGGTTTATATTGATGCATGTTAAGTTGTATTTTAGGTTTTCAAATTGCTTTTGGACTGATAACCTTGACTGAAAACCAATGTGAAATCAGTTTACATCTTAAACTGAATTGAATTGGTTTTGTAATGCATTCATCACACTATGTAGACACACTTACACAAGACTAAACCTGAGTACACACCCTACACCTTGACATTCCATACACACATTCCACACACATGAAAACTGAGCTGCCATATCTCACACACATATATGGATCTCCCCTTTCCCTTACCTCTCTATATATAGATATCAAAATATATGATGTGGTCACATACATGTTAAATCACCCTTGCTAATCCCTTTCTTTCCAGATGCTAGTATATAGGGCTATGCACATGAATGCATGATTGTATGGTATGTACGCAAGTAAGATAGGAAATCCCTGTATGAATGCATCTAGGTAATGTAAGACATGAATACATGAATGTATGAATAATGTGATTATGGAAACATGTATGTCAGGAAGGGTAATGCATGATAAATGAGATAATGAATGCATGTATGTACATAAAAGTTATGTACTATATATAGTTCATGCATGTCTAATATTGTAAGCCTAATATAGAGTGCATATATTGAATACCTATATATATACATTATATATATATATATATATAACTTGTTGTGTTAGCTTGTATAGCCTTGTGATTGATGTGTGAGTGCTAGCCTAGGCTTGGTTAGGCCTAGTAAGACTTGTTAGACTTGTTTGGGCTAGAACTTGACCTAGATGACCTAGCCTTGACTAGTATAGTTGACCAGAGTTGACTTTAGTCTAGTTTGACCTAGACAGCATACAGATGCATCATAGATTACATTTATCATCCCCTGTATACATCTTGACTTGTGTTGCTCTAACTAGGAATCAGGTACCTCATCTCGAACAGTACATTTACTACAGCTATTCAGATAACCGGCGAGTACATTCTCTGATCATTTCATAACTTGCTTAGAACTATATTCCTGCTCTAGTTTACCTTATTTGATGCTGTCACGATATTATCACGGATTGGTACTATATGGATCCCTACATTGAGATGTTATCCCCCTCGGGAGCATCAGATACATCGTGTCGTGTGTTTCATGTACATCGTGTATTCCTCGTTCTCATGTTATTCATGTTTCTCATGTGCTTCATGCTCGTTCATGCTCGCTCGTGTACTCTCATGTGCTATCATGTTCGGTCGTGTTTCCCATGTATCTCATGTATAACCTATACTTCATGTGTACTCATTTATGAGCCTTCATGTGAATTTCATGTGTACCCATTTATGGGCCCCCATGTGAACTTCATGTGCACTCATTTATGAGCTCTCATATATGCTTCATGTGCACCCATCTATGGGCTTCATGTGAAAACCATGTACGTAATATAACTTGTCTGGATCCTTGTGTATTGATTGGAGTATGAGAGAGTATAAATAGTCATGTGAACAATTCCAAAGTAGTATAGCCATGTACGCCTCTTTAGTATAGCCATGTGCAAATCAAGCCGTTCACATGTCGACTTTGTACTCTAGATCACTAGTCACTGGTAGCTCTCTACTTATAGTAGATATTTCTATTACAGTTTTCTCTCTGTTTACATCATGTACTTTCTTTCAGTTTCATGTATCGTACTCTCTTGTATGTTTATATTCTCTAACCTGTTATGATCTACGTGAGATGAATTGTACTCGCTTCCGTCCTGACTGGACCTGTTGAAAATTTTACAGAGGATGATGAGGAACCCTGCACCCCTTACTTTGGAGCTTGCCTAGATGACACTCGCGACCTGGACCCTGGGGAGGTTCAGGCAGCTGCTAAGGATGATACCCATGTTTAGCATAGATAGTCTAGGGCTGTTCTTCATTTTATGATTAGTTGTTGTCCTTGATTTCAGAGTTGTATATTCTAGAGATGTTGAGACTGGTAGTTATTAATTTATGTTATTTTATTTTTATTGTACCTCAGTTTAGAATTTTCTTATCTATTTTATCGTGCCATATTCTATCTCTAGTTGTGATTGAGTTATACCTTCTGTGATTAGCCTCCAGTTGGAGATTATTCTATATTGTGTTAGTTATAGTTCATGAACTAGAACATCGGTCTACCGCCGATACTGCGGCGTAGGCTGGGCGCTGTTACGTACTCGTACCCTCACGGTGGGTGCGGGTTTGTGACATTTACGCATAATAGGATTCCTATTTTATTCTTATTTAGACAAATTCTAATATGTCTAGAATATAATTTTCTCATCCTATATAATATGGGGTGAGGGTGGAGGCACAAAGCGGAGACTCGGGGGTGCTCGTCCAAAAAGAAATTCAAGAGAAATCATACTTTGCTCTTAAGACTTCGTCATCTAAAATAGAAGGAAGAAGAAGATATAATCGAGGAATCGTCAACTTCAGTTAGGGAGATTGCTATGGGTTGGTGGGTGATCTCAATTGTAATCTTTTTTTTTCTTGAGTGTTGTGAGAGGGTTGAACCTATTAGGGCAAATGGTTCAACATGAGTTTTGTTAATCTTGTAATTTTATCTGAGTTATTAAAGGTTGGGATTTGTCCAGGTGACGTACGTCACCGCCATATCTTATCTTCATCTTGGGTTTGATGTCCGTTAGACGAGGGTTGATTTTGATCAAGTGGGTTGACAAACGCTTTCGCACGCACCCAATAATTGGTATCACGGCTATGGAGGTTCTGGCAACCATGTCTACGGAGCAGATGAACACTCATGTGATCACCCTCACAGGAAAAAACTGGACGATTTGGAAGTCAAGGATGGAGGATCTACTCTGGTGTATGTTTGCAAAAAACAAAATTTGTTTATTCCAAACTTGTAAAAGAGTACAAAGTACAATGAATTCTGGGGAAGTACAACTTTAGGAATCTGATCAGAAGATGATCATTTTATCCCTTGAACTATGTGAATTTGAAGACTGTAGCCTCTGGAGAATGCAGCAATAATTTTGCAAGAGTTCTTGATCTCTATCTGTGTCTGATGATGATTGAAAACTCTATTTATAGAGTTCTTGAAATAACTGTTTTAGCAGTTATTCTGATGGTGCGCGAAGCTGGATTGCGCCACATTGAGTTGCGCTAACCGCCTGTTGCGCCAACTTTCATTCAGTTGTCAATCATATACTAACTGTATTTAGACGCGTGGCATCATATGATTGACATGTGTGTGGTCGTGTACAGGATAGTAGACATGTCTTGAGAGATTAGTGGCATGTGCGCCATGTCATCCTGCTTTAGAATGTAATTTGTCTCAACTTATCAGGTTGTGCGAGCTTCAGTCAAACTGCGCTTGGTTTGGGCTGCGCTTACACACGTGGCAGCTTCTGAGCAAAAGTCGTTCAGGTTGCGCCCAAGCACAACTAAGGATTTTGTTTAGATTGCGCCTGGGCGCAACTCACGAAGCATACAAGACAGCTGTCCACCAACTTTCCTTGAGCGACACAATTTACGGGATTCGAAAAGATTTTTTTCGTTCACTGTTGTGTCAGTCGTCAGAGTTGTCAGGTAATAATGACCATTAAGTATCAGATGCCACGTAGGCTTTGGCACAAAAAGACTGGGCACAGTCTGATATCAGGTGCAACCTGATTAGTGGCGCAGTCTGTTCTCTGAGCTTCATATCAGTGGTGCAACCTAATTCTTGGGGCGCAATTTGATCACTGATCAGTATATTCAGGGCGCAACTTAATTTTTAGGCTCTACAAGACCCGCTTCAAAGTTTTTAAAACTTAAAAACATTATAAAGTTTTAGAATACTTTGAATTTAGAAAAGTTTTGACTGAGTCAAGTTGTGCCGGACAATGCTCGATCATCACAATTAAATACCTTTTCTTGAAAATACTCAATCCCCTTTTCGTCTTCCGGAGTTTCATTGATTATTCTCAGTTTCCCATGAAGAAGAAGAATACGAAGAGTCAATTTGTTGATATATATGTAGTAGTTGATCTCTGTGCTTTGTTCTTCACTTCTGTTCTTCAATGGCCCCCAAGAAGAAAGAGAAGGAGACCAATGCTGACACCACAATCAAGTCTCCTGAAGCGGGACATGATGTTGAGCCTACAAATTTTTTGTTGGATGCTGACCCAGCTTTGAGGGCAACGAACTTTTTGAACTGTTTTGGTTTAACCCCGTCAGTCTTCAATCGCTCGAGTGGCGGATCATCCTTTGAGGAGCACGTCAATTCAGAGGGATTTCTTAACCTGATGCGTCGCTCGGGGATCCGCACCATGTAAGAATTGGACGCCGCCCTTCGTCAGACTGATGAAGGCAAGGACAAGAAATAATATTCTAGACAGAACAACTTTTTATTTTTATGTCCTTGACTGTAGGGGTCCACCCGCCTTTATGCAATGAAACCTAAAATTTTTGATTTTGTGTGGCTGTGATTTCGAATGGTGCTCATGGACTTATTCTTTTAGCAAATTCTTCATTTTACTGTTTCTTCTGAGGAACACGTGGCAGTCATTACACGTTTTTAGATGCCCATTTTTAGTTCTTTCCCAAAATAGGATCCTAGAACAACGCACCCACCTCATCTTTAATCCTCTTTAAAAAGAACATCCAGAAATGAAAGAATCATTCATACTCTCTCAAAACAAATGTCATCCCACAAGATTTCACTTGTGCCACTTCATTATGATATTATTTGCCTGCATGTTGTGTTTTCAAAAATTGGTAAGTCTCGACGAAGAATCAATAGTATGAATATTCTTCTTTCGCATCACTTTTGGAGACAAGTATTGATCTGCATGTTGTAGACACTGTTCATATGTGCTAACTATTTCTGAGAATAGGCGCACACTGTGGTCCAGTATTTAGCTCTGATCAGAGGCACGTATTGCTGACATACACTTGTTTGATCAGTACTTAATGCAGATATGCGCCTGTTTGTAGGCGTATTGCTGATGTGTGCCTGTTTGTGGGCGCAATGTTGATGTGCGCCTGTTTGTGGACGTAATGCTGATGGATTCTGCTAACTTTTTCTGTTTCATTGATATTTGCAGGGACTTGGTTAGCGAGCTTCTTCAGAACTGGCATTGGTGATTTGGATGTTGCAGAGAACATTCTTCTGACACTCACATCAGACAGCTCATGTGGTTCTGACACTCAAATAAGATAGCTTAGGACTTTTCATGTTAAGAAAGGTCTTCCACAGATGGTAGGAAGAGCCTATATACATGAGAGTTGGATGGTGAAGACGCAGAACTAGGAATTATATCACAAGGGTGATCTCGTTTCTAGTTTCCCTGGCGGGCTGTCTTTTCTCCACCAGTTGTATTGACAGCAGCTCATCTTTGGACTGCTGCACTCTGGGGTTCTCCTTTCATCTTTCTCAGAGAGAAGACCAGAGTTAATTCCATTGTCTGGCTCGTTGCTTCAGGTCGAGACGACAAGGAATTGCCACCAACAAATAAGAAGATCCAAAGATGTGATAGACCTTCATTATCGATGGAAAGATCCAAAGATGTAATAGACCTTCATTAGAATAAAAATCCAAGATATAATAAATTTTCATCAAGATGTATCTATGCTTTTAAAGAAGGAATAAAAAATAATTGTCTCATTATTTTCTCTCTTTTTTTATTTGATTTTGTTATGCTGTCATAGATAACAGAATCCAGAGAGGATTATGAATGTGGCAAATTGTTTTGACGTGAATATTTGGAATTCAAGTTCGTAAGAGACATGACCTCTCACTATAATGAATGAATGGGTGATCATTCACTTCAATTTCCGAGGAAGAAATATTGAATGAATGAATGGTCGTTTAAATTTTCGAAGAAGAAAACGAATGAATCAAACACGTCGGTTTCGAAGAAGGGAAGATGAAGAATCGGTCATGAATGAACCGTTAGAAATGAATGAACAGTCGTGCCTCTTTCAAAAAGTTGCATCAGTTCTCAATGCCGATTACTTAGTTGTTCTGCCTATAAATAGAACAAAAGTTTTGTAAATATTGTCCATCTATTTTCTTCCTGTACAAGAGAAAAAAATGTCTTTCAAAGATTTAATTGCTCCGAAGACTGAAGAAGAAACCAAGACTTCCCTTGCTGAGCCTCCAGTACTTTCTCAAAAAGAAAGGAGAGAAGGCTCAACTGTTCCTCCTGCACCAGGACAGGATTTGATCTCCAAGTTAGTGGAGCCTGGAAAAACTGCCGAAGAAGAGGCATTGAGGATGGCTGTTTGTGAGTTCCTGGTTCGTTCAGATAATGAGATGTTTGAATGGTTGGCGAACTTTATATTTAATCAGGAAGGGTCAGGGCCTCCTCCCCGTCCTTAATATTATGTAATTCCATTCTGCTTTTGAATAAAAAAATAAACTTTTATCTACATCGTGGCTCTGAAAATAAAGTACATTTTGTCTTTATACATAATATTTCTTGAGAAATTTGCCATTAATGGGCATCATAGCAACTCTGCCATCCATATCTGTTAATTGATAGGCTCCATTGGAGAAGACTTTATTTATCACATACGGTCCTTCCCATTTTGCCTCGAACTTGCCTTTGCTCATATGTGTCATAGTCATAGGACGTCTGACTGTAAGAACCAACTCGCTTTCTTGAAATGTTCGCACTCTGACTTTGCGATTGAAAGCTTTTAAAATCTGGGCCTGATAAAGTTCGATATGCTGTTGAGCTAATAACCTTTTCTTGTTGAGCGTCTTCAATTCCTGAAGCCGAAGACGATCATTATTGTCTATAGTAAGCTCATTAGCAATGGCGATTCTCAATGATGGAATTTGAATTTCCAAAGGTAGCACAGCTTCACATCCATATACCAAAAAAAAGGTGTGCAACATGTGGGGTTACGGACGGTAGTGCGATATGCCCATAGACACTCTCCGAGTTTATCACTCCAATTACGTTTGTTAATAGAGACAAACTTTTTAAGGAGTTTGATAATAGTCTTTTTGAATGCTTCAGCCAACCCATTAGCCGCAGAATTATAGGCTGTAGAGGCGACATTATTGATTCTATTATCATCACAGAACCTATTAAACTTCTGGCTGATAAATTATGGCCCATTATCATGGATAATTCGGCGAGGGACACAAAATCTGTATATCACATGATGTTTGATGAAGTTGATAACACTACTAGTCTTTACTTCCGCCAAAGGTATAGCTTCTGCCCACTTGGAAAATAATCGGTTATAGCTAAGATGAACCGATATCCTTTAGATGAAGGAGGGTTGATATGGCCAATTATATCCATGCCCCAAGCTTCAAAAGGCCATGAGGCTACAGTTGGATGAAGAAATTTCGACGGTTGGTGAATGATCCACATGAATTTGACATACACGGCATTTTCTTGCATAATCAATAGCATCTGATACCATAGAGGGCCAGTAGTAGCCCATACGTCGGATACGATCTTGTAGTTTAAGACCAGGTTAATATGCTCCACAAACACCATCGTGAGCCTCACGTAATATCTATTTTGCTTCATCACCAGCAAGACACCTCAAGAGTAATCCATCAAAAGTTCTTCGATATAGTGTCTTAGTAGTATGATTATAATAGAATCGAAGTGATCGATGACGGATACTTGTAGCTTCTTTAGGATCTTCCGGCAAAATGTTATGCACTGCAAAATCAATAAAAGGTACTCTCCAATCTTCTCTAAGAATATTGACTTCAGTTAGGTTGCTGAATTCAATGTTATGGTTGTTTTCAACACAGAATAATTCTCTATTAGAGATAACAACCATCTGTTGCCTTTTGACTGGAACTGCCAATACTGCAGCTAGGTTAGCTAAGGCATCAGCTTCTGTATTGCATGCCCGACGTACATGTCTGATGAAGAATCCTTTAAATAAAGAAGCTATCTTGGTTTCTGCTTCATGGTATGGTACTAAATCTTGAGGTCGGACTTCATATATGCCTCTGACCTGATTAACAATCAGTTTAGAGTCGCCATATACTTCGAGATATTCAATATCCAGTTGTTTAGCCAATTGGAGTCCAATGAGCAAGGCATTGTATTCTTCCATATTATTAGAGCATGATTCGTCTAAAGAATAGGCCCTTTGAATAGTTAATCCCTCGGGTGAAACGAGAACAATTTCCACTCCCGCAACAAGAGTACCTCCAGGTCCAATTCTAGAAGCTCCATCAAAGAACAACCTCCAGGTAGAAAATTCTTCTGAAATCATATTTGATTCCAAAGTTTCGTCCGGAATCTCATCATAGAGTTTAGATGTTTCCGGAACAGGATGAGCTGCTAAAAAGTCAGCAAGTGTTTGACCTTTCACAGACTTTTGAGGAACATAAACCATATCATATTTTTCTAATAATATGGCCCATGTGGCAAGCCTAGAATTGAGTGTACTTGGCTTCTTCATTAAAACTCGAAGAGGATTGACCCGGAATATGACATGAATAGTTTGGCCTATGATGTAATGTTTTGTCTTCTGAACAGTAAACATTAAGGCTAAACATTCCTTTTCTACCGGATTATAACGATGTTCAGCTCCAATCATCGTTCGGCTAAGATAGTAGATGGCTTGTTCATGACCTTCCTTCTTCTTTTGAGCCAGCAAAGCTCCCAATGAATGATCCATTGCTCGGACATACATTAAGAAGGGTATTCCTGAGATCGGTGGTACAAGAACCGATGGACTCATTAAATATCGCTTTGTGTCGTCAAATGCTCGTTGACATTCTTCCGTCCAAACGAAAGATACACCTTTCTTCATTAATTGAGTAAATGGTCTGCAATGTCCAGATAAATTTGAAATAAACTACCTGATGTACGCAAGTCGACCTTGGAATCCTCGTAGCTCTTGTAGGTTGCGTGGAGGACGCATCTCTTGAATGGCTTTGATCTTCTCGGGGTCAACGTGTATACCCTTAGAGGTAATGACGAAGCCGAGAAACTTACCACTAGAGACACCCAAGAAAGACTTGGTGGGGTTCATTTTGAGTTGATGCTGGCGCATTAGATTGAAGATAGTTCTTAAATCTTGAATGTGATCTTCTTTGAGACGACTTTTGACAGCAATATCATCAACATAGCATTCAACAGTCTTTCGCAAATGATCTCGAAAGATAGTACTCATAGCCCGCTGGTAAGTTGCACCTGCGTTCTTAAGACCAAACGGTATGACCGTATAACAGTACACACCCCGAGGAGTACGAAATGAAGTATGTTTCTCATCTTCAGGATTCATCCTGATTTGATTATATCCAAAAAACCCATCTATGAAAGAAATTCGTTCGAATTCATATGTATTGTCGATCATAACATCATTAATTGGGAGAGGGAATTTGTCTTTAGGACAAGCATCATTGAGATCCTGAAAGTCTATGCAAACTCGAATCTTTCCGGTCTTCTTCAGAACTGGTACAACGTTGGCTACCCAGTTAGGATGTTGTTCTTCTCTGATAAAACCACAAGCTATAAGCTTTTTGACTTCATCATCAATTGCATCCATCATTTCAGGCTTGAATCGCCGTTGTTGTTGTCTGACCGGGTTGGCATTCGACAAAATGTTAAGCTTGTGAATTCCAATTTAAGGATCTAATCCCTGCATATCTTCGTAACTCCAGGCGAAGACATCAATATATTCACGAATAAGATGAATTAATTCTTGTTTATCATCCTCTGGAAGATTTTTGCTAATGAATATTGGTCGTGATACGCCCTTCTCTCCAATATCGATTTGGACTAGTTGATCTTCAGTAGGTGGCTCTCGTTGTTCAAAATAAAGTTTCTACTGATTGTCCATCATTTGTGCCCAAGTGTCCATTTCAGGAGCTTCTTCAATGTCATTTTCATAGGCCTCTTCTGAGAATTCGACAGACACCATGTTAGAAGATACTATCACCCTATGAACATGACCGATGCTGGTATCAGAATCCCATGAGATAGAATCAGAAGAGTTTGAACGTTCTTCTTTATCCGATTCAGAAGGTTCTAGAGTTGGAAGTGGTGACATATAACCTAGTCCTCGTTTCGTTTTACTGTGGTATTGTTGTGATTTTCCTTTTGGAACAGCAATACGAAGAGGGGTTCGCCTTTCTTTACCATTGTTGAGACCGGTTCTGAAATCATAGCCCATTTTACGGATGATGGCTTTAGATTGTGGACTGTAGCGTCGTAATTGTAGCCTTCCCGTATCATCTCTATTATCATTATAGAGCATGATTTTTGGTTCTTTTCTTTTGTTGAAGAATATAGGCTTTTCATCTTTCTTTCGAGACGGTACTAAGAAGTATGACTCTTGTATTGAATTCAGTGATACCACATTTCGTCGAGATAATACTTCTATTGTAAGTGGTTTAAAGCTATCTAGCATATCCAGATAATACTGAGTATAGTAAAAGACATCAGTATACTGCAAAGGAGATGCTTTATTGATTTTTACACCATCATTTACAACAGGGACTTTAGCCTTAGCAGGCTTAGTCAGATTGATGACAAGGGGGAAGAAGAAGACCGAAAAGGAGGAGGGAGCTTCTTACGATGAAGATCGATTACAAGCGGCTCAGAAGAGGTGAGCTCCCTTTGTTCTTGACTATCACCTTTAGGTCGCTTCTCATGAGAATGTAGATAGATAGTCAAAGGTTTGGAAGACTGAGGATATGAGGTACGTCCTTTGACCGGAATCACCAGAGTATCATTAGGTATACTCTTCTGTTCTTCATCTGTGTCCATTACAAGTACCACCTTCATGAATTCCTCTTTGTACATACGAGAATCACTGCAGTACGCTTCAACTCCTTTGAAAGGATTCAGATCTGCAACTTCTTTTTGGACTTCACCATTACCATCCACATATTTAAAATATTGGTGGAGCGTAGAGGGTACAATATTGTGTTCATGGAGGAATGGTCTTCCCAATAAAGCATTGTATGAGCCATGATTGTCAATAACATAGAAAGTTACCTTTGTTCGAAGATTGCCAGTTTGAAGTTTTAGGCATATTTTCCCCAAAGGTTCACTTCTTCCTTGATTGAATCCCAGGATGGTAGTGATAGTTGTAGAAAAATTGTGTACTAGGATTTTCAAAGCATCCAGTAAGGACTTCGGCATGATGCTAAATGCAGACCCAGGATTAATCAGAATGCGGTCGACTTTCATGGTGTCTACATACCCCGTGAAATAGAGAGGACGATCATGACGATTGTCTTCTAACAACATGTCATCTTGTGTAAAAGTGATATTGGGCATTAATTCAAATACACTATGACAATGTGCATAGCTGACTGGCTCCTTTTCGAGCTTCTTGAGAAGAGTCAAACAAGTGTCAGCCTGCATCAAGGCTTCACTTAACGTTTCACGAGTTTCTTTTGAGAGACGTAAAAGTTCAAAGATTGACAATCTTGCCGGAGTATTGGTCAATTGAGCCAATATATAAAAATTGTAAGGCTTTTCAAGTCCAAGAGATGATGACTTCTTCAATGCTTTATCAAAGCGAACAGGTTGCTTTTCCTTGTCTGCTGATGTTGGTTTAGGAAGAGATGGCTCGACCACTGGCAAAGATGTAGATGGTATATCTTCAGCAGAAGAAGATGATGGAGGAAGAGCATCCGGGGATGGAGCAGGGTTCTCTTGATTTTTGTAATACTTCCGAAGATAGGGTTTCCCAGATCTAGTGCCCATTAGAATTTCTTCTTCTGTTATTGGTTCAAAGGATACCATGTTGCAGTTCTTGGATTTAGACTTAAAATCCTTTTTTTGCTTAGAAGAGGAAGGCATTTCAAATTCTGCCACCAGATCTGGATGAATCCACATAATCTCTCCTCTGTCAGTTGACATCGGAACAAGACCTTCATTTTGAGGAGACGGGATATTCATAATTTTCAGAGTAGTCCTTGGAATGGGGACATCACCATCTTGTACGAGTTGTGGTAGAAAATCACCAAATTGGAGAGAAACCACATTAGCAGTCACCGTTTTCTCGTCCTGCTGTAAAGTAATTGCTCCAGAGTTGACCAACTCCTGGATTTTGCCCTTGAGCACATAACATGCTCTGGTTGGATGCCCTATGAATCTGTGATAAACACAGTATTTAGGGTGATCAGTTTTACCAACTTCTTCTGGTCGCTTTGCCTCTGGAAGTTGAAGCTTATTGCTTTTGATCAAGCAATTGAAGATGCTTAAAGTATCATCTTCATCGAAAGAATACTCTTCTTTTGGACGAGTTGACTTTTAAAGTGGTGCTGATGGGGTGGGTGCTGTCTGAGTGACGTTGACAGCCAAAGGCTCCTTGCCCTTGAGATTAATGGCTAGCGTTTCTTTATTCCTGCGGTTGTTCTGGCGATTACGTGTAGAATGTTCATCTTAGTTAGGATGAGTCATCTGGACTCCTAACTGCTTGAACTTTTCGGTACTCACTTCTGCCGCCTTTGCATTAACAATAAAAGAAGGCCAATCCTAGAATTGTGTAGATCCCATCCACATACTGATAATAGGCAACAAGTTTGATTTGCAAGTGTCTATTATTACAGCAGATGGAGTACCTAAAGGCATTTTGAGTGCCTCTCGGCGGAATCTTTCAATGAAACTCTCTGTGGATTCATTGTGCCTCAGTTTAATTTTAATAAGGGTAGACATCGTCATGTCATTGACTTCCTCATAAAATTGTTCCAAGAACATTTGCTTGAAACCAGCAAAAGAAGTGATACAACCATCAGGCATGCTACGATACCAGTCATATGCTGCACCGGCTAAACAACCGATGAACACTCTGGTAAGGAGAGCATCATTTGGCTGTAATTGATCAGTCATCACTTCGAAATAATTGATGTACTGACTTGGAGAAATGCTTCCATCAAACAGCATAATAGTTGAAAGCTTATACTTAGGAGGAAATGGAACTTCCTTCCACTCTGTAGGATATGGTTGTTTTATGCCCAGTCTTTGTAGGCCATCCTTCTGCTTGAAGGCCTCAAACTGAGTGCATAAGAGTTTTACAGCTTCATTAGCATCCCCTGATGTTTGGGAATTGGTAGACTGGTTAGAAGTGTTAGGAGGAAGAACAGTGTGGTAATTACCACCCCCAACACCAGACTGACTTGGATCAAAGCAACCTGAGGGGCTGGTACCCCCAGACTAACAGGTACAGAAGATGCTATAAGCTCAGAATTTGTAACAGGGTTTACACTTGAAGGTACTGCATGTTGAGTCACCATTATGGTGTGCATGCTTGCAACCATTTCTGCCATGGTTTTTAATTTGTCTTCTAATACAACAATTCGTTGCTCTTGGCTGGTTGACGTAGAGACATCTTGATCTTCCGTAATGGTATATGCTGTCACTTCTCTTGCTGCTATTGATGAGATAGTTTGCTCAGAACTTTCACTATCTGTATCAAACTCCGAAAGAGAGTCCTCTCCCACATGGGTGATAGGGAGATCTTCTTGATTAAAGACACCTTGGTTCAAATGTCGATTTCTCGATCTAGTGTATTGAAAGACACCTTCCTTGGATGCATGGATCCGGTCTAAGTATTGTTGACTGGGATTACGGGATGCATTACGTCTTGGACGTTTCCCACCCCCAGTGCCTTGAGAAGTCATGTTAACAGAAGCATATAATAGTTCATCTTCGTCTTCTATTATATGTTCAAGAGTTGAAGCATAGTTTAGACGATCGAAGACAGATCGTCTAGCGGATTGACAACAACAGTTGATGATAACTTCATGTAGGCAGTGGCAATTTGAAGCACGATTTGGAGGTGAGGAAAATATTCCCGTAGTTTTTCGTCTTTGTGTAAGACGTTGCCGGAGATCATTCACAACCATAGGATGAGAAGAAGTCAGAAGAACATATTCCTTAATGATGTTAGGAACATATCTCCTATTCTTCAGGTGTTTAGTTCCTTGAGTGTACAAAGATGTACTCAACTCATTAGCATAGGTAGATGGGTCTTTCTTTTCAAACTTTGGCTTTTGGTATAGATTGACCTTTGGTATAGGGTTCTTGCGTTTTGCCAAAGTTGATATTGCTTGACGCCTATTGAGATAAGCACGTAAATCTGAAAATTCTGCTTCCGATGTCTCTGTTTGTGATACCTTCAATTTTCCTTACTTGAATCTTGAAATTTGCAAGGTAGGAAGATCTTGACCAGACCCCATAGGGGTAGGTAAGATACCTCTCTGATCAGTATTCTTTCCACTATCAGAGATCCGAGGACATCTGTTTATAGGAATAGAATCTGATACGTCTTCCTCTGAGTCATAGACCAGGAAAGTTTGAGGAAAGACCAAATGGTGCTTTCCTTTATTTTGAATAGGGTTAGCTAAGAAGCGTTTTACTTTGTTCTGTTGTGTGACCATTTTAGGCATAGATTGTGCTAATTGAGGAAATGTCAAAGGACTTTTTCCTTTGTTTTGTCTAGTGTTGGCACTAGGACATGAATTCTCCAAGTTCAGAACATGAGAATTGGAAGAGGGAATAGCCAAAAGACTAGTTCCCTTGAGTTGTGCTAGAGTAGTAGATTGCACCTGGGTTGCTGATTGCTTGGGTTGCGCCATAGTCCTTCGGACTACTGATGGCACCTTGGAAGCAACTTTGGTAGACTGTGCCTCGACAGTAACTTGAACTGACTGTGCCTTGGCAGCAAAGATAGTAGTAGGCTGCGCATGGGCAGCAGGGTGAACAAATTGTGCCCTAACAACAGAAACAGGCTGTACTGGAGCCACTGAGGCGGATTGTGCCTTGGTCATTGAGCACTCAAGTTGCGCCTGGACAATAGCGACTGTAGGAGATTTAGGAGTCCACACAGTCTTGTTCTTGGCGATAGCCACCATACGCTTGTTGCTCTTGGTGTTGATCATATTCTCGTAGGCTGTCTGGTTGGCTTGAACAACCAGAGTCTTCTGCACCTTGCCAATCGACGCAATGTCACATTGAGTTGTCACTTTCTCGTCGGAGGAGAAAGTCGTCTCCAGCAGAGTCGCCATTTTGTTTACAAAAAAAACAAAATTTGTTTATTCCAAACTTGTAAAAGAGTACAAAGTACAATAAATTCTGGGAAAGTACAACTTTAGGAATCTGATCAGAAGACGATCACTTTATCCCTTGGACTATGTGAACTTGAAGACTGTAGCCTCTGGAGAATGCAGCAGCAATTTTTTAAGAGTTCTTGATCTCTGTCTGTGTCTGATGATAATTGTAAACTATATTTATAGAGTTCTTGAAATAACTGTTTTAGCAGTTATTCAGATGGTACGCGAAGCTGGATTGCGCCACATTGAGTTGCGCTAACCTCCTGTTGCGCCAACTTTCATTCAGTTGTCAATCGTGTACTAACTGTATTTAGACGCGTGGCATCATATGATTGGGATACGCGTGGTCATGTACAGGATAGTAGACACGTCTTGAGAGATTAGTGGCATGTGCGCCACGTCATCCTGCTTTAGAATGTAAGTTGTCTCAACTTTATCAGGTTGCGCGAGCTTCAGTCAACAAGTCAAACTGTGCTTGGTTTGGGCTGTGCCTACACACGTGGTAGCTTCTGAGCAAAAGTCGTTCAGGTTGCGCCCTGGCGCAACTAAGGATTTTGTTTAGATTGCGCCTGGGAGCAACTCACGAAGCGTACAGGACAGCTGTCCACCAACTTTCCTTGAGCGGCACAATTCACGGGATTCGAAGAGATTTTCCTCGTTCACTGTTGTGTCAGTCGTCAGTGTTGTCAGGTAATGATGATCATTAAGTATCAGATGCCACATAGGTTTTGGCACAAAAAGACTGGGCGCAGTCTGATATCATGGGCAACCTGATCAGTGGTGCAGTTTGTTTTCTGAGCTTCATATTAGTGGCGCAACCTAATTCTTGGGGCACAATTTGATCACTGATCAGTATATTCAGGGCGCAACGTGATTTTTAGGATCTACAGTGCAAGGACTTACATATTCCGTTAAAGAACGACAGTGCAAAGCCATCGGACAAAGCTACTGAAGACTAGAAACGACTGGATCGAAAGACTGTTGGATTCATCCGCCAATGGCTGGACGACTCGGTATTTCACCATATATTCATGGAGATTCGGCAAAATCATTATGGAAGATGCTGCATTCGCTGTACGAAAGGAAGACGGATGGCAACAAGACGTTTCTTATTCGCCAACTCGCCAACTTGAAGTATATAGAGGGTGCCTCAGCGGAACAACATCTAAACGAGATATAGGGTATCATCAATCAGCTGTCTGTGATAAAGATGGTGATTGATGATGAGCTTCAGGCCCTACTGCTCTTGAGTTCTCTGTCGAAAAACTGGAAAACATTGATGGTGTTGGTGAGCAACTCTACGCCTGATGGAGTTGTCACGATGGAGGTAGTCAAAAGTAGCTTGTTGAGTGAGGAGGTCCAACGCAAGCAAGTAGAATCATCACAGGATTCCGCTCTGGTGGCTTTCTACGAAAAAGAAAGACCCAAGTCACAAGCGAGGACAGGGGGAGTTCTCGAGATCTTGCGATTATGGACCGCAAGAAGGGCTACTATCACTATGGCGAAAGAGATCATATCAAGAGGAAGGGCATGAAGCTCAAAGCTGTGAAGGCCAAAGGCAAGGACGATCAAGAATCTCACGGCGTTTAGAGATATCATCATCACAGCGACCGACGTAAAGGTCTCTTGTGGTATGTGTCATGATGGCGATTGGGTCATGGACACAGGGATATCGTATCATGCCACTCCCCATAGGAGGATCTTCACATCATAACGTGGAGGCAGGTTTGGGCGTGTGAAGATAGGTGACAATGGGATGGCTAGAGTTGTAGGCATCGGTAATGTGTGAGAAGCTCATCCTCAGGGGTGTGCGACATATACCGAATTTGTGCTACAACTTGGTTTCGGTAGAGATGCTAGCAGATGATGGTTGTCGCAATCTGTTTGGGAGCAAACATTAGATGCTTGCAAAGTATTCCCAACAGCTGGCTCAGGAAGATTTATGTTGTGGCATGTCAGGCTCAAGTCACTGAGCTGTACAAGCAGGCCACAGACATCGAATGGAGGCTCAAAGGGTATTCGACAGAAGATGGATCATCAGGAACTTGCTGAGGAGGGACTTCGAGATGTTTTGAGGGATACAGATAATTCGGTTCGTCGAGACAAAGCGACGGATGGTGACGGGTTAAAAATTGAGGGTCAGTCTATCGGTCCCATGACAACTGGTCGGTCTCCAGGTGGGAGTTGCTCTACGGATCCAATTTTGGCGACATGTAGTTTGCCAAAGCTTTGTCACGACCCGCACCCAGTGAAAGGGCACGAGAAGTGAACTATGCCCAACCTACGTCGCAGTATCGGTGGTAGACGCTGTCCTGGGTTACAATATTTAACACAGTCTAGAAATTCTCCGAATGGAAAATAAAATAATAAGTAACTCAATCACAACAACTAAGATGGAATAGAAGAATAAATCTCAAGAGAGTCACAGATATAAATAAAAGTCTAGGTGTAAACCACGAGAACAAAATCTCAAAGTACAACTCATAATGTCTCAAATAAAAGACAATAAGATACTAAAGTCTCAGCTAGACTACGGGAAAGTCCTCAGTGACTGCTGGATCCTCCTGAGGGTCCACGTCACCAGTGTCATATAAGCCAATACCATAATAAGTAGGGTAGAACTGTTCATCATCATCTGTAAAATTTTCGACATGCCCAATCAGGACGAAACAAGCACATATCTCTCACAACAGTTCATATCAGGATTGGACATATAAAGCAAGCTATAGAAAATTATACATGAAATGCTGTAAAAAAATCAACAAGAGAGAGAATATCAAGACTAGATATGACTATGATAAATAGAGAAATGTAACTATCTACGTGATTTAGAGCATAAATTGGTTATGTAAACAGGTTGGGTTGCACTGGATAAACTATGGAGTTGCACATGAATACCTACTGGGGATAATGATCACATAACCAACTACACTCACCCTACCACCAATCAATACATAAGGATCAAGACATGATATGTTATTGCACATGAATAACAACTACTTTTATACATGGAGCTCATATGGTCATGAGTGTACATGAATAACATATGAGTGTACATGGATAAATATGAATACGTGGAGTACATGATGAACACGATAAAGTACATGAACATGATATACTCGATGTATCCGAGGGAAAACTAATAGTGCCTCGAGTCAGAAAAATCCTCAAGAATACCATATCTCTAACCTAGCACAAGCATTGTCTCAATTAACTAAAAACAATCACATGATCAACAAAATCACAAACAATAAAATTTTAATCCTAAGTCTAAGCTATACCTTAAACTGCAAAGGTCTCCGGTGGCTGTCGGCCCAATGCCGCTGTCTGTCCTGTGCCACGCGAAGTCGATCTCTGATGAGCTTCACCTTCTCGGCTGTGTCAACAACCATCTCATGTCCCAATAAATCTCGCCCTCCAACATCATCCCAAGACAAGGGAGTACGACATCTACGCCCATACAATGCCTCGAATGGTGACATACCAATGCTGGCCTGGTAACTGTTGTTGTATGCAAACTCCACCAAGTACAGGTGATCCTCCCAGGATCCTCTAAAATCCAGAACACAAGTCCGCAGCATGTCCTCGAGAGTCTGAATAGTCCTCTCCGACTGTCCGTCCGTCTGAGGGTGGTATGCAGTACTGAATTTGAGCTGAGTATCCAAACTAGTCTGCAGACTCCGCCAGAAATGGGAAGTAAAATGACTATCCCGATCCGAGACAATGCTCACTGGAACTCCGTGTATCCTGACAATCTGCCGCATATATATCTTCGCTAGCTTCTCAGTAGATGTCCCCACTTTAAATGGCAAAAAGTGGGCCGATTTGGTCAACCTATCCACGATGACCCAAACCGCGTCTTTCCCTCATGGTGAATACGACAATCCAGAAACAAAATCCATCGTGATGTGCTCCCACGTCCACTCCGGAATGGGCAATGGCTGCAACAGTCCTCCTGGCCTCTGCCTCTATGCCTTAACCTGCTGACAGACTAGACACCTGGCTACGAAGCGTGCTACTTCCCGCTTCATCCCATACCACTATACATGCTCTTTCAAATCTCTATACATCTTGTTGGCACCTGAATGCATAGTGTACTGAGAGTGATGGGCCTCCTGCATGACCTGCTCCCGAAGCTCTCCGCTAGTCACACACAGTCTGGAACCGTGCCTCAATGTGCCGTCCTCTGCAATGACGAACTCCTCTTCTACCAATCCTGCTCGAACCTGCTCTCAAATATACCGTAGAGTAACATCGTCGAACTGAGCTGACTTGATCCTCTCCATCAAGTCTGACTAAATCTGAAGGTCCCACATCTGCATCTGAACTCCTGGCACGATCACATCGATCCCCAAGCTCTCTAAATCTGCTAATAAGTAACGATCCATCGTCAAGCACATGGCCACTGGATACCTACTCAAGGCATCGGCAACCACGTTGGCCTTTCCTGGATGGTACTGCAATAAAATGTCGAAGTCCTTAATCAACTCCAACCATCTGCACTGCCTCATGTTGAGCTTTTTCTGTGTAAATACATACTTCAAGCTCTTATGGTCCGTGAAGATCTCCACACGCTCTCCGTATAGATAGTGCTTCCACAGCTTTAGAGCAAATATAACTGCCGTCAACTCCAAGTCATGGGTAGGGTAGTTCTTCTCATGCGGACGTAACTGCCTGGATGCATAGGCAATCATCTTTCCATGCTGCTACAAGACACAACCCAAACCCTTCCCTGAGGCGTCACTGTAGATAGTGAACCCGCCTGATCCTGATGGCAATGTCAAAATTGGGGCTATCGTCAGTCGCTTCTTCAGCTCATCAAAAGTAACCTGACACTCCTCTGACCAGACAAACTCTGCGTCCTTCCGGGTCAGCCTAGTCAATGGCTCTGCAATCCGGGAGAAATCCTGAACAGACCTCATGTAGTATCCTGCCAATCCCAGAAAACTCCTAATCTCTGCGACTGAACTCGGTGTTGTCCATGCCTCAACTGCTTTAATTTTCTTTAGGTCGACTGAGATCCCATTTTCGGTCACCACATGACCTAGAAAATCAACTCGATCCATGAAGAACTCACACTTCGAGAGCTTTCCGTAAAGTTGCTCCTTCCTGAGAGTCTCCAGAACTACTCTCAAATGCTCCTCATGCTCCTCTGGGGTCTTCAAATACACCAAAATTTCATTGATAAACGCTACCATGAACTTGTCCAAGTACTGGTGGAACACCTTATTATCAAGTTCATGAACACCGTCGGGGCGTTAGTTAACCCAAACGGCATTACCATGAACTCAAACTGGCTATACCGAGTACTGAAAGCTGTCTTTGGAATATCCTCCTTCTTCACCTTTACCTGATGATAGCCTGACCTCAGATCAATTTTGGAGAATACCTTCGCTCTGCTGAACTGATCGAACAGGTCATCGATCCCTGGCAGCGGGTACTTGTTCTTGATCGTGAGGCTGTTGAGTGCCCTGTAGTCGATACACATCCGTACCGATCTATCCTTCTTCGGTACAAAGAGTACTGGCGTACCCCATGATGAAGAACTCAATCGGATGAAGCCCTTATCCTGTAAATCATCCACCTGCTTCTTCAACTCCACAAGCTCACTGCTGTTCACTGTATAGACATGCTGAGATATCGGCTCTACACCGGGTACCAAGTCTATAGAGAACTCTACATCCCTGTCCATAGGCAACCCTGGCAACTCCTCTGGAAACACATCCATAAACTCAGCTATCAGTGGATGTGGCACGCTCTGTTCCTCTGCTAAAACTCCGCAAAAAACTTTGCTGCTCTGCTCTGACTCCCGCCTGGTGAACTCGAACTCTGGCTCTCCTGGCATGCTGAAAAGAACTCTACCACCGCGATAATCTATACTGGCATGGTGCCTGCTCAACCAATCCATACCGAGTACAATATCGTAGTTCGGTAATGGCATTACGAGCAGACTCACATCCAATTCTTGGCCTCCCAAAACTACTCTCCGTTCCTTACAAACATCACGGACGAGGATAATACCACCCCCAGTCGTGATCTTGCAAGTCCTAGACAATGGTTCAGAAGAAAGCTGGTGTCTAATGGCAAATGATACAGACACAAAGCTATGGGAAGCACCCGAATCAAATAATACGAATGCGGGAAAAGAGTCGATAAGAACAGAACCTGCTATCAGATCGTCTACTGCCTCGGTATCCTCCGCTGCCGTGGCGAAAGCTCGTCCCTGCTGGCCTCCTCTAGTCTGCTACTGGTGCTGGACAAACTTCCGCTGCTGAGTCGGCAATGGTCCCCTCTACTGCTCCACTGGAGCCTTGGTTCCTGCTCCCTGTTCTTTACGCCCGAAAGCCTCAGGACACTCCCTCAACTGATGCTCCGATGAACCGCAGAGTAGGCACTTGCCTAGCCTCTTCCTGCACTCATTCCACCTATCCCCTGGCTTCTTACAGAAGTCACAAATGGTGGCCTGCTGACCCTTTCTCTTATTTGCCTGCTGAAACGGCCTATGCTGCTACTGGAAATGCCTCTGCTGATATTGTTGCTGAAAATAGGGCTTCTTGGCCGGTCCTCCACTGCCACCGGCTGTATGTGAATTACGACCTCGCTTCTGTTTCAGCTCCAGATTATCCTCTGCTGCCATAGCTCCCACCAAAATCTCCTCAAATATAGCATTCCTGTTGCTCTTGGTTAAGGACTTGACTTCCTTAACCAAGCCCTTCCTGAACCTCCTTGCCTTCGCTATCTCGTTAAGGCCCTCCACAAATCTGTCCAGGTGGCAGAACTCCCCGGTGTACTCCTCTACTGTCTGGTTTCCTTGAACCAGGTTCTCAAACTGCGTCTCCAACGTGCCAAGTGCAGTGTCGGAGAAGAACTTCTCCTTGAAAAGCTTCTTAAAAGCCTTCCAAGTTTGCCCCGCAGTACCAACCTTGGGGTCGGTCTGGTACCAAGTGCGGGCAAGGTCCTGCATCATGCTGCCTGCTGCTTCCACCTGGAGTCTAGCCGGTATCTCTGCGAGACAGAAAATCTCCTCTATGTGCTCGATCCAGTCATCCGCGTAAAGGATACCCTCCGTACCCTTGAAGTCTCGCGGCCTCATCTTCTGAAAATCCTGAATACCTGGAGTCCTCGGCTGGTATGGCTGGATCTGCCCTTCTTAGGGTTGGGCAGCTACCTTCTCCACTGCCACCATCGCTAACTGGTGGACATTATCAATGCCCTGCCTCATGTCCTCTTCCTGGCATCGCTGCGTCTCCATCATCTGCTGTATGAAGGCGAAGAACTGTGCCACATCAATTGTCCCCTGGGGCGGTGGTGGTAGTATCCCCTGAACTCCTGGGGTAGTCCTCGGAATCGGTGGAGGAGCACCCCCAAAAGTTGCAAACGGGCCCACCTGAGCTGGAACAAGAGGCACTGTGGTCCCTGGGTCCTGCTGAGTCGGACGAGAAGTAGCAGACCTCTTAGTGGTATCCCTAAGACCAGAGCACTGCGATCGTGTCTCCACCATCCCGAAGACAGATCAAACAAGGAATCAATTACTGAAAAAGAAGCAAAATCATCAAAGGAGGACAGTTGTTTTCAAAACGAGACAATTAACATCAAAAATTTGATAAGAGTTTTCCTAATGTGATTGAGTGCCTTAACTTATATCTTATATCCTACTGCAGACTGTAATGATACTCTAGTTCGAGTACCACTACGAAATCACACTAGTTGTGATAGGACCTGCATGGACAACCACTAAAAATGTGTCACGACCCACACCCAGTAAAAGGGCACGAGAAGTGAAGTACGCCCAGCCTACGCCGCAGTGTCAGCGGTAGAACGCTGTCCTGGGTCACAATATCTAACACAGTCTAGAATATGCTCCAAATGGAGAATAAAATAATAAGTAACTCAACCACAACAACTAAGATGGAATAGAAGAATAAATCTTAAGAGAGTTACAGATATAAATAAAAATCTAGGTATAAACTACCAGAACAAAATCTCAAAGTACAACTCATAATGTCTCAAATAAAAGACAATAAGATACTAAAGTCTCAGCTAGACTATGGGCAAGTCCTCAGCGACTGCTGGATCCTCCTGAGGGTCCACGTCACCAGAGTCATCTAAGCCAATGCCATAATAAGTAGGGCAGAACTCTTCATCATCACCAGTAAAATTTTCAACATGCCCAATCAGGACGGAACAAGCACATATCTCTCACAACAGTTCATATCAGGATTGGACATATAAAGCAAGCTATAGAAAATTATACATAAAATGTTGTAAAGAAAATCAACAAGAGAGAGAATATCAAGACTAGATATGACTATGATAAATAAAGAAATGTAACTATCTACGTGATTTAGAGCATAAATTGGTTATGTAAACAGGTTGGATTGCACATGGATAAACTATGGAGTTGCACATGAATACCTACTGGAGATATGATCACATAACCAACTACATTCACCCTTCCCCCAATCAATACACAAGGATCAAGACATGATATGTTATTGCACATGAATAATAACTACTTTTATACATGGAGCTCATATGGTCATGAGTGTACATGAATAACATATGAGTGTACATGGATAAATATGAATACATGGAGTACATGATGAACATGATAAAGTACATGAACATGATATACTCGATGTATTTGAGGGGATAAAATCGCATAAAAAGATCCATAGGGTACTAATCCATGTGAACATCGTGTCAGCATCAAGTATACTAGTCTATAACAAGAGAACATATCCAAACAAGTATGAAAAGATCAAAGAATGTACTCACCTGACAAACTGAACTACTGATGATGAAATTTAGCTAAACTGGGGCAATATAAACCTATTTAAAGTATACACATGTCACAACCAAGTCTAAAATATCAACGGAAATAGCTACAATGCAAGACTACATGCTTCTAGGTCCCTTTTGGTCAAAGTCAACCCTTGGTCAACTCTAGTCAAACCTGGTCAAACCTGGTCAAACATTGGTCAACTAGTCCGTTTACTAATTTTTAGGTTATACACAAGTTTCTAGGTCATTCTAGGTTCGTTTGAGTTGAATTGGATCAAGTTTGACCCAAAGTTGACTTTTGTCAACTTGGTCAACTTGTCGGTCAATTCGACTAAACTAGGCTCACAATGACAAACCAAATCTGTCCTAGGACTCCTATGGTTACAACCACAACCATGATCTATTCTAAGATGGGTTCTCAAGCATACAAACTATACAAACGAAGGTATATATACATACACATGAATTTATAACACATGTCTACTCTTATTCCACTACCAAAATTTATCGTTTTAGCGACGGCCACATCCGTCGCTAGACCGACGGTAATCACTATTAGCGACCGATAACCGACGAATTTTGGCCAAAAAATCCGTCGGCAATCAGCTCGTCGCTAATAACGGTCCGTCGCTAAGTTGTCGTCACATGACGGAATAGCGATGGATTGTCGACGTCACAATACGAAGCTTTAGCGACGCATTTCCGACGGACTTTCGTCCATTTCAACTATTAAGTACTGAAATGTGTAGGCAATAGCGACGTAAAGTTCCGTCGGTAACCCGTCGTAACAGCGTATCAGATCGTATCATGAAGTCGCTAATCCGTCGGTATTCGTCGGTAGCTAACGACGGATTAGCGACGGTGTTCTGACGGACTATCCGTCGATCAGGTTCTAGAAATGCTTGGCATTTCCAGCACCATGGCGACGGAAGAGTAGTCGCTAATCCGTCGATATATGTCGACCGAATAGCGACGGATTAACCGTCGACCTTGTTCTGGAAATTCTTGTTATTTCCAGAACACGGGCGACGGATAGGTCGTCGCTATTCCGTCGAACAATATACCATGCCGACGGATAATCCGTCGACCATCCATCGCTACCTGGGAAAATTTTCAAATATCCAGTTAGCGACGGAATAACCGTCGAAAAGTAGTCGAAAACAGGTTATGACCGTCGCAAAACGGTCACAAGTCCGTCGCTAACTGAGAATATTTTGAAAAAAAATTACAGCGCTTTTCCTGTTCGTAAAAAATTTGCATAAACCAAACCAATATATAATGCACACCAATTATCCAACAATCATATAGACCAAATATATTATGCACACCAATTATCCAACAATCATATAGACCAAATATGCACATACGAATTTAATGCACACCAATTATCCAAGAATCATATAGACCAAACCAAATTAATATAAAATAGGCATCAATTATCCGGAAGAGTAACCCAATATCCATCGTTATAATCCGATCATTGCACAAATATTCCAAATTTTTCATAAATATTCTAAAACACATAGGAAAGAGTTGGCCAGTTACAGTAACCTGATATCCATCGCTGGCGACCGATCATAGCACAAATATTCTAAAATTTTCATAAATATTCCAAAACACATAGGAAAATCGACTTTGGCCTCAACAAAGACCACAAGTCAGACGATGAATCCTCACAGCCAGGGATGATAGTTGCGTTGAGGCATGTACCATTCTATCAGCCACTTTGCATACGAAGGCTCAATCTGGTTGAGGTCTTCTGTAGGGACAGGAGGGTCGGTCCCGATGCTACTACTCTCTGACGGTGGCTCCTCCTTAGCTTCAAGCTTGGGAGCAATCTCTTCCCTGATGGTCATCGGTTCTTCCTTGACCTCGACCTATGGTAACACCTTCTCCTTAACAGTCACCGGCTCTTGTTTGACGACGGAGACTTCCTCCGTGTCGACCTCCAAGGGTTTCTTGCCTCGACCCCTTCCTCGACTAGCAGCACCACCTCGACGAGTCCTAGGAGCCATCTTTCTGACAACAAAAATTTATCGTATAGGGTAAAGAAATTTATCATTTTATAAAAGTTGTGACGTTGGTTTTTTGCGTTCATCATCATTAGAGGGAGCAGCACTGGAAAAGTTGTGACGTTGGTAGCATGAGAGAGTAAAAATCTGTATCACAAGACTAACAGAATTACTATGTAATCATGTACTTACCAATAACCGGATGTAACTGGAGTCGTTGGGCCTATCGTGCAGTAATTTATGGATCCACTGGTATAGGCCAGATGTACTTAGTATCTAGTGTATCAGATTAGTATCGGTTTATCGGTTTGGTATAGGATGTATCATATTGGTATTGGCCTTAACAAATTGGTATCGTCCTATATCCGATATGTACATGTATCGGTCGAATAGCTAGGATTCATATTGGTCTTATCGATTTGGTATCGGTCATATCCGATAGGTATCGGCCGTGTTGGATTAGTATAGACTATTTCGGATTAGTATCGTAGAAGGTTTAGTAACAACTGTACTTTGATTTCTCTCTTCTCGAGCTAGAATACCATTGCAAGAGAATCACCAGATCGTGATTGGCCAGTTACAGTAACATACATACTTCCTTTTTCATCAGGAAAAGCGAGATTGAAAAGGAATTATGTATGTTCTGTAACTGGCCATCTACGCTCGTATGACTCTCTTGCAATGGTAATCTAGCTCTAGAAGAGAGAAATCCAAGTACAGTTGTTACTAAACCTTCCACGATACTAATCCAAAATGGTATATAATAATCCAACACGGCCGATACCTATCGGATATGACCGATACCAAATCGATAAGGCCAATATGACTTAATGGCTATACGGCCGATACATATCGGATAGGACGATACCAATTCGCTAAGACCAATACCAGCCGATACGGTCCATACCAAAATGATAGATCGATACTAATCCGACACGGTCAATACTTATAAGTACCTACGGTCCAGAAGGTTGATCCGCTAGTACATCCATGTACGAACAACGAAGTAACGATCCATTTCAATTTGGATGTAAAAATCTGTATCGTAAGACAAACTAAACATAATCAGTTCTATTTCACATGCTTAATTACCAAGTATGGGAACGAATGGCTCAGAACACAACCCAAAATTCATTCTAGCATACATTAGTGTGAATCATCTACGTTCTGTACATATAGTGTAGTATATGTTCTTATCGTATCTAGTATCTGAAGGATGTAACAGAATCAAGATGAACTCACATAATGTTTACAGTCTTGGTCTCAACTGTCTTCGATTCTATGATCCCATGTCTTAGGTTAAATAAATCACTAACTCATCACGGTGAGTCTTGGTGTAGCACTCAAATGTGGGGCACCCGTAAATTCGCCGAGGTTTTAAATTATTGACATTGAGTTTTAAACCCTCACGTAGCCTTTCTGCTTCGCTTCTAGGGTCGAGCAGCATCTTCTTGCAAGCTTCGGTCTCCAGATACTTAGTGTCAAGATTCTGGACGCTTTCGTAGAGCATGTCAACGCATCCTATCGTCAATTTCCTCGGCAGGAAATTGACGCTAGGATGCGTTGACATGCTCTACGAAAGCGTCCAGAATCTTGACACTAAGTATCTGGAGACCGAAGCTTGCAAGAAGATCCTGCTCGAGCCTAGAAGTGAAGCAGAAAGGCTACGTGAGGGTTTAAAACTCAATGTCGATGATTTAAAACCTTTGCCGAGGAAATTGACGCTAGGATGCGTTGACATGCTCTACGAAAGCGTCCAGAATCTTGACACTAAGTATCTGGAGACCGAAGCTTGCAAGAAGATCCTGCTCGAGCCTAGAAGTGAAGCAGAAAGGCTACGTGAGGGTTTAAAACTCAATGTCGATGATTTAAAACCTTGGCAAATTTACGGGTGCCCCACATTTGAGTGCTACATCAAGACTCACCGTCTGTATAGTTCGGTTATTGGCGCTCGATGTCCCTGTGGTAAGGCAATGGATGAGGATATTGCGTGGGAGGGGGTTGCAGATGGAGGCAACAAGGATGGCGTGTTTGTGAAAGGAGAGAAAAGATACATAATCACAGACGATTTGCATGTAAGGTCATTCTATTCCATGGAGTCTGCGTTGTCTATTTTCCGAAAGCATGGGATCATAGCATCGAAGACAGTTGAGACCAAGACTGTAAACATTGGCCGCGATGAGGTTAGTGATTTATGTAACCTAATGTAGTAATCTTGTAATTTAAAGTTGGAAGAACATGCAAGTAGCCTTATAGTTTCTGCCTTACCAGTCAAATGACTTAATTCCAAGTATCGGAACGAGTGGCTCAGAACACAACCCAAGATTCATTCTAGCATACATTAGTGAGTTCATCTTGATTCTGTTACGTCCTTCAGATACTATATACGATAAGAACATAGATGATTCACACTAATGTATGCTAGAATGAATCTTGGCTTGTGTTCTGAGCCATCCGTTCTGATCAAGCATCTTCCGTCTCCTCTCCTCCACCATGGCTCTGAACCAATCTGCTCCTTCCTACTTCCCTTCTTTTTATTTGACTCTCTCAGCCACATATAACTTCCAGCTCAAGTGTAGAGTCGGGTGAGAAGAAGTGGGCAGGAAGAGGAGGGGGAAGCAGCACAGCCGGCGGCATGACCCGGAGGAAGTACATAGGTTTTCTTCATAGTTCTCCTATGCACACCCTCCGGGTTATGCCGCCGGCTGTGCTGCTTCCCCCTCCTCTTCCTGCCCACTTCTTCTCCCCCGACTCTACACTTGAGCTGGATGTCATATGTGGCTGAGAGAGTCAAATAAAAAGAAGGGAAGTAGGAAGGAGCAGATTGGTTCAGAGCCATGGTGGAGGAGAGGAGAAGGAAGATGCTTGATCAGAACGGATGGCTGAGAACACAAGCCAAGATTCATTCTAGCATATATTAGTGTGAATCATCTATGTTCTGTACATATGGTGTAGTATATGTTCTTATCGTATCTAGTATCTGAAGAACGTAACAGAATCAAGATTAACTCACTAATGTAATACTAAGACATCATCTACTACTATATAAGATATAGTGATAGGTTGTCGTATCATCATTGCCGAAGGATGAGGGTCGGAGGACAGGCAACTTTATCTACGGCTACATAGTTTCTACCTTGCCAGTCGAATGGCTGCAGGGACTATGTCCTGATCACCATGTCGTACCGTAGATTAATGCAAATGGAGCTGAAAATATCCGTCGCTAACCAGTCACTAGTCCGTCGGTAACTGAGAATTTTTTTAAAAAAAAATTACAGCACTTTCCCTGTTCACAAAAATATGCATAAACCAAACCAATATATAATGCACACCAATTATCCAAGAATCACATAGACCAAATATGCACATACGAATTTAATGCACGCCAATTATCCAAGAATCATGTAGACCAAACCAAATTAATATAAAATAGACATCAATTATCCTGAAGAGTAACCTAATATCCGTCGTTATAATTCGATTTATCTTCAAGTGTGAGAACGGATGGCTCAGAACACAAGCCAAGATTCATTCTAGCATACATTAGTGTGAATCATCTATGTTCTGTACATATGGTGTAGTATATGTTCTTATCGTATCTAGTATCTGAAGAACGTAACAGAATCAAGATGAACTCACATAATGTAATACTAAGACATCATCTACTACTATATAAGATATAGTGATAGGTTGTCGTATCATCATTGCCGAGGGATGAGGGTCGGAAGACAGTCAACTTTATCTACGGCTACATAGTTTCTGCCTTGCCAGTCGAATGGCTGCAGGGACTATGTCCTGATCACCATGTCGTACCGTAGATTAATGTAAACGGAGCTGGAGCCAAAATACAGAAACCAAAATACAGAATCAAATCCCTGGGACGGATGGCTCAGAACACAACCAACCGGAGAGGATACTCTGAGAGATCCATCTGAGTAGGACGTATACTCTGAGAAATCACCTTTACAAGAATAATATCAGTAGTAGGATTGAGTGCTGGAGGGGATATTATCAGAGTATACGTCCTACTCAGATGGGTCTCTCACCGTTACTATTTTTTTCTGACAGCATGGTGGATGTGCTCCGTCAACAGAATCTGGCTCCGAGCCAAAACTTTACCCCGGAGCTCAAGTGGACATCCTTCGTATAGAGCTCGAGTGAGAGGTTCCTGACAGCATGGTGGTCTCCTTTGTCAAAGTATCCGTGCTCGTCCCACAACCAATGTGGGATGAGCACGGATACTTTGACAAAGGAGACCACCATGCTGTCAGAAACCTCTCACTCGAGCTCTACACGAAGGATGTCTACTTGAGCTCCGGGGCAAAGTTTTGGCTCGGAGCAAGAATCTGTTGACGGAGCACATCCACTATGCTGTCAGAAAAAATTAGTAACGGTGGGAGACCCATCTGAGTAGGACGTATACTCTGATAATATCTCCTCCAGCACTCAATCCCACTACTGATATCATTCTTGTAAATGTGATCTCTCAGAGTATACGTCATACTGAGATGGATGTAGTATTCTCTCTTGTTGGTTGTCGTATCATCATTGCCGAGGGATGAGGGTCGGAGGACAGTACAAATAGTCTAATACAAAAACAACTCAATATGTAGTCCAATACAAATAGTCTAATACAAAACAATCCAATACAAATAGTCCAATACAAATAAGTACTATTAGCTAATGAGAACCACGCTGCTCACGCAAACGCTCAGTGATACGTTCACGCAACCACCTCGAAAAAAAGAGATTTTTGGCGCGAGGAGAGCTGTCGTCCCTTGCAAGGACTGCATGAAGAGTCCTCTCGGTCTCACTAGCTATCGGTGCTGGATGAATAGAACTTCCGGTCTCACTAGCAACCGGTGCCACTTCCTCCTTAACTGTAGGAGGAGCCACCTCAGCATTCACTGTTTTCCTCAAATAATGTAATACTAAGACATCATCTACTACTATATAAGATATAGTGATAGGTTGTCGTATCATCATTGCCGAGGGATGAGGGTCGGAAGACAGTCAACTTTATCTACGGCTATATAGTTTCTGCCTCGCCAGTCGAATGGCTGCAGGTACTATGTCCTGATCACCATGTCGTACCGTAGATCAAATGGAGCTGGAACTGGAGCCAAAATACAGTACTACTTCACCATGTCGTACCATTTTACTCTCTCTCTCTCCTCCCTCCTCCGGCGCTCTCACTCTCTCCGGCGCTCTCACACTACTAATTCCTATGTGTTTTAAGTGTGAGAACGGATGGCTCAGAACACAACCCAAGATTTATTCTAGCATACAGTAGTGTGAATCATCTATATTCTGTATACATATCGTGTAGTATATGTTAACCTTATCGTATCTAGTATCTGAAGGACGTACGTAACAGAATCAAGATGAACTCACTAATGTAATACTAAGACATCATCTACTACTATATAAGACATAGTGATAGGTTGTCGTATCATCATTGCCGAGGGATGAGGGTCGGAGGACAGGCAACTTTATCTACGGCAACATAGTTTCTGCCTCGCCAGTCGAATGGCTGCAGGGACTATGTCCTGATCACCATGTCGTACCGTAGATTAATGTAATTAATGGAGCTGGAAATATCCGTCGCTAACCGGTAACTAGTCCGTCGCTAACTGAGATTGTCACATACACATATGTATATCACAGCTAGATGTATAGATATATACATCTATACAGAAGCACACAACTGATAGAACTCGCACTGTCCTTGAGACAGTGAACATATACACCATGAATCCAAACCCCATATATATTCACATTTTTTAATCCAAACACCACCAAACTAATGGAACACCCAATATGGATAACACATTATTTAGCCAATATATAAACTCAGATGAATTTGAGAAGCAAAGCCACCCGCCGCCCCCGACCAAAGCCCGCCGCCCCAAGCCCGCCGCCCAGTAGTTCGGTTGCATATATATATGAAGAGTGCTTATGGGTGTGCGTCGGTTGCAAATAGCCCCGACGCACCCGCCCCAAGCCAGCCGCCCAGCCCCCGACGCCGCCGCCCCAAGCCCACCGTCCAGCCCCCGACCCAAGCCAGCCGCCCTGCCCCCGACGCCCCCGCCCCAAGCCAGCCGCCCAGCCCCCGACGCCGCCGCCCCAAGCCTACTGCCCAGCCCCCGATCCAAGCCAGCCGCCCAGTCCCCGACGCCCCTGCCCCAAGCCAGCCGCCCAGCCCCCGACGCCGCCACCCCAAGCCCACCGCCCAGCCCCCGACCCAAGCCAGCCGCCCAGCCCCCGACGCTCCCGCCCCAAGCCAGCCGCCCAGCCCCCGACGCCGTCGCCCCAAGCCCACCGCCCAGCCCCCGACCCAAGCCAGCCGCCCAGTCCCCGACGCCCCAACCCCAAGCCCGCCTCCCAGAACCCGACGCCCCCGCCCCAAGCCCACCGCCCAGACCCCGACCCAAGCAAGCCGCCCAGCCCCCGACGCCCCAACCCCAAGCCCGCCTCCCAGACCCCGACGCACCCGTCCCAAGCCCACCGCCCAGACCCCGACCCAAGCCAGCCGTCCAGCCCCCGACGCCCCAACCCCAAGCCCGCCTCCCAGACCCCGACGCCCCCGCCCAACCCCGACCCCCCAACCCCAAGCCCGCCGCCCAGCCCCCGACGTCCCCGCCCCAAACCCACCGCCCAGCCCCCGACCCAAGCCAGCCGCCAAGCCCCGGACGGCCCAGCCCCAAGCGCGCCGCCCAGCCCCTATACGACACCGCGAGAGAGAGAGAGAGATCGAGAGAGAGAGAGAGAGAGAGAGGGGGGGTTACCTTCGAAAGAGAGAGAGGAGAGGACGCCGACGCCGACGACGACACCAACGCCGATCACCGAAGCCGACATCGGCGAGAGAGAGAGAGAGAGGAGAGAGAGTGAATTTGGGGGGAATGCGAAAAGTTCCCCCCGCCGTTTCATTTAAAGTCTGGTACGTTTATATAGCGACGGACTCGCGACTGGTAAAAAACCGTTGCCCAGCAGTCGCCTTTTTTGATAAGTGCCGACTGACTATCCGTCGCTAAGTGTCGAAAATATGTCCCGCCAATTTTCTACACAATTCCTGCCAAATAATCGACTGTGTAGCGAGGACGAAAAATCGGTCGCTATAACACCGACAGTCTAGCGACGGATGTGCGACCTTTCCTCCCCCGGAAATTAAAATAAAAATGGCAAAGGCGTGTAGTCGGTAATCCGTCGCTGAGCGGCTACGAAACCGTCGCTAATACCGACAAAAAATTTCCGTCGCTAAAAAACCGTCGCTAAATGAGTGTATTTTGGTAGTGTTCTAACAAATGGTTGTGTGTGTGTGTGATGCCTGTAGATTACTGTAGTGAATCAAAACTGAGATTAAAAGCTCAAAACACAACCAGGGTATGCCTCATTTTAATATACTCTTATATACATACAAACAAAATAGGAAAACTATATATATATATATATATATATATATATATATATATATATGCTCATTTGGAAGAAATGACACATGGTTTGAAATAGTTTTAATAAATCAAAATCTGGAATTAATTCCCCTCGACCCATTCTCAGCACATATACTTGCAATGGGCTTCAACGGAGTCTTACTTATATATATATATATATATATATATATATATATATATATATATATATATATATATATATATATATATATATATATATAGCTACAAAAGAAAAGCACGTGTGCTCATAATTGATAGAAAAATATGAAATAAATCCCAGAGTTGGTTCTCACAAGTCCAAAACCTCATATACATACTAAAAACTCAGATTTTACGAGTTAAATTCCTGGAAAACAAAATATCACATTCAAACTCAAATTCTTGCATTAAAGGAAAAATCTATTTTTCGCACAACGACCCAAAATGAGATTTACACAATATAAATTCGCGAAACTTGCCACACACGTTGGTCTCAACCTACGTGATGCGCTCGGGTACTCCCGGGTCCGAAATCGTGTCCGTGTTGTGTCCACAAAATGCATATCGGAAAACCCGATTACTGCGTGTCAACGTGCACGTATGCATGCGTTCTCGCTCGATTGAGCGTCGCACACACAACGAGAAGCCCCATGCTTGTGCATGTAGCTAGGGGAATCCTGGGGTAGGTCTAGGACATGGCAACATGGTGACATGTTGCACCAAGGCGACGCACGCAGCCCCACACACACGTGCGGCCTGCTGCATGCGTGCGCGCCCGTGCATGCCCTCGTGCGCGCGGTTCGGCCTTCGTGGCTCGCTCGTCGGGCCACTCCACGACTCAAGGTTGGTCCCTCGGGTAGTCTAGGTATAGGTCGATGCGTCCAAGGTCATGGAACGGGTCCTCGTCGCGTCGAGAGCGCGTACGAAGTCCGTTTCAGCGACAAAATTTAGCCCGAGTGCACAGTGCGGCTGAACGATGCACGTCAGATTTCTCCGCGCTCGCTCAACGAGAAGCCGTAAAATTTTAGAAGCATAGGGGCAGAGGTTTCCCCCATGTGCTCAAGAAAGTTTAGGCAAAAATATCATCTGTGCATCGAGATACAACACACTGACGGCAGGGCATGCACGGCCTCGTGCACGGGATCCGTGCACGTGCGTCCGATGCCCGAAACGCCGTTAAAAAGTCATCGATTTCCAATCCGTCTTCACAAAAGTTTCTAAACATGATATTATCTAAACATTCATGAAGACATAATCGAAAAATAGCAACTTTCTATCCTAAGCGACATTTCGTCGAACACGTGTCGTAAAGGACCGACACGTGTCCGATACCGCTATCAAACGAAGTCAAAACCCAACCAAACTTTATGGGCAAGTCTAGGGCACCTATATGGATGCAAATATGAAAGAAAATTTAGAATAACTATGGTAAAAAGGGTTTACCTATTGAGTGTCGAAAACTCAATAAACTGAGTCCCTCGGTCATCGTGTCGGTCGATTCCCCTTAAGCAATTGCCTCTGCCACCTCATTCGTAATACTCCAGCAGATTCTTCTCTTCTAGACGAGTGCAATAGAGTTCGTTTGGAGAGAAACGGACTCCAGATGAAGAAAATAGGATTTTTGGAGAAGGAGATCTATTAGGGTTTCACTTGTGGAGGCTATGCTTCACAAATGAAGAGAGAGGGGAAGGGGTACAGCTGTGGGCGGCCAGGTGGGGGGTTTCTAGGATTAGGGTTTCACTTGGGCCAACTCTCTCTCAAGTAAAAATAAGGCCCAAGTCAAAAGGCTCAAAAAAAGGCTACATGAAAAAGGCTTAAAAATTATTCAAAAGCCTTCTAAATTGAACCCAAGCCCTAAATGAATTCTAATAGGTGAAAAATAAATTCTAAGACATGGTTAGGCTCCTATACAATGTCCACTAAGGTTAAACCAGTTGCTAGCACATCACAAGTCAAAATATTTAGAAAATCACAAATGGTCAAAATGGCTAAAATGACTAAAATACCCTTTCTATGAAAAAGTGGGTGCTACAAGCTTCTCGAAGCGACATCAATATCTGTAGTTCGAAGCCAGGGAGGAGATCAGCGTTTGCAGCAAACTCAATCTGAGATGGAAACAGCATCATTCACACAGTTCACGAGAAACTGTGGGTCATCGACAGCATGCACGGTGCATGATGTTTTGCTCGAGGACGTATGTGTATGGAGGATCTTCAAGTTCGGACACGAAGGTGGGCATGTTCAGGAGTTTGAATCTCGGAAGAACCATACCGTCTGCTTGGTTGGGCCAGTCAAGGGTGAAGAGGCTCGTCGGAAAGTTAACACTTTTCGGTGGAAGAAGGAAGTCGGGGACAAGCGGCCGAGACTTACGGTGAGGCTGATTGTCAGGGACTTCGGTCTTGATCGTGTCATTGATATCGACAAGATTCCAGTGGTGCAGGAACTGCTACGCATGGTAGCTATCGTCGACGTGACGGTCGAGGAGCTGCAGACAAAGGAAGATGCAAAGTAGCTCGGGGGATCGAAGATTAGTGGCATGGGAGAGCAGGAACTCTGTCGCGCAACGACAGGTATGGAGTCATGTTGAGGACCCATGGGGTCAATACCCTCTCATAAGACTGGAGGAAAAGATTGTTGGAGTCTTTTATGGATTTGGCAACAACATATTTGTAGAAATCTAATCTAGTTAAATATTTGATTAGATTAGATTTGGATGTCCATAATTGGTGTTGTGCTATTTTAGACATAGTAGGATTTTTATTTTAGGAAATCCTATTATGATCTAAAATATGATGTTGATGGAATATTTTAGGCATAATAGGATTCCTATTTTATTCCTATTTAGAAAATTATATCATGACTATAATATGATTTTCTCATCCTATATATATGGGGTGAGGGTGGAGGCACAAAGCATGCACAGCACAAAGTGGAGATTCGGGGTGCTCGTCCACAAGAAAATCTAAGAAAAAATTTGTATTTTACTCTTAGGACTTCGTCATCCAAGATAGAAGGAAGAAGATCTAATTGAGGAATCATCACTATGTGTTGGTAAGTGGTCTCAATTATAATCTTCTATTTTTCTTCTTGAGAGTGATGTGGGGGTTGAACCTATTAGGACAAAGGGTTCAACGTGAGTTTTGTCAATCTTGTAATTTCATTTGAGTTATTAAAGGTTGAGATTTATTCGGGTGACATACGTCACCGCCATATACTTGTCCTCATCTTCTGCTTGGTGTCCGTTAGACGGATGTTAGTTTTGATCAGGTGGGTTGGCAAACGCTTTCGCACGTACCCAACATTATCCTGCAGTCCTCTTTCAATGCATTATTGGCACTTTCTAAAATATTATCATGCACTTCTCCTTCAATGCATGCACAAATTAGTGTCAGATTTAATACAGGATAAGATTTAAAATGTTAATGATAGAAAATTAAAAAGGAGTACAAGATGACGTTTTAGGTGTGTCAATAACAATACCCTATTTATATTAGACTAAATTTAGCTAATATGGTTGTGCAAAAGTTAATATGGAAAATGTTATCATATATATTCGAAAATTATTCTAATATAGCTAATATGATAGTATTAAAAAATAGTATCATATATATTCAAAATTATTCTAATATAGCTAATATGATAGTATAAAGGGTGCTCTTATTAGCACTCCTAAAATGTCATTCAGCACTACTCTTTGATTTTTTTTAACATTCAAATTACAGATCTATCCATGCATTAAATATAGCATTAATTTGTACATGTATGGAGGGAGGAGTGTAGGATGATATTTTAGGAGTGCCAATAATGTTAATGCAAGGGTAAATTTGAAATTTGAATCTTAAAAAATTAAAGTTGAGTGTCGAATGACATTTTAGGAGTGCTAATAGCAGCACCCTTAAAAAATATTATCATATATTAATGTTATATTAAGTTTAGCTCGTATAATTAGGGCAAAAGTTAATATGTAGTACTAACATATATAATCATATATCCTAAATTTGCATATTATCATATATTAATGTTATATTAAGTTTAGCTAGTATAATTAGGGCAAAAGTTAATATGTAGTTCTAAAAAATATATCATATATCCTAATTTGCATATTATCATATATTAATGTTATATTAAGTTTAGCTAGTATAATTAGGGCAAAAGTTAATTTGTTGTACTAAAAATATAATCATATATCCTAAATTTGCTCTTATAGTTAACATGGTAGTATTCAAAGATATTATCATATATTAATATTATACTAAATTTAGTTAATATGGTATTATTCAAAAACTATCATAATGGATTATACTAAATTTATTCTATTTTTTTATTTCATAAGCCGGGCCCAGCCTGGTCAGGTCCGACCCACTGTCCATCCAGGATCGGGCTCGGGCTAGGTTTGGATTTTCAAAAATTTGGTCCAGGCCTGCCCAGCCCATCTCCTCCTCGGGCCAAGTCCGGTCCGGCCCAAAGCAGATCAAATCCAGTCGACAATAGGCTCGGACCGGCCTAAACACACCATGATCTATATCTTCTCCCAATAATTTTTTTTTTTTTTTTACAACAACACAATTTCTTTATAGATTAACAGAGTAATCATTGTACAAATCTTTCCGGATATGAGAGTAAAGATGAAGGATGTTCTTCATACAAACAAGTAATTGAACGATCAGATAGTACAGAGTCGCCTGCCAATGTGTGTGCAACTCCATTAGTTTGTCTCCCAATGAGTATTTGTTACCATTTAAATTCCTTTAATTTGAAACAAGATTTCCCTCATAGAATCTTGGAATAGTAGAAGAATTATTTTGGAGGTTGGAATAATTAAGATTTCTTTTTTCTTTCTTTTGTTTTTCCAGTTATCTTTAAATCTAAATCCATATCAACAATAAAATAGTATAATAAAATCTTAAATAAGACAGTCTTTAACGAGATATATGATCAAATGGACGGGCCACGAGGATTGACGGTACTTTCCGTGGCCGCTATTTTTGTTGTAGCATTTGCCAACTAATTCTTAAATGCTATTAGTTGACATATATGTGACAAGAGAGAAACATGAGTAATGTAAATAAAAATATTAGACCCGGCCCATTTACTAGCTCAAAGAATACCAAGGATGACGTATTGATGTTGATGCAGAGTAATAAGTAATTATAAGAAAGACCGCCTCAAATTGGTCAGACTAACCCAAGGAGAGTACTTAAAAAAATAGAAATAATTGTAGATATCAAAGTACAATTAAGTTATAATATTTTATTACCTCCAATATTTAATTAAATTTCAAACAAATATAGATAGATATAAAGATGATCAGACTGACATAAAACAATGGAAGCCGGCAAAGAAGAGGGTGACGAATTGCATGCACGTGAATATCGAACGAACGGTACATGAAACAAGAAATAAAGAAAGAAACTGGAACGAACGGTGCATGCAAACAAGAAAGAAACAAACATGCCACTCTTGTGCCTTCCCCGTTTCGTACGAAGAAGACTGATTCCACATACGACCAGGAATAGTTCAAACAAGCAGCAGATCGAGCTTCAACCAATCCGAATTCCGTCACGGAATTCAAACTGTAGCTCTTCTTCTTCTTCTTCTTCCACTTGCACCATCTCTCCCTTCGTTATACGATGCAGTACTACTTGCGGTGGTGGTCTACTTCGAAGGGCATCTATGAGCTCTCCCAGGGTCCGCCTCGAGGAGCCGCCATCGGCAACAGCCACCTTGGCTTTCTCGCTAAGCTCCACAACTCTCTCTCTAGCCTTCCTCCCTCTCTCCCCGCCCATCAGCTCTCTGACCCCGTCCCTCACCTCCTCTCTCCTGACCACGGTACTCGTGCCATCAGCTGCAGTGCTTTCAAATCTGAGACCAGCCCCCAACTCCTCCACCAAGTGCTTGGCGTTGAGGTGCTGCTCGGCGATCATAGGCCACGCCAGGAACGGAACCCCGGCCGAGACCCCCTCCAGCACCGAGTTCCACCCGCAGTGGCTGACGAATCCCCCGGTGGCCCCGTGCTTCAGCACCTCCACCTGGGGTGCCCACCTCACAATCTTCCCCTTGTTGAGCTTGCCCTTCTTCGTCGGCGGAGACCACTTCTCCGACCTCACCACCCATATATAGTCGTAGCTGGACTCCTCCAGCCCGTGGGCAACCTCTTCCAGCTGCTCCTCGGACACGTGTGCCTGTGTCCCGAAGGACACGTACACCACCGACCTTGGTGGCCTGTTGTCTTTATTCAGCCACTCGATACATGATGAGTACTCATCAATATCCAGCTCGTCGTCCCTGTCCCTGGCGGTAGTAGTAGTTGCTGAAGCAGCTTTACTCTCACCGAGCTGTAAGGATTCAGAAAGGAGGGTGAGGGGGCCGAGGAGCCAGGCGCGAGCGTTCGTTTGCTGGTAGAACGACTCGAAGAGGCGGAAGTAGTCGTCGCCGTCGAGAGCGGCGAAGCTGTTGACGAGGACACCCCAGCTGTTGACATCGGAATCCCCCAGCTGAGACAGAAACTGCGTGGCCGGGTTGAGGGGGTCGACGGAGCCGAGGACGGTATCGGGTATCACATCACGAGTGACGAGGAGGGTCGATGGCGTCCCCGGCACATGGAAAGGGTCCTCGGAATGGACAGGTAGATGGGGAAGGTGGGTCCACAGGGACTTGCAGAGGGACATGGAGAAGGTGGACATCCCGTGGAAGACCAGACGGGGGAGGTCGACCTCTTTGCAAATATCAAGAGTCCATCCGAGGAAGAAGTCGGAGACGAGGCACAGAGGAGGGGAGTCGGAGCTCATGAGCTGGTGGAGGAGGCGCTCGAAAGGCTGGCGGAGGAGCGTGGTGGCGCCGACGAAGAGCGGGAAAAGGTCGAAGGAGGGGAGCTGGTCGGTGGACTCGCACTCTGCGGGAAGTGGTGGGCAGTGGGGGAAGGGAAGCAGGAGAAGGTCGACGTCGAGAGGTTGCGGCTGTGGGTGTGAGGGGAGGGACTGAAGGATGAAGGGCGCGTTGCCCGGGGTTGTTACTATGGTTATGCGGAGGTTCCTGGAAGAAAGAGCTGCAGCAAAGTGGATGAGGGGGATGGTGTGACCTTTGGCCATGAATGGAAATATAACTATGTGATCTTTGGCCATGGCAACGCCAACGGTAGAGTTTGTTTCTAAGGTGAGGGGTTGCTAGCTCTTCCTATGCTAAGAAGGTGGAGATCTGGATGACCTTATATGGAAGTTTTGAGTTGACCGTGAGCCGTCTCTACGCGCTTAAAGACTTATATATTGAAAACAAAACAAAACTGTTATTTCACTTCCAAAATAAATATTATCTTCTATTGATATTAACATATTAACATATGACATGATTGTTGATATAGCAACTGACATAACAAAATTTAACATTAAAATTAATATTAATATTAAATTAACATGATAATTAATATTAAGATTAATTTTAACATTAAAATTAACATTAATATTAATATTAATATTAATATTAATTTTAATTTTAATTTTAATTTTAATATTAAAATTAATATTAACATTAATATTAATATTAACATTAACATTCATTAACATTAAATTTT
>JANAVB010004998.1:1866150-1906150 GCA_029216955.1 Iris pallida
AGGGTTAGAGTTTAGCTAAAGAGAGAAGTAGGAGATAGTGGAGGGTGAGTGAAAGGGTGATTTTGAGTTAGGAGTGTCGAAACGCATCCAAATTTGAGATGGGACTTAGATATGTGAAATAGAGTTTGTGGGTAGGCTCCTAAGTTAAAATCGGGGTTTCATCAGGGATTAGGAGAATGGTATCTCATGATACCAATGAGTATCATCGATACTCAAGATTATGGATAAATCAACAACATGGACCGTAAGATGGACTGGATGTCCACTTTACCTAGGGAAATTGGTAGGTAATGTTAGTATAGGTTAGTATCCTACTACCCTAGGAAGCCGGGAGTGGAACTCCTAAGGAAAAGCTACTTGGCCTTAGTATTAGAGTAGAAAGGGTAAACGGGATAAGTTGGGATAATATCCATTTCTCAACATATGTGTTTAATACTTTAGGATATAGCTAAAATTATGATATTATGGTTGGTAATGGTTAGGAATAGTGAATTTGGACTAGTTTTGACCTTGGTTGACCACGATTGACTATTTTAACCGAAAGTCAACCGTAGCCTAGAATTGACTAGAACTTGACCAGTTGATCCAAAGTCAACTGTTAGTCAACATTAGTCAAGTTTGACCTAAAGTTGATCTAGGGTTGACCATAGTTGACCAGTTGACCAAAAGTCAACTGTAAGTCAACTGTTGACTTAAATCGACCTAGTTTAATTTTGTTTGACTTGTATTGACCCTGTTTGATTTTATTAGGCCTAATATGACTTAGATTGACCCTGTACAATCTAGTTTGACCTTGTTTGACCTAGTTTGACTTAGTTTGACATGTCTTGACCTAGTTTGACCCAGTATGACTTAATTTCACTTCCAAACCATTATATTGATACTGTATTCCATCTATAGGTTCTCGAGACACTGTTCTTGGACTCAGTCGACTTATCCATCACATTACAAGCGAGTACATTCTCTGATAACTTTTTCAATTTACGATAATTGTTATAATTCATGTAATTAGTGTAGATGTGCTTGTTTTTGACACATTGGTCACACGGATTGGTATTTATGGATCTCGACATGAGATGTTATTCCTTGCTATCTTGGTATATCTTGTGCAAGCCCCCTTATAGTTCTTGTGTATTATATGGACACCGATTCTCGAGGAAACTTGCTCCCTTCTTGTAGAATCCCGTGTCGTAACGTGTCTTGCTTGGATCCACTCTACCAGTCGGGGACGGGGAGTACTAGTGTAGATGTGTGGTCAATACCCGCCTTGTATATCTTGTGAACCTTGTGAATGCCAATCCTACACCACACTTATGATTGGCTAGATCATGACCTTGTACAGACCCAAGCCGGCCACATGTTGTAGCTAGTACTCACACACCTAGATAGATGATTCTTGATTCTTGTACATGCCATGATCAGTTTTACTTACCTTATTCTAGCTCTAGATTTACAGCTTACCTTGCCATGATACTCATATGTACATTCCATGATTTCTTGTATATACTCTCTATTTACAGTCTTATAGCTTTTGTCATATCTTGTGAACTGTTGTTAGTTGATTGTGCTCGTTCCATCCTGACTAGATATGTTGACAAAATATTATAGATGCTGATGAGGAGGATTACTGTACCTATACGGTCCGGATGACGTAGTGGGCTTAGACTTGGAAACCTTGGTCCAGCAGGGCTTAGCTCCGCCAGACGAGCCTCTAGCTTAGTTTAGTTAGAGTAGACTTTTGGACTGGACTTTGTCTCCAGCTTGCTACTTATGTTATGATATATTATATTTTGGGATTGTATAACCATATTACTTGTGACTCTCTTTTCTCGTTGTTGAGCTGGATATTGCACTTGTGGTTTTTATCTATCTAGTTTTCGTGCCATGATTCTTTCTTCTAGATTGTGATTGAGTTTATCAGTATTTTATACTATATTTCCTCTGTGCGGAGATGACAGATTATTATATACTATTTATTGGCTAGTAGACCTACAGCATTCTACGTCGTTTTTATGGTGTAGGCTGGGCGTGGTTACGCACTTGTGCCCCTACCTAGGGTGCGGGTCGTGACACATTTTTAGTGGTGGCCCATGCAGGTTGAAAGTCACAATTAGTGCGATGTCGTAGTGGCGCTCGACTTAGAGTGCTGTTACGAGCCTGTGGTATGTATCTAGGATAGGCTATAGGCTAAGTTACTCAATCACAAAATAGGAAAACTTCCACGTGCTGATCTTTTAACTGTCCTTTTTGTTATTGATTTTTGTATTCTAATTGTCCTCCTTGATATAATATTTCATGTGCCATATTGATTTCCTTTTTTTATTCTATCTTCAGGATGGTGCAAACCGGTCCCAGCATCCTGAGTCCGCAGACATGGAGAGGTCTGCTGTAACGCCCCAATTCCAAAATACGTAGGACTAGGAACGTAAACATGCAAGACGTATAATAAATATACGTGAGCTATAGAATGCAGTAGAACCATAACTAATCTCATCCACACAAAATAAATAAATAAAAGATATCATATAATGATAACGAATTGTCTTGATACAATATGTTGGGCGGAGACAAATCCACTACCAACAAGTAAGAGAAAAATACATGAAAAAATGAAATGAATTTGGTGAGCGAAGCGAAGACGATCAAAGTGCAATCATCCTCGAAGAAATAGCGATGAACACGGCTAGAGCTAGAACACCTGCGAAAGACAATAGCACACACCTGGCAAGATAACCAGGTCCTTAGAGGGACGTAACAAGACACATAATATCATGCCATATAAACTGAATAAATATTGCTCAAATAAATAAGTCAATTGAATTTATAACATGGTCCAATACACACCTATTGAACGAGCGTACCATACCCCCAACCAAACAAGGACAAGAGATGGTAAACTAATTCACGATGACATATCTTTCCATGCTATGAATCCAATATGGTATCCGGACCCCAACAAGGTTCAATACCTTCTCATCGAAGTAGTAAGTCACACCTAAACCAAACAAGGACAAGATGTGACGAACTAATCCACGACAAGTTATTGTTCCAAGCCACGGTCAGATACAAGTACCCAAACCAAAAGTACTCGTACCTAACGGATAAAGGTGCGTATCCATTCTAAGTAAAATATAGTTAAGAACAATTCTTCCTACGTATGGGCCCTGGCTGAATAGGATCGGCATGGTCCCCCCTTGGGCACCAGAGGCCCCATAGTAAGAGCATGACGTTCCGTAGAATCGCCAATGGCCGTCAGTAATCATGGGTAATCTGACCCGCGTCTCCGGCGGAGCTCACGGGTTACAAAGGAAAAGTGCATCGAAGCCCACACGCTAAGGAATTGTCCTCCCCGTCCAATGCCTATTATGTTGTATCCACAACATACAACCTCTATAACCGCTAAGTTAAACTAAGCATGCAACCTCTATTAGCGGTTATTCCTATCACACGGCTTATACGCACCGGTGGCCAGCCAGTCACGCATGTCCATATTCTATATGCGACACACAACTTCGTGTTACAACGTGTCAAGGCCAATGAATGCAACATACAAGGTGGTCCCTTAAATCTAGGTTTAATGTGTAAGAAAAATAATATATAGCAGGAAATATAAATGAACAGTAAGTTTTAACAGGTTATGCCATGTATCACAGTTTATTTTGCATAAAAAATAAATAATGCATAAAATATGAGCTAAAATAAATGAACAACAAATGGCAAGGTGTCTTGCCTGGTAGTACGCCTGGTGTGCTGCGATAATCACGGTGGCACGAACTGTGACTTCGGGTAACAACTACACAAGGTGACCTCTGATGGTGTCACGGACAGTTCCATCGGGTCCAGGACAGTTGAATTTGGTAGGGTAGACATACGGAAGTACAGAATTGGTGAAGGAACGAAAATAATGGGGTTGGTCATGGACTGGACGATAATTGAATGAAATTGGATAGATAATATATTTACGAATTCAGAAAACTATTTATAATACTCAAGATTATATTTTTATTAGCAACGAAAATACTTGAAAATATTTTTATGTATAATAATTCGGAAACTATATTTTACTAGTCAAAATTTTTTTTTGATAAAAACATATTAAAAAAACTTAAAGAAAATGTTTGAGACTAAAATCCAAAATTTAAAATTACATAGATAGCTCTAACCCCTATACTAGGCATATAGTTTGAAAAATAATAATAATACATCTAATTATCAAAATAATAACTTTAATAATAAATAAGTAAACTAATAGAAATTATATTACTAATCATGAACTAAATAATACAAATACTGATAACAGCATTATTATTAATAATAATAACTATTATAAAGATAATGAAATAAACCACTTGATAATAACAATGGTTGTATCAGTACGTTTTTAACCATAACATTACTATGATTACTATCAGTAGTAATAATAATAAATAATAATAGTAAAAGATAATAATAATAATAATAATAATAATAATAATAATAATAAAATAATAATAATTGAAAAATCTAACAGTTGTTAACATCTACTCTCCTAATGTTTTTAGAAAGGATGAGAGAGAAGAGTTAGAAACTGAGAAGTCGAGAGAGGGAGAGAAGTGCGGAGCGGCAGAGAGTGAGCGAGGGGCTGCACCGGGCTCCGACGGAAGGTGGCGACGCGCTGAAGAGGCGGTGGCTCGCGCGGTGGCCGAAGAGGCTGACAGAGAGGCGGAGTAAAGCCGGTGTGGGAAAGCGGGAGGCACTCGCTTGGATCGGACGGCACGACGGCAGATCCGGCCGGCGGAGGAAGCGGGAGATGATCGGAGGAGAGAGAAGCTCGGCGGGTGAGTCGGTGGTCCGACGGAGCGGAGAGGAGAGCGGTACTGGATCGGTCGCCGGGTGGGGCTGCGTGCGGGCGGCGTGCTCGTGCTGGCGCGGTGGAGTCTCCGGTGTGGCGCAGTGGCGAGGGTTTTCTCGTCGCTGCGGAGGTGGTTCGCCGGCACGGCGGCCTCGCGGTGGTGCCCGCGAGTCCACGGGAAGAGCGGCGGCGGACGGAGGTAAGTGGTGGTGGTCGTATAGTTTATTTAGGGTTTTTGGGTTTGGGTCTGCCGGGATTGCGGTGGCGACGATGATGGTGGGGGTTTGGGCTGGCTGTGGCGGTCGGGTTTTCGGCTAGTGGCCGTGGTGGTTATTGTGGTTTTGGGGTTTTTGTTTTGGGGCTCTGGTTGGTTTCTGGTGGTGGCGTCGGTCCGGCGATGGCCGTGGGGTGGTAATGGTTTGGGTGTGTCGGTCGGGGGTGGTTCCGACGATGATGGTATGGTTATGTGGCGGCAGTTAGGCCATTGGTGGCGGAGGAGAATTGGTGGCGGTGGTGAAGGGTTTGGGGCTCCGGCCATGGTGGACATTGGTGGTGGTGATGATGGGTGGTTACGTCGCCGACGGAGGCGGTCGAAACAGAGCTTGGTTTAGGTTTAGGTATTTGGTTGAGTCAAAGATGTTATCAGGTTGTGTCGGGTGTTGTGGGGATTTGTGTCTAGGGTATTGGACACGAAGGAGGGGAAAAATTTGTATATGTAAAAAAAGAATAACCTATTGGAAAGACACCCAGGTCGGACCCGATGTCACGCTCCGATCCGAGAAATCGCTCGTCCTCGCTAGATTTTACCCGAATCATCGTCCTCGCTGGGGCGTGATGCCGCAAGAGCCTGGAGTTGCGCTCGTGCAAGGCAAGATAACAGGTTCACATAGAACTATCTCAATTTGATAACATAAGCAGCGAAAGGAAAACAGAGTATACAACAAGAATCTCTTTTTATTCATAATGAACTGAAGGTTACAAAGGCTCTGAATAGCCCAACTTAACATGCCAATTGGCTACAACGCTCATGATCTCTCTAGCTCACAAGGATTACATTATTCCATACATTATACCTCTTTATAGCCACCAAGTAGTCTTCGGCCGAACATCTCCATATCGCAAGTCCGAACGCCTATGCGAAAGCTCCTCTTGAGCGCCAAGGACTCCATGCCTCGGCACGTCCAAGCCAAGCTCCGCCCTGAGCCGATCATAACCTGAGCCTGCACATAAACTAGTGGGGGATTAGTGCTTTCCTCCTTGCTTCGCACTGATCAAGATCCGCTCGCACCCAAACCAAACACTTAATCATTTAGTGAGCATGCAACTTAATTTGGTGATCTTTCTATTTAGCCTTAGGATCGATTTTATGGCAATACTTAAACATAGCACCATATCATAAATGTGTCCCATACCGTGTTCCTGCAGCAGATACAGTTAGCCATAATATGAACATAACATAGTGTTCGTACTCATCTTCGTCCCATATTGCCTAGCCTGCACGGGTTAGAACTTAACATAGAATCATATCATTCATGCAACAACCAACCATAAACTTAGACCATACATAAGGGTCGCAGGCCTGCGCCTGCACCCAACTCTCAACTCAGCCCACCGGCCCTATCTATATGAAGGTCACGGTGTTTCGTACCGTAATGGACTTGGCATCTCTTATGTGTAAGCCTACGATCACTTCGATACGGGTTGCTAGCCCAGTATCCGAAGGATCCCAAACTTACGGATATGATAGCTTATCACAGCACTGGACAGTCGCAATCCGTTCGAATATTGTGCACCATAAATACCACACATAATTCCCTCCTAGGCCGAACGGTCCCGGTGCCACGGCGTAACCGTCCGAGGGAAGCCGCACCTGTGCACGGGCCATCCGAGTCCACTGACCATGCAATACGTATCATAGCATACAAGTCATATCTTCCAACTAAATCCTCCGTTGCATAAACATAGTCTCGAAGCATAAACGGTTTCCCGTGCCATAAACATAATCTACCATCCATATGGGGAGCTCCGTTGGCGTTATGCCCCAACACATCCATATTGATGCACGACGCCCAACGGCTTAGTTATCTCATACTCATATTCAACGCGTACCATTCGTAAGTTATTCTCATAGCATAATTCCGTATTACTTAGTCTTTTCGTAACATAAGTGCCCGAGGGCACGCTCAGCGCCGTAATCAATGTTCTACACCTAGTGTTCAATGTTCTCGGAGGCGTGCACGTGATGCACATCTCGATATTGTTTTTCGATGTTCTACGATCACCGTCCTACCGCGACTCGTACACTTGATGCACGTCACTTCAATTGTTCGATTGTTCAATGTTCTATCTTAGTGTTCGACACATACTTGGACCTTTCATCGTCGAGCTATGCTCGCTAACCCGATAACATCTTACGCATACAATGATGTATTTTATTAGACGTGAAAGAATAGGGAGAGAGGGTCAAGAACCCGCCCACCTTAAGCCGATACGCCTTGCCGTCTCGCCGATTGAAGCGCCTCGCTTCCATAACTCGATCACATAGCTAACTCCCGGACTTAGCCATTCTTTTAAACTACTCGATTGATTTGGCTTATCGTGCCCATGCCATAATCCGTTGCAAGGCCACGATTTGGTTTCGCGGACACTTCATTGCATAAGGCAAAATGTCGACCTCTTATCGTTCAGCGTAAAAGCATAGCCTACACACCAGATCAACTAAAGTCAGCACTTACTCAAACGGGACTTATCCTTTGCATCGATTCGATTCATAGATTCCAACCGACTCAAAGCTTACCTTTGGCCAACGTAACTCTTGCATCGATTCACATCGATATTTCATCGGGTCAACGCAACTCTTCGAGTCAACGACTCATCGTAATGCACCGTGCGGAGCGGGACATTACATAATATACCACTTAAAATCAGGTTCGTCCTCGAACCAAAACCAACACTTAAATCCAAGAGTCCCGTATAGACCGTTTTACGATCTCATGCTACTATCGTTGGAATCATACAACTCAGTCTGGATCATATACATATTTTAGGTGTCCCACCAATATATGCATTTCAGCCAAGCTCAGTTGTAGGATATCGGGACAACTAACAAGCTCAACTTAGATCTTCAAGCACCAATCATTCCATACTCGACTCATTCAATCTTAGCGCATATTCTCAAATACTTCTCGTATACAGTATCCCATAACATACGATCGTCTTCCAAACATCTCTTCACATAACTTGATTCAAACCCGTAACTTCAATCTCGTAAGTTTCTCGCCGGCCACCTAACACTCGTATTGCATCAAGTCATTGCACATCCGATCACAACAATTCTCTGCAACGCCTATTCGCCCAACCGTTTGCCTATCTCTCACATAACTCAAGTCTTTCATCCAATCATTCATAACATTTGGCCTTAACGACATGGACTAAGTCCAACATGCCTCAATTTCCTTTGCCTACAATCCGTACTAAGTCTCGTACCCAACTATCCCAACATGACCCACGTTCTCGAACTGCCTACGTATTGCGTCTGGGGCTACCCCCGCTAGGTAACTTATCCAGACATCATGTTTAATCTCTCCCGACACAAGAGGTCAACTTGAGTCTATGATGCACAAGGCAACAATCTTTCCGACCCAAGGTCTCTTACAATACGCCTATCTCCGATACTCGACCGGGTACGAATCCTTTACTCAATCTTCGATTCAATTCCGACTATTTTGTTTCTTAATATAGATAGCGCGCTCAACACACATAGCCTAACCGTTACTCAAACCGATCTATGACACATCTCTTAGGGTCATTCTATTATTCGTCGCTCTCGCGCATTGCAGAATCCTTGCAATCGCCTTACCGTATCACTATACTAGGCACGTTCCTTAACATATACTCGATCATCGACTAACCAAGTCTATCTGCGTATCCATTCGATCGATCATAAACTTTTTAACCATATCGATCTAGTCGAAGGCTACTCGCTAACTTCCGAAACACGATACTCACTCGCTTAAACTTATCCTCAACATGCACTACATTATTCCTCCTCCTCGATAAAATTCCTTACGCGACTTCTTTAGGGTCATCCTATGGGACTTCAGTATTCACTTGATTTGGCGGTCAAGTCTTCTAGGGTCATCTGCCCCGAAACTACGCTCGATAATTGAAGATCATCAATGAGGAACAGTTACAACGAACCATGCTACATCCTATCGCAGAGCCAAATCAATTCCAGATAATTCCTATACGACTTTACCCAATCCAACATACCAATTCATAATTTATCTACCCCCGCGCAACTGATGCGCTGTTGCTACTCGAATGACTCATGCACTTGCATGCTGTTACTACTCGAATCACTCATGCATTACCGTCGACTATCCTTGCCAGTCATATGACATCTACTCGTCATGACTCTGAGTTTACCTATTCGGGATTATAGTCCGACACCTTCCACATTCATCAAAACCATCCTCAAACGACTTTCGCATCAAACCACAAGTCGAATCCAATTTGCCACGCCTTGCAAGTTCGATCATCCCCGCTGGATGAATCACCATACCAGCGCTCACGCGAAATGATTGTCCTAATTTGACGTGACGCATGTGCGAGGCTGGTGTTGCGCTCACTCAAGACAAGAATGTCAACATAGTGGTGATCCACGAAACAATCCAGACACTTCCGTTTTCTTTCGAGTAACATCCATCGACTCTCAATTCTCCGAAGTACTCCTATCGTTATTATCCAAATTTCCATAACTTGCATCCTATTCATCCAACAACAATGCTCAACATAATTTTTGTTCATTCGGTCAGAGTATCCCCGAGTTATTGCATATCGTCTTTGATATGCCTCAATACCATCGTCAATATGCATAACTTGAACATCTTTCTCTCTCATAAGCTCAAACACGTTGCAATTATTACCATTATTCGAACTCGAATACGAATCAAGTCTTGCACACATCAAGATTCATTCCGTTATAACTAACTACCATACTCATGACACAATTTCCAATTCATATATCCATTCTCATATCCCTAACTCGCACTTCCAAAGTCGTGCTACCGACTCATCGTGCTAACCCAAATTCGTTCGTACGATTTTTTCGTACCTACTCAGCACGTTCCGAACAAGTCTTCATACTAACTCACGTACGTTCGACCAGGTCGACTATTTTTCGACACAATATTTCCTTACCATACTCAGCCTATCATTCGACTTACACTTAAGGACTCCTCGTCCGACGTATCCTATATAGGTACAACTTCGCACGTAATCGTTCAACTCAATTCACCGGTGCATACTTGCATCGACTTCTATCAAGTCATTCCCACTCGAGTTTCGGTACTACTCCATCCGTTGAGGACAAACATATCGTAACAACATAATCGTCTCGACGAAATCTATCGCAAGTCACCAAGCGGCTTAACATAGCTATCGTTAAATGGTATTCTATATACCACTCAGGATCGAGCCTATCGTTATCGATATAATACTTTGCTACATCGATCACACAATTTGTATTGCATATACCACTCAAAATCAAGTCATTACTCGACATCACATTCCGCATAGGTCCGACATCTATTCCTCAATCAACTATCCTGTATGGCAATCCTTCCGATCCCAGCTCTAGCGTTCTTCTTACTCGAGTTGGCACAACAACTGAACCAACATACCCTATCGTTCGCTCAAGTTCGATATTGACTCAAATCTAACCGTACCTTAGCGGTCATTTCGATCACATACGCAATTTTTGCTTATTCAAAGCTCAACACGATACACGGCCAACATAAACGTTCGCCTACTCAACTCGACTCGTTACTATCGTCTCCGCGATCTTCCAATCTCACACGTTGCAACCCGTGCAATAATTTACTCTCGATACTTAAGGTCTTTACTTAATCTCGCGCAACATATCGTTATCCATCCGCATTGCCGTACAGCACGCATTATACCATATCGACTTATTGTACCGATGCAACGAACGATCCACGACATGCTGCACTCCGTGCAACCTGCAATACATAACCGTTCTCATAGCAACATAACATGTATCGCCTCACATATCGACCCGTTGCACTTCGTGCAACCAACAACACATCTCTCCTCGCACTTCGTGCGACCGACAACACATAACTTCTCGTACTTCGTACGATCAACAACACGCATACCATTGCACTTCATACAACCAACATCACCATATTCGTTGTATTTCGTGCAATCAACGACTCACAACTTTCTTGTACTATGGAAAACCATAGTCTCATAACCCGTTGCACTTCGTGCAACCAACACTCTCTGATGGCACCCGGAGATAGCGTGATAGTCACGACATACTTGTGGCAGACGTACGTATTTAATATAGACTTATTGTATGGAACATCCAATGTAGCGTCGAGCAGATCCATGAGCCATGCGGTTGCGAAAACAACTTAGAGTCAACTGAATTCGATAGCGAAGCAACTGAGGGTCAAAGAGATTCACGTACGGTCCAAAAGATGGAACCGCTTTGATACCAACTTGTCACGCCCCGATCCGGAAAATCGCTCATCCTCGCTAGATTTTACCCGAATCATCGTCCTCGCTGGGGCGTGATACCGTACGAGCCTGGAGTTGTGCTCGTGCAAGGCAAGATAACAGGTTCACATAGAACTATCTCAATTTGATAACATAAGCAGCGAAAGAAAAATAGAGTATACAACAAGAATCTCTTTTTATTCATAATGAACTGAAGGTTACAAAGGCTCTGAATAGCCCAACTTAACATGCCAATTGGCTACAACGCTCATGATCTCTCTAGCTCACAAGGATTACATTGTTCCATACATTATGCCTCCTTATAGCCACCAAGTAGTCTTCGGCCGAACATCTCCATGTCGCAAGTCCGAACGCCTATGCGGAAGCTTCTCTTGAGCGCCAAGGACTCCATGCCTCGGCACGTCCAAGCCAAGCTCCGCCCCGAGCCGATCATAACCTGAGCCTGCACATAAACTAGTGGGGGATTAGTGCTTTCGTCCTCGCTTCACACTGATCAAGACTCGCTCGCACCCAAACCAAACACTTAATCATTTAGTGACCATGCAACTTAATTTGGTGATCTTTCTATTTAGCCTTAGGATCGATTTTATGGCAATACTTAAATATAGCACCATATCATAAATGTGTCCCATACCGTGTTCCTGCAGCAGATACAGTTAGCCATAATATGAACATAACATAGTGTTCGTGCTCATCTTCGTCCCATATTGCCTAGCCTGCACGGGTTAGAACTTAACATGGAATCATATCATTCACGCAACAACCAACCATAAACTTAGACCATGCATAAGGGTCGCAGGCCCTGCGCCTGTATCCAACTCTCAACTCAGCCCACCGGCCCTATCTATATGAAGGTCACGGTATTTCGTACCGTAATGGACTTGGCATCTCTTATGTGTAAGCCTACGATCACTTCGATACGGGTTGCTAGCCCAGTATCCGAAGGATCCCAAACTTACGGATATGATAGCTTATCACAGCACTGGACGGTCGCAATCCGTCCGAATATTGTGCATCATAAATACCACACATAATTCCCTCCTAGGCCGAACGGTCCCGGTGCCACGGCGTAACCGTCCGAGGGAAGCCGCACCTGTGCACGGGCCATCCGAGTCCACTGACCATGCAATACATATCATAGCATACAAGTCATATCGTCCAACTAAATCCTCCGTTGCATAAACATAGTCTCGAAGCATAAACGGTTTTCCGTGCCATAAACATAATCCACGATCCATATGGGTAGCTCCGTTGGCGTTATGCCCCAACACATCCATATTGATGCACGACGCCCAACGGCTTAGTCATCTCATACTCATATTCAACGCGTACCATTCGTAAGTTATTCTCATAGCATAATTCCGTATTACTTAGTCTTTTCGTAACATAAGTGCCCGAGGGCATGCTCAGCGCCATAATCAATATTCTACACCTAGTGTTCAATGTTCTCGGAGGCGTGCACGTGATGCACATCTCGATATTGTCTTTCAATGTTCTACCATCACCGCCCTACCGCGACTCGTACACTTGATGTACGTTGCTTCAATTGTTCGATTGTTCAATGTTCCATCTTAGTGTTCGACACATACTTGGACCTTTCATCGTCGAGCCACGCTCGCTAACCCGAAAACATCTTACGCATACAATAATGTATTTTATTAGACGTGAGGGAATAGGGAGAGAGAGTCAAGAACCCGCCCACCTTAAGCCGATACGCCTTATCATCTTGCCGATTGAAGCGCCTCGCTTCCATAACTCGATCGCATAGCTAACTCCCGGACTTAGCCATTCTTTTGAACTACTCGGTTGATTTGGCCTATCGTGCCCATGCCATAATCCGTTGCAAGGCTACGATTTGGTTTCGTGGACACTTCATTGCATAAGGCAAAATGCCGACCTCTTATCGTCCAGCGTAAAAGCATAGCCTGCACACCAGATCAACTAAAGTCAGCACTTGCTCAAACGGGACTTATCCTTTGCATCGATTCGATTCATAGATTCCAACCGACTCAAAGCTTACCTTTGGCTAACGTAACTCTTGCATCGATTCACATCGATATTTCATCGGGTCAACGCAACTCTTCGAGTCAACGACTCATCGTAATGCACCGTACGGAGCGGGGCATTACACCCGAGGCCGTCACGGCTGACACGAAAGAGATGGACACCGACACGAGGCACGTACACTTTGTGGAAATTTTGTGGAGAAAATAATATGGAGGAGTACCTGCCTATTTATAGGATGTGAGAATTTCCATTAAGATAAGGATTATGAGTAAATTAAACCCAATAGTAGATAATTTCTTTTAATTAAAATAACTTTAAAATAATCCAAATCAAATCCAAATCCAAATCAAATCCAAATCCAAATACAAATCAAATTAAAATCTAATTAAATTCTTTTAGTTTAAAATCAAATAGGATAAATCAATTTTCAAACATAGATATTATTTTAGCTATTTAAATATATCCATAAAATTAATTCAAGATTTAAATTGCTACAATAATTTCAAAATATGTTTTCCAAAAATACAAATAATAATAATTTCAAAAATAATAATATTATTTAAAATACAATAATAAATAATTAATAAATATATATGAAGAATATTATTTATTATTAGTAATTGTTATAAACGAAAAGGCTTTCATAAATAAAATCGTAGACTTGGAAATTTTGGTACGATAACTAAAAATAATTATTATACATATTATTTTGAAACTATAAAAATAAAAAAAAAAATTTTCTAAAAATATGTACGCTCACACATAATCGCACTCGTCGAGCAAATTCGAAAAACGAATTTCCGCGCACAATGTACAATACAACTACGTGACGTACAATACTAAAAAAAAATCATTACCAAATTTATTTAAAGGAAAAAAATATAGTAGAAAATTTAGGGGTTTTACATCTGCTATGACTCTCGGACCTGATCCAGACACTCTTGTTGCAGTCAGGGTGTCGACAGCAGCTCTTGGGGGCGCTCCTCTGCCAGTTTCGAGGGCTGACCCTGGGGTTGCTACGACTATTCCGGCCGCAGTACCAGTGGTTGATATGGGCACTCTTCCTCCTCCTGCACAGCGGATTCCTCCGCCAGTTGCAGACGTACTTCCACCACTACCTCCTCTGCCTACAGACATGGGGTAGATGCTTACTTTTCTCCAACAGATGCTGGAGACTCAGAGATCCCAGGCTGAGGCTCAGCAGAGGTAGACAGACGCGATGCGTCAGGGCATGGAGGATGCCCATCAGTTGGCCCTTGCAGTCGTGGAGCAGAGGGCTCCACATCAAGGGGCGCGTCCGAGGTACGGAGATATTCAGGACTTCAAGAAGCTCGGGCCCCGTGACTTTAGCGGGACCGAGGGTGTGGTCAATGCCGATGATTGGCTCGAGGATATCGAGCGGCAGATGAGGGCCTCCCGCCTTACAGACGACCTGAAGGTCGAGGCAGTAGGTTTGCAGTTGTTAGACATTGAACACATCTGGTTCAGGAACGATCCAGCCCTTGCTGGGGAGGGCCATACTTGGGCCGAGTTCAAGCTTCTCTTCAAGGAGAAGTTCTTTTCCCCAACAGACAAGATCGACCTGGTGAGGCAGTTCTAGGATCTGCAGCAGGGCAGTTTGTCTGTGGAGGAGTACACCGCAGAGTTCGGCCTTCTGAGCCGGTATGCGGAGTACATGGTTCGTGACCCAGAGATCAGGGCGAGCCATTTCAGGGAGGGGCTGACCTGAGATATCAAGATCCTCATTCCCAACTTTTATGAGACTTATACCCAGATCTATGCGGAGATCCTCATTCCCAACTTTTATGAGACTTATACCCAGATCTATGCGGAGGCTCGCAAGGTAGAGCGGGAGTGGGGCTTGAAGCCCAAGAGGGATCGCAATCTTTTTTCGGTGGCTACTAGCAGTGCGGGGGCTGCTAAACGTCCTCAGCTTCAGCATCGTTCTTTCCAGCATCACCAGCCGCAGGTTCAGGCCAGAGCACCGGTTCAGCAGGTGCAGTACACTCATCTGAGGCAGGCACAACATGGGACTTTTTGCAACTTCTGTAAGAAGCCTGGTCACATCTGGGAGGTCTGTCGGAAGAGGCTGGGCATGTGCCCCTATTACGGTGAGGCCAGACATCAGTTGAGAGATTGTCCTATGAGCCATCGTAGGGTGGCCCATGGAGCGGTGGTAGCTCATGGGGCGCTGGCGAGAGTACCTGCAGTGCAGCCGAAGGGTCCACTTTCGATCCAGCAGCAGTGGTTTGCACAGCACCACTAGCCGTGGGGTGTTCAGGGTAAGGCTTTTGCTCTTGCAGCCGAGGAGATCGAGCCAGTTGCAGATGTTGTGGCAGGTTCGGTTCTTCTTGATTCTTTTTCTGCTTTGGTATTGTTTGATTTAGGTGCTACACACAGTTTTATGTCAGTTTCTTTTGCACTTAGACACAACATTATTGCTGAGTATCTGGGTAGGACTTGCAAGATTATGACCGGGGGAGGTATTATCCTGGTTAATAATATTTGCAAGAGGCAAAGTGTCACTCTGGGAGGCCGGAATTTGAGCGCATGCTTGCTCGTAATGCCACTTTCGAGCTACGATGTGGTACTCGGTATGGACTGGTTGAGCAGGCACCATGCTAGTATAGATTGTAGAGCAGGCATAGTGTTGTTTAGTCCGCCAGGAGAGCCAGAGTTTTAGTTTGTCAAAGGAGCAGCGGAGCCGGGAGATGGATTCTGTGGAGCCTTGTTGGCGGGGCAGGAGTTGTCGCATCCATTTATTGTAGATTTCTTGGATGTCTTTTTCGAGGAATTGTCGGGTATGCCACCGGACAGAGATGTTGAGTTCACGATAGACTTTGTGTCGGACGCTGAGCCTATTTCTCAGCATGTCTATCGGTGAACAACAGCGAGTTGGCGGAGCTGAAGAAGCAAGTTGACGAGCTGCAGGACAAGGGCTTTATCAGATCCAGTTCTTCGCCTTGGGGCGCACCAGTCCTGTTTGTCCCGAAGAAGAACGGTACGATATGGATGTGTGGCGACTACCGAGCGCTCAATAACCTCACCATCAAGAACATGTATCCTTTGCCTAGGATTGATGACTTGTTTGATCAGTTGAGCGGCGCGAGGGTGTTCTCGAAGATAGACTTGCGATCTGGGTACCATCAGCTGAAGGTAAAGCGGGATGACATTCCAAAGACTGCTTTTCGTACCCGCTATGGCCAGTATGAGTTTACCGTCATGCCGTTTGGGTTGATTAATGCCCCGGCGGTATTCATGAACTTGATGAATAAGGTATTCCATCCATACCTTGACAAGTTCGTGGTGGTCTTCATTGATGACATTCTCATCTATTCGAAGATGCCTGAGGAGCACGAGGAGCATCTGCCGGTTGTACTGGAGACTCTAAGGAGGGAGCAGCTGTATGGGAAATTGTCAAAGTACGAGTTCTTCTTGGACCGAGTGGAGTTCCTGGGCCATGTTGTATCCGGTGATGGGATTTCAGTGGATCAGAGTAAGATTACGACGGTGGAGTCTTGGTCGACACCCAGTTCAGTTGTCGAGATTTGGAGCTTTCTGGGTTTGGCAGGCTACTATAGGAAATTCGTGTAGGACTTCTCTCGAATAGCAGAGCCGATGACTAGACTCACCATGAAGGACGTGGTGTAGCTCCCCTTCCCGGAAATTTTTGAAATATTTTTATTATTATTTATTTTATGTGGATGGTAATTTTTTTTAGATTTTATAAATAATTATTTAGTTAATTATTACGGTAGATGACTTTAGCCATAGTTCAGTTTTGAAGTACCAAACGACTAGAAATCAAGGCACGGATAGTGCAGTGGCGTGCCTTGACCAGTGTATTAGCCATGCCAAGGAAGGCCGAGCCATAGAGACGTCCTAACTAGGAAAACCAGGCCAAGTTGTGACATGACCATTATAAATAGTTTAATTATTCATTATTAATATTATTTGACGTCTAGGTGACCCGGTCGCACCAAACTAATCAAACTGAACCCGAACTGAGCCCAAGCCCATGTAGTCATGCGGTACGTCCAATGACATTCATGTTGATGCATTTTTGGTATGATTGTGTCGTATTCCATTTTAGTGATCTAATGAATATTTCTAAATATTCTTAATTAAATATTATAAATACTGTTATCAGTTGATATTCAATAATATTTGTATAAGATAGGCCTTGTACATTTTCTGAGATTATTAGATGGTACAAAATGGTATATACACCATTATTGATTTATTAAATTTTGTTATTATTATTATTATTACTATTATTATTTTATTGGGATTGTTATTTAATATTATTATTTTATTGGTTATATTTAATGGTTATATTTAATTGTTATATTAAATTGTTATCATGTGATTTATAATTTATGCACAAATATAATATATTAAATATGTGTATGTGTACGTATATAAAATATATAGATTATATATATGTGTGTATGTGTACGTATATATATTTATATTATATAAGTGTGTGTGTATGTATAGATATAAAATACATGTATATGTGTGTATATATATATACATGTATATGTGTATACATACATATATATATATATATATATATATATATATATATATATATATATATATATATATAGGGCTATTATTAAAATAAGAGGAAATACCAACCTAGCTGAGTCAGGCCAGGCACATGTTTAAATCCCCACAAGCCATGGGCAATCCTGTTCCAGCCCAGACACGACACCCCATGCAACCCGAGAGTCCCAGCCAGCCCGAGCAATTCAACCCATTCCCATCAGAGAGGAGCCCGACCACCCCACACAGCTGCGACATATAGATATATATATAAGACAGAGAAAATGAATACACGGGAACACAGCGACAACAGACCCGACCCCCTCTACTTCGAGGTATGTTTTCTCCACGTATATTCAACGAAACTTCGACCTGTAAATTTCTATGGATAGCTGGGTTAACCCTCCATCAATGTCACGCCCCAGAACCAGAATACTGGAGAGCGGGGGAATGACTCAGCCAGCTACGTTTTACGGGTAGATGAATACCGTATAATACGTTCAATGCTGTCTAACCAGACGAGGGGGTGCATGCTACATGAAAGTCTTACTATGGTCACTTCATATCTATTGTCTCAATCATTCAAAACAAGAAACAGAAATAGAGAACATGTAAGATAAAGCAGTAAGGCATCCCAAACGCTTAGTCAAAATGTTCTTGAGATCTGGCTTTACAAAATATTGCCAGATGGTATAGTAACATGTACACAATTGTTATCAGCTGCAGTCTGACTTAGTTACAATTATGCAAAAGTAAGTACAAGACAATCCGACTAACATGTCGGTGCCAAACGGCAAGGTATAAAGTAGATAACAAAACGGGCGGGGAAGTAAGAAACCCACTCGAGTCCTCCTGCGATCATCCCTCTAGTGTTGACCATCTTGGAGGTAGAAGTAAGCTGGATCCTCGGGGACTGGCTCTAAATCTGGCCATGCAAAACCAGAGAGGTTAGACCTCTAATAGCAAGTACCACAAGGAAGCACGATATGAAGGACTAAACCAGTAAGTAAGAGAGTATAATAATAGATCTCTGCTTTCCACTAGGATTCACCTGACCTCACGACACTTCGAACCAACCTCCCAACCAAACAAGGACAGAAGTTAGCCCATCATGTCCTGACATTCTGATCATCTCAGTTAGGCAACATGGTAGGTACAGTACAGAAACAAATCATCTTGAACGGCCAATCAACTACTACGGCTTGCTATTGTGAGTCCCAAGTTATCCTGGAATTATGCAAATAGGGATTCCTCAGTTCTTACTATATGCAAGCAAGGCTAGTCTATCCAATCAATCAATTGCGCCAATCATATAATTAGACGAGTCCTAGCGGGATGTCCGTCGTTAATATAGCATGTACAATAATATAAGCAGATACTGTTCCCTGCCCGTGTGACAGATTTACAGTATCTGTAGAAACCAGCCGGCCTATCGGGCACTTAATAGTCCCAAGAGGGCTGCCATGTAAGAACTCGGGAATCCATTCTCTCCATGCCATCATTATTTTATTTAACTTAATAGTCTCTATGTTGAGTGAAGTTCCATGCCGTGGATCATGGTCATTCAAATGAGTACTTTCGTACGGGGTACGATATGCGCAACTCTACAACGATACCCGTGCGGCTAGGTTGTAGGTTTTACATAGCGTGATGCAACAATCAAATCTGACCACGGAGTAATCATGCCTTGACCATAAAGTACGTATGCTATTTTTTTGTAAGAAAGATAAATAACTAAATAAATAAATAAATAATTTGAAGCCTGCATGTGCCTGTATGCCAATATTCGGGATTGGCTAATCGAGTACAATAGTTCATTACATGAACGTGTCTCATTCATTTCGTTCAATAAGACGACTAGCCAGTCTCTTAGTTCCAACTAGGAACGCATGATCAATTTTAGTCAAGATAACCATTATCATCAATGGTGACAAGGCATGAAAGTCAAATAGTATTCAGTGGAGTCGAGTCTACGACTCTTAGGGTTAAGTTCCAGTCAATCTGGGTATCTATGACTCAATTTACGACACATGGTACATCTCACGTGACAATCTATATTTAACAGAAATATTAGCATATCATGACTATATCAAGTTTATGCAAAAAGGCGTAAGGATATAAAATGGACGTTAAAAATCTAATAAGATATCAATATACAGGGCTATAGAAGATCCAGGGTAAGCAGGCTACGCTCATGTCAGCCTACGCTCAAGTCAACGTACGCTCAGGTCAAGCTACTCTCAGGTCAGCATACGCTCAGGTCAAGCTACGCTCAAGTCAGCGTACGCTCAGGTCAAGCTAGCGTATGGACTCCATACGACTCCTTACCATCCAAGCCAGCGTACGCAAGTCATACGCTTCCAAAAGGCAGCGTATGAACTCCATACGACTCCTTACCATCTAAGCCAGCGTACGCAAGTCATACGCTTCCAAAAGGCAGCGTATGAACTCCATACGACTCCTTACCATCTAAGCCAGCGTACGCAAGTCATACGCTTCTAAAAGGCAGCGTATGAACTCCATACGACTCCTTACCATCTAAGCCAGCGTACGTAAGTTATACGCTTCCAAAAGGCAGCGTATGAACTCCATACGACTCCTTACCATCTAAGCCAGCGTACGCAAGTCATACGCTTCCAAAAGGCAGCGTATGAACTCCATACGACTCCTTACCATCTAAGCCAACGTATGGGTCGGCCTACGCTCAAGTCAGGCTAGCGTATGGACTCGCCTACGCTCAAGTCAGGCTAGCGTATGGAATCCATACGACTCCTTGTCAAGGCAGCGTATGAGATCCATATGACTCCTTGTTAAGGCAGCGTATGAGATCCATACGACTCCTTTGTCAAGACAGCGTATGCAAGACCCTACGCTCCCAAAAGGTAACGTATGGGGACTGCGCTGCACTAAAAAGCGCGCGCAACTCAGTGGCACAAGCTAAAAAGCTTGCGCACTGCTCACTGTCTTCTCCAAAATAGCAAGAACTCCATGGTTGAACCCAAAGCTTCAAGAGTCCATAACTTGGTCAAAATAAGTCCGAATCCAACTTTACAAAGGTCAAAATTGGGTAGAATAAAATTCTCTACAACATGGAACCATCAAAACTTGAAAACAAAGAAGTTTGATAGATCAAAACCACCAAAATCCGAAAATAACTAATTTCTAGATCTACTAAAAATAAAACTTCAAAACAAAAAATGCCAAGTTCTAAACTCTCTTAGAATCACAAGAGGAAGAGAATGGAACCATAAAAATGGGTCCTTATGAAGAAGCAAGATGTACTTGCCTATGGGTTTAGTAGGTGGAGAGAGTAATGAGAAAGAAGAAGAAGAGTAATGGTAAAGGAAAAAAATGAAGAGAGAGAAAGGGGGGTTGGCTTTAAACGAAAATGTGGTGGTAGGTGGGGGGTGTTAGGTTTGGTTCATGATGAACCAACTAACTAAACCAAACCAAGCCGAACCCAAGTCTAGCTAAAGCAGAGAAATAAAAGCAGAAAGTAAAATACAGAAAATTAATTGCAGTAAATTAATTAACATAAATTTAAAGGAATTTAAATATAGGATAATACATGATAAATATTAAATAAATACATTTAAGCAGTACATGTATTAAAAATACGTATACTGGGAACGGGGAGTGACATCTCTACCCTCCTTAGAAAAATTTCGTCCTCGAAATTTCAAATCCAAGCAGGATAGGAATATCAAGGCCAAACTAGTACAAGCAATTTAAGCAAGCAATCATTTTACAATGTCCATAGCAAGTAACATATCTATATTTAACAATCTATGATATCAAGTAATTCTATCTATGGGGTGACAAGCATGAGAAGCTAAATACGATCAAGGTATACAGAAAGAGATATACCTTGTGAGTCAAACAAGTGCGGATATCGTGATCGGATATCATCCTCACGTTCCCACGTTGACTCTCCTAAAGAGAAATGACCCCAAGCAACCCGGACAAGGTTAATTATTCGGTTCTTGAGTATCTTCTCTCTTCGGTCCAAGATGGACACAGGCTGCTCCTCGTAAGACAAGTTGGTACCAACAACCAATTCAGAATGATCGAAGATATGGCTTGGGTTCGATACATACCTTCATAACTGAGATACATGAAATACGTTATACACCTCTCGTAACGAAGGTGGAAGGGACAAACGATAAGCAACATCGCCTACCCTATCAAAGATAACGAATGGCCCTACGTATCGCGGACTCAACTTCCCGAGAACGCCAAATCTAATGACCCCACGGGTAGGTGAGATCCGTAAGAATACGTGGTCTCCAACAGAAAACTCTAGCGGCCTACGATACTGGTCCGTCCAATGACGATGTCGATCCTGCGCAACTCGAAGTCGCTCCCTAATTCCTTTAACCAATTCAACTGTCTGAACAATCATTTCTGGGCCTAGCATCTTCCTCTCCCCGATATCATCCCATGCTAGTGGCGACCTACACTTCTTACCATATAGTACCTCAAATGGCGCCATCTGGATACTGGCTTGATAACTGTTGTTGTATGAAAATTCGACTAAGTGCAAGTAGCTCTCCCAAGATCCTCCAAAATCTAGGGTGCAAGCTCGCAACATATCTTCCAAAGTCTGAATTGTCCTTTCTGATTGCCCGTCCGTCTGTGGATGGTAAGCCGTGCTAAATCTTAACTTGGTGCCCAGACTATGATACAAGCTCTTCCAAAAATATAATGTGAAACGGGTATCTCGGTCTGACATAATACTGACAGGGACTCCATGCTGCCTGACTATCTGCTGCATATATAATTCCTCCAACTTTTCTGTAGATTGTCCTACTCTGAAAGGAAGAAAGTGTGCTACCTTTGTAAGCCGATCTACTATCACCCAAATAGCATCTTTACCACTTGGTGATCTCGGTAAACCGGTCACAAAGTCTATTGTGATGTATTCCCACTTCCATTCTGGGATAGGAAGCGGTTGTAATAATCCAGCTGGCCTCTGCTGTTCTGCCTTTACTTGCTGACATATCAAGCAACGGGAAACAAACCTAGCTATCTCCCTCTTCATCCCGTTCCACCAGAAGTGCTGCTTGATATCTTGGTACATCTTGGTCCCTCCAGGATGTATAGAATACTGAGAACTGTGAGCTTCTGTCATTACTTTCTGTCTGATATCTCCACTAGGTACACATAGACGCGATCCAAACCTAAGGGTACCGTCTTCTTGAATTTGCATCTCCTTTCTGAGTCCTGACTCACATTCTGCCCAAAGCTTCTGAATCCTTGGGTCCTGTGCCTGGGCTGCCTTGATCCTGCCTACCAAGTCGAATTGAACTTGTAGACTCGCTAGAATTCCTATATCATTAGAAAGTATAAATTCGATGCCCATCTCCTGAAGGTCTTCTAAGATGTGCTTCTGCGTTGTCAACATAAATGCGCCACCTCTTTTGCTAAGAGCGTCTGCTACCACATTAGCCTTGCCTGGATGATACTGAAGCTCCACGTCATAATCCTTGATCAGCTCTAACCATCTTCTCTGCCTCATGTTCAGCTCTTTCTGAGTAAAGATGTACTTCAGACTTTTGTGGTCTGTGTACATGTCTACTCGGTCACCATATAAGTAATGCCTCCATAACTTCAAAGCAAATACTACCGCCGCCAACTCCAAATCATGAGTTGGATAATTCTTCTCGTGGTCTCGAAGTTGCCTAGATGCATACGCTATCACCTTTCCATGTTGCATAAGGACACATCCAAGTCCTTTACCTGATGCATCACAATACACCGTAAAACCTCCGGGCCCAACTGGTAATGTAAGAATAGGCGCTGATATCAACTTCTGCTTCAGATTCTCAAATGATGCCTGGCATTCTGCCGACCAGACGAATGGTACATCCTTTCGTGTCAAGCGGGTCATGGGTGCTGAATGTCTTACAAAATCTGATACAAACCTTCTGTAATATCCTGCCAATTCTAAGAAACTCTGCACATCTGCTACGGTCTTGGGTACTGGCCAACTCTCTACTGCTTCTACCTTCTTGGGATCCACTGCTACTCCAGCTCCTGATATGATGTGACCCAGAAATAAAATATAATCCGTCCAGAACTCACACTTGCTGAGCTTGGCATACAACTGGTTCTCTCTCAGTACCTACAACACTTTCCTGAGGTGGTCTTCATGCTCCTCTTCACTAGCAGAGTATACGAGAATGTCGTCGAGAAACACCACGACAAACTGATCTAAATATGGCATAAAGATGCGGTTCATCAAATCCATGAATATAGCTGGAGCATTGGTCAAACCAAACGGCATTACTAAAAATTCATAATATCCATACTTCGACCTGAATGCTGTCTTAGGAATGTCTTCCTTTCGAACCCTCACTTGATGGTACCCTGAACGAAGATCTATCTTGGAGAAAACTCTAGTCCCGCTCAACTGATCAAACAAGTCGTCGATCCTTGGTAGTGGGTACTTGTTCTTCACTGTTGCCGCGTTAAGCTTTCTGTAATCGATGCACAATCTGGATGACCCATCCTTCTTTCCTACAAGTACCACTGGTGATGCCCATGGTGATATGCTAGCTTGGATAAACTTCTTATCCTTCAATTTCTCTATGTGCTGATACACCTTGGCCTGCTTCGAATCTGCCATTCTGTAAACCCGATCTGATATCGGTTTAATTCCTGGTGCCAATTCTATACTGAACTCAATATCTCTAACCGGTAGTAGACCTGGAAGTTCTTCGGGAAATACGTCTAGAAATTCTTCAACTACCTTCGAAACTTGAACTTCTTCCATTGCTGTTACTACTCCCTGCTCTTGCTGAGTTGCCTCTGATCTGACTAAGGTGAATTTCTTCATGCCTGAAATATCAAAAGATACACTCCCACTACGACAATCTATTGTCACATGACTATCTTTCAGCCAGTCCATGCCTAAGATAATGTCAAAATTTCCAACAGGAAATTCTATCAACTGGGCGGGCAAGGAATGCCCGCAAACTACAACGCTACACGCTAGAATAACTCTACTAACTCCTACGAGCCCATTGCCAGTGAGTATATTCAACCTCCCTGGCAATGTCTCGAACTCCATTCCTAGCCGTGTCGTAAATTGTGCAGATATAAATGAGTGTGATGCTCCTGAATCAAACAATGCTACTGCGGGATATGAGGCGACGAGAATGTTACCTGCCATAACATCTCCCGATGCTAATGCCTCCTCCAAGGACAGTGTGAATGCCTGCCCTCGACCCCCTTGCTGGTTCCCATGTTGTGGCCTAGCCTGGTGCTGCTGCTGGCCCCTTCCTTGATGATGCTGGGGTGGTCTACGCTGGTGTTGCTGCATCGGCGGTCCCTGCTGTCGATACATCTGAGCCTGCGGACGCTGTGCCAACGGCCTTACTGCCACTGCTGGTCCTCGATACTGCCCTGCCCCTGGTGCTGACAGAGTAGAAAACTGCTGCCCTGGTCCTCCTGACCTCGAATTCATGGGACATGTGGTAACCCGATGGTCTAGATTTCCACATATCAAACACAGTCCATTCAACGTCCGACACACATCTCTAGTGTGCCCCATTTTTCCACAATATGTGTAGCCCGCCGGGGGTTGCTGGTTCTTCCTCTGTTGCTGTTGCTGCTGCCTGGGTGGTGGTGCTGGTCTTCGTACCGCCACATCGTGGATACGAATGCCAGTGGATGGTGCTATTGTTCGGGGCGCTGCTCCCCCTCCTCCTTCAGTCTGACCGTGAGATCTTTTCTGACCTCCAGTCCTTACTGTGATCCTCTGAATGGTGATCTCATGCCTTCGGGTTGCCGTCAATATCTCATCAAAAGTCTGGTAATTGTGCCCTTCTATCAATTGCAAGAGCTCAAGATGAAACCCTTGCTGAAACCTCATAGCCCTCTGGCGCTCCGTTGCTACCATTTCTGGGGCAAACCTACTCAATATGCAAAACTCCGCTGTATAAGCATCTACCGTCTTGCCGGCCTGTTTGAGGTTGATAAACTTCTGTTGTAGCTCAAACTGTGCCACAACTCCATAGTACTTCTTCTTGAATCTTGCTGTGAAATCGTCCCAAGCAACGGGACGTCTGATACCTACTTCCTCTGATTCCCACCAATCACGTGCGAGATCCTGAAGTAACTACTTCACCTGATCCACACGTTCTTCTGCCGGTACCTTAGCCGCTGTCAGGATAGCCTCAATATCCTTAAGCCATGCATCTGGTAAAATAGCATCCTCCGTGCCCTCGAAACGACGGGGGTTGTACTTGTAAAATCTGGTTGATGCTCCTGAATCTGGCCTTGCCCCTCTTTCCAAAGCTGTCTGCAACCCTTGGTTGAGTAGTACGTTCTGCTCTTGCAACTGAACGTGCATGCGCTGTTGGGCTAACATCTGGTGTTGCTGAGTAGCCATCATTCCTCTCATGATCTCCAGAAGGGCTGGTGTGTCCACTTCCACAGGGGTAGATGGAACTGTTGGTGGGGGTGGAACATCTGGATACTGCGATCCAGCTGCTGCTTCTACTATTACTTCTTCCTGGGTAGTCTCCTGAGTTAGTACCGGCCCTTGTTGCTGACCATCCTGGTCAGGTTGTCCATGTTGCTGTCCATGTTGTTGCTGTCCAGCTCTGACAGGTGCGGACGAGGTACCCCTAAGAAAAGGGACAAGAGAACAATCAAACGACCGAACATGAAGGATCAATGAAGTCAAAGGATACTGGAATGTCAAGCTAGAGTTGAGAGTAATAAATCATGAGATCAAGGGGAAACATGTGTGATTGAGACATCCTATTAACACCCCACAAGTCTGAAATCAGACCTGCATGGGCCACCACTAAAACCTTGTCACGCCCCAGAACCAGAATACTAGAGAGCGGGGAAATGACTCAGCCAGCTACGTATTACGGGTAGATGAATACCGTATAATACGATCAATGATGTCTAACCAGACGAGGGGGTGCATGCTACATGAAAGTCTTACTATGGTCACTTCACATCTATTGTCTCAATCATTCAAAACAAGAAATAGAAATAGAGAACATGTAAGATAAAGCAGTAAGGCGTCCCAAACGCTTAGTCAAAATGTTCTTGAGATCTGGCTTTACAAAACATAGCCAGATGGTATAGTAACATGTACACAATTGTTATCAGCTGCAGTCTGACTTAGTTACAATTATGCAAAAGTAAGTACAAGACAATTCGACTAACATGTCGGTGCCAAACGGCAAGGTATAAAATAGATAACAAAACGGGCGGAGAAGTAAGAAACCCACTCGAGTCCTCCTGCGATCATCCCTCTAGTGTTGACCATCTTGGAGGTAGAAGTAAGCTGGATCCTCGGGGACTGGCTCTAAATCTGGCCATGCAAAACCAGAGAGGTTAGACCTCTAATAGCAAGTACCACAAGGAAGCACGATATGAAGGACTAAACCAGTAAGTAAGAGAGTATAATAATCGATCTCTGCTTTCCACTAGGATTCACCTAACATCACGACACTTCGAACCAACCTCCCAACCAAACAAGGACAGAAGTTAGCCCGTGCCCGTCATGTTCTGACATTCTGATTATCTCAGTTAGGCAACAGGGTAGGTACAGTACACAAACAAATCATCTTGAACGGCCAATCAACTACTACGGCTTGCTATTGTGAGTTCCAAGTTATCCTGGAATTATGCAAATAGGGATTCCTCAGTTCTTACTATGTGCAAGCAAGGCTAGTCTATCCAATCAATCAATTGCGCCAATCATGTAATTAGACGAGTCCCAGCGGGACGCCCGCCGTTAATATAGCATGTACAATAATATAAGCAGATACTGTTCCCTGCCCGTGTGACAGATTTACAGTATCTGTGGAAACCAGCCGGCCTATCGGGCACTTAATAGTCCCAAGAGGGCTGCCATGTAAGAACTCAAAAATCCATTCTCTCCATGCCATCATTATTTTATTTAACTTAATAGTCTCTACGTTGAGTGAAGTTCCATGCCGTGGATCATGGTCATTCAAATGAGTACTTTCGTACGGGGTATGATATGCGCAACTCTACAACGATATCCGTGCGGCTAGGTTGTAGGTTTTACATAGCGTGATACAACAATCAAATCTAACCACGGAGTAATCATGCCTTGACCATAAAGTACGTATGCTATTTTTTTGTAAGATAGATAAATAACTAAATAAATAAATAAATAATTTGAAGCCTGCATGTGCCTGTATGCCAATATTCGGGATTGGCTAATCGAGTACAATAGTTCATTACATGAACGTGTCTCATTCATTTCGTTCAATAAGATGACTAGCCAGTCTCTTAGTTCCAACTAGGAACGCATGATCAATTTTAGTCAAGATAACCATTATCATCAATGGTGACAAGGCATGAAAGTCAAATTGTATTCAGTGGAGTCGAGTCTACGACTCTTAGGGTTAAGTTCCAGTCAATCTGGGTATCTATGACTCAATTTACGACACATGGTATATCTCACGTGACAATCTATATTTAACAGAAATATTAGCATATCATGACTATATCAAGTTTATGCAAAAAGGCGTAAGGATATAAAATGGACGTTAAACATCTAATAAGATATCAATATACAGGGCTATAGAAGATCTAGGGTAAGCAGGCTACGCTCATGTCAGCCTACGCTCAAGTCAACGTACGCTCAGGTCAAGCTACGCTCAGGTCAGCGTACGCTCAGGTCAAGCTACGCTCAAGTCAAGCTACGCTCAAGTCAGCGTACGCTCAGGTCAAGCTAGCGTATGGACTCCATACGACTCCTTACCATCCAAGCCAGCGTACGCAAGTCATACGCTTCCAAAAGGCAGCGTATGAACTCCATACGACTTCTTACCATCTAAGCCAGCGTACACAAGTCATACGCTTCCAAAAGGCAGCGTATGAACTCCATACGACTCCTTACCATCTAAGCCAGCGTACGCAAGTCATACGCTTCCAAAATACAACGTATGAACTCCATATGACTTCTTACTATCTAAGCCAGCGTATGGGTCAGCCTACGCTCAAGTCAGGCTAGCGTATGGACTCGCCTACGCTCAAGTCAGGCTAGCATATGGAATCCATACGACTCCTTGTCAAGGCAGCGTATGAGATCCATACGACTCCTTGTCAAGGCAGCGTATGAGATCTATACGACTCCTTGTCGAGGCAGCATATGAGATCCATACGACTCCTTTGTCAAGGCAGCGTATGCAAGACCCTACGCTCCCAAAAGGCAGCTGCGCTGCACTAAAGAGCGCGCGCAACTCAGTGGCACAAGCTAAAAAGCTCACGCACTGCTCGCTGTCTTCTCCAAAATAGCAAGAACTCCATGGTTGAACCCAAAGCTTCAAGAGTCCATAACTTGGTCAAAATAAGTCCGAATCCAACTTTGCAAAGGTCAAAATTGGGTAGAATAAAATTCTCTACAACATGGAACCATCAAAACTTGAAAACAAAGAAGTTTGATAGATCAAAACCACCAAAATCTGAAAATAACTACTTTTTAGATCTACTAAAAATAAAACTTCAAAACAAAAAATGCCAAGTTCTAAACTCTCTTAGAATCACAAGGGGAAGAGAATGGAACCATAAAAATGGATCCTCATGAAGAAGCAAGATGTACTTACCTATGGGTTTGGTAGGTGGAGAGAGTAATGAGAAAGAAGAAGAAGAGTAATGGTGAAGGAAAAATAATGAAGAGAGAGAAAGGGGGTTGGCTTTAAACGAAAAGGTGGTGGTAGATGGGGGTGTTAGGTTTGGTTCATGATGAACCAACTAACTAAACCAAACCAAGCCGAACCCAAGTCTAGCTAAAGCAGAGAAATAAAAGCAGAAAGTAAAATACAGAAAATTAATTGCAGTAAATTAATTAACATGAATTTAAAGGAATTTAAATACAGGATAATACATGATAAATATTAAATAAATACATTTAAGCAGTACATGTATTAAAAATACGTATACTGGGAACGGGGAGTGACAATCAACCCCTTCAATTATATTTGTTTGGTTTTCCCTAGATAAATTATAGAAATTCTTGAAACTTCAGGAAAAACCATCAAAGAATAGGGTATTAAAACTGTTCTGGACCCAATATTAGAAGGCAGTTCGTGGCCAACCTATTAACAGATTTCAAAAACTATTTAATGACAGACCTAGATGACTTATAGGTCTCTGCAACCCAACTTACGGAGTTTGATTTCGTCGACTGTGCGTCGAGAAATCGGATTCCAAAGTTTGACGAAAAACTGTTTTCAAAACTAGAAAAACCCTTCGATACGACGTGCGTTCCGCCAATCCGGGCGACGTGGTCGCGAACCGAAGACATCGAAAGGTGCATAATGGTTTCGTGGTCGTGTGGGCTTTGACGGAATTCAAATTGGTTGCGTGTGCACGACGAATTTGATCCGTATCCGTCAAAATTTACCGTATCGGCCTCTGTGCAAGTTTCTCAATTACTTTGTGCACGCTCGTCAGAGCAAGACGAAACTTGCGCCAATAGGACCGTATCATTTTTTTGGTCCTGTATGCCAAATTTGGTCCAATTCTGAGATAGTTGATTGGACCGCCGTTTCGCGGGCCGTACGGTCCGATTCAACGGACGATTTTGTGCACGGCCTACCAGAATCCAAAACTAGATATACCGTTGGGTTCGTATCATCAAAACGAATTCGTATACATGTAGTTTGATAACTTTAGAGACCGTAGACTTTGGCACACTTTTTGGTGCAAAGCGGGTCCAACGGCGGACATCGTTTTTGCCCGAAACTACCGTTTTGCCCCTGTGTCCAGAATTGAACTTAAGGACAGGCAATCCTAGCTAATTTGACTATTCTGAGAATGTTGGTAACATCTATTACAGCTTCTGGAGGCAGTTGTGGGACTTGGACTCTCTGACTTGTTGATTGGCTATATATTGTTGGTTCTCCGTGCAACCCTCAGGCAAGTATACCTTGCCGAACATATACAGTATTTATATTATTTTCTCTCTCTTTTTTGTATTCTTTTTCATATTATCACATGATTCCATATCGTGATTGATTTGTCCTTGATTGCTTTACTTGTTCTAGATTACGTGCACGTATAGGATATTTGACATTGCTAGAATATTGATCTCTTCGTGTTACCTTATCTCGTGATTGATTTGTCAGTTTCTATATCTGTCCTTCACCATTCTTGACTAAAAGTATCTTGCATTGTACTACAGTTGAGACATACTATAGACTGGGAGTATCTTACATTGTACTACGATCTATAGTCGATTCTTTATCTTGATTGAATTGACTTTAGACATGCCATAGATTGGGAGTATCTTACATTATACTATAACCTATAGCATACATTGATTGATTGATTGACTTGCGACACTATAAATTGGGAGTATCTTGTATTGTACTACGATTTATAGGAGTCTACTTAACCTTGTATCCATTAGGAGAGGAGATCGATACTAGAATTGGCTAATCTAGACTGAGAGTATCCTGCTTTGTGCGTCAATTAAAACACTATAGAATGGGAGTATCTTGCATTGTACTACAAGCTATAGGAGTTTTGATTGATAGTTAGCCAAGTCTAGTATTACATTTCCACACGACTCGTCGTCCTTAGATATTCTCCTTGCAGTGTCCTTATCCTTCTTACATGTTATTTACTGTCATATTACTAGGCATGTTTTATGTATCTTGTTAGTCCTTTGAGGTCCTGATGATCTCTTCAGGTAGCAGATTTGTACGTAGTTAGCTGAGCGTGGCAGTTGACTTCATCTGCATGATTCAGGTACTTTTGTTAGTATTATCGAGTTACTATCCTTCTCGTCTTTTTATAATATATTTTGCTTATTTTTATAGACTCATATTATTCTTGGAGTCTAATCGGACAATATGCTAATGGACTGCAGACCATGACCCATACTTGTTCATTCTTGTTTATATAATTCCTGTAGATTGAGATATAGTTTAGATTAGACATGATACCCTGTTATGGACAGCTTATACGTACTCGAGTCGGGCTGGAGTTTGCTCGATACGTAGCTGGCTTGTTCACGAGCTCGCGTCCGAAAAACGGGTGCGGGTCGTGACAAATTTTTGTGGTGGCCCATGCAGGTCAGAGCATATCGTATCGGTTACGTAACTGTACTGGTACGAGCCTGCGCATCTGACTAAACCCTTAGAAATCTCAATCCACACTGCCTTAAAAATTCTCCTAGAAATTTTTTTATGTCCTTAAAATTTTATAATTAATCTCAATTTTTCTTCCTTGCCTTTCCGTACCATTGATTCTCGTCCCTTCCTATTCCCGAGTGACGAATGATCGTGCTGTCTAGAATTCATCAGAAATTCTTAAATTATAGTATAATATTGCATGATTATTGAGTTTTGGTTGTTTATAGATATGAAGAATTATAGTTGCCATATGCCTAGATATCTGCAGGTAGAATTGTTAGCAAATAGTTAGAAGATTATAAGATTTTAGTGACCGTATTTTGAGGAGTAGTGTGACCAAAGATGGGTAGAAGTTTCCAAGTATTCGGAGTTATAAAATGACTAGACTTTGATTTTTAAAGCATAATTATGAATTAGAATTTCGAGGACGAAATTATTTTTAAGGTGGATAGATTTGTAGCTCCCCTTCCCAGAAAATTTTGAAATATTTTTTTATTATTTATTTTATTTGGATGGTGATTTTTTTAGATTTTATAAATAATTATTTAGTTAATTATTACGGTAGATGACTTTAGCCATAGTTGAGTTTTGAAGTACCAAACGACTAGAAATCATGGCACGGATAGTGCAGTGGCGTGACTTGACCAGTGTATTAGCCATGCCAAGGAAAGCCGAGCCATAGAGATGTCCTAAATAGGAAAACCAGACCAAGTTATGACATGACCATTATAAATAGTTTAATTATTCATTATTAATATTATTTGACGTCTAGGTGACCCGGTCGCACCAAACTAGTCAAACTGAACCCGATCTGAGCCCAAGCCTATGTAGTCATACGGTACGTCCAATGACATTCGTGTTGATGCATTTTTGGTATGACTGTGTCGTATTCCATTTTAGTGATCTAATGAATATTTCTAAATATTCTTAATTAAATATTATAAATACTGTTATCAGTTGATATTCAATGATATTTGTATAAGATAGGCCTTGTACATTTTTTGGGATTATTAGATGGTGCAAAATGGTATATACACCACTATTGGTTTATTAAATTTTGTTATTATTAATATTATTACTATTATTATTATTTTATTGGGATTGTTATTTAATATTATTATTTTATTGGTTATATTTAATGGTTATATTTAATTGTTATATTAAATTGTTATCATGTGATTTATAATTTATGCACAAATATAATATATTAAATATGTGTATGTGTACATATATATAAATATATAGATTATATATATGTGTGTATGTGTACGTATATATATTTATGTGAAACCCGTACTTTTAATTTGCATGTTAATTTAAAAAACAATTTATTAGAATAATGTTATCATTTTTAATTGTTAGTTTAAATATTAAATGTAAAATTATTTTTCAAAATAATAACATGGATTTTTGGTTGACAGTCTAGACCCAGACCCGAACCCGATTCGACCTAGTTGAGACTAAAAAAATTATTATTTGATTTTAAAAATATTAGTTAAATATTTTTAATAGGAAATTATTTCTTTTAGCCTAAAATATTTTTGGCCCAAGCCTGTAGGCCAATAACCAAACCAATTTTTAGGCCCAAGTCCACATCCATCCCTAAGCCAAAATATTTAAATAAAACACTTTGATTTATTTTTGGCCCAAAACCTAAACTATTAACCCTTAAGTAATGGGTACAAAACCCATTAAAGAAATTGTAGCTTAGCTTGCTATAGAAAGCTTTAAGGAAAGCTTGGGTAAGGAATTAATTTCCTTAGCTAAGAGCTTAAAAGCTCTGAATGATTCCTTTCCAACCCGAAGCTTCTCTGGCTTCATTTTTCCCAAACCGACGCCACCGTCGGCCTTTCCCCTCCCCATGTCTAGCCGAAATTCATGGCTAGGAGTGGCTTTTCCCCTTCCAAGGTTGGTAACCCCAAACCTAGAGTTCCTATATAGCCATCCTTACCAACCATTTTTTTTCCATCACAACTTCTTCTTCTTCTTCTTCTTCTTCAAAACCCTCTTCCACCACCCCTTCCCGGAGTTTTCGTGGCCGACCCCGACGCCATCTCCGACCGGCGCACCCCGGGCCGCACCTTCCCGGCGCAATTTCCCGACCGACGCCGCCCGTTTCCGGCCCGATCCGACCCGACCGCCGGCGACCACCCCGCTCGCCCCCATTCGCCCCGGCGACTGCTCCCATTCGCCCGGTTGCCCGATCCCTGTTGGACACGTGTTCCGTGTCCCGTGTTCCGAAGTTCTGAGGATTTCCGCGGTTCCGCGTGTTTCGAGTCCGAGGCATCACTTCGGATTCCGTCAAATTTTGGGTAAACTCTGGATTCCATAGTTAATTTGAATTTTAGTCTATGATGATTTCTGGTCCAACCGATTCATTCGGGAATTCGGGTTTTCGGTTACGTTGCAATTACGTAACATTTCGGATTTTCCGAAATTCTTCGGAAATGGTTGCTGTTGGTTTGGTTCTGTGATTAAAATTGGATTTCTTTGGTCAGAACTTAGTTCTGTGGAAATTCTCGGGATTTCCGAGAATTTTCGGGAATAATTATGAGATTAGAAATTTATAATATTCACTTGGTTAGAGAATTTGTCTCTGTTGGCTTTGGGTTTTCGGAATTAGCTTCTGTGAGTTTTTGGTACTGTTGGCTTTTGAAAAAAAAATATATTCTGTGATTTATTTCCTTTTGGGAAGATTAGGTCTGTGAAATTTTCTGATATTATTTCGGGTTTCCGATATGGTTTCGGGTTTTCCGATATTTTCGGGAATTCTGTTTTCATTTTTGGGTTTCCGAAATTGTTTCGGGAAATGTATTATGTGGTTGTTTTTATATATATTATGGGATATCCCTGGTTTGGGAATTATTTTGCAGGAAAATCGGAGCGCTTCCCAGTTTTGGGTTTGTCCCGGAATAGAGGAAGTGCTGCCCAATTTTTACAAAATTATATTTTTAATTGATTTCAAAACTGGCTTTCGAAAATGATTTTCTAAACCGATTTTTGGGCGACGACCGTAGCGGTCTGTGGGCCCCGGCGAAATACAAACGCACCGGTCCGACCGGACGTTGAGGCATAAACCAAATTTGAGGAATGGACCGAGTCTGAGACTCCTAGCTTTCTTTAAATTATTATTTTATTTTTAGGCTAAATATTATAGTCATTTAAATTCTGCATTTTATTTAATAATTCATTCATTTTCTTATTTAATGTAAAAGAAAGATGTATCGGGCATAAGCCCACCCTAGGACCAGTAGCTGTGCCCATGTATTTGTGTAGCGTAGTTATTTTCTTTTCTTTTCTGGTGGATGTGATTTGGGTGGATTTTGGATTGATTTCATATTCATAGTTTAGGACGTAATTTACGGCTTAATTACGAGTTTAGTTTAAAATGAATAAAATAATATTAATTCACGGTTTATCACTAAAAAGAAATTGTACTTTTAATATTACAAAACACAAAGTTTTCCAAATTGTAATTGATTCTCGCGATTTTCCAAATTGTATTTGATTTTCGGGATTTTTCAAATAAACCAATTAACTGGCTCAATCAACGCACGTAGTTTCGACGTAATCGTTAGCTGTAAATTAATACAACATAAAACCTGATTAGGACATGTCTACTAGAGATTGCAACTAGCACACTTAGTCTGGTTATTCAGGATTCTAAATCGAGTTCTCAACTGTAGGAACTCGAAGTTACAACTGACGTTCTTCCTCGGTACCGACTCGTCCTTCCAGTCAATCTAATACAAGGCAAGTTACGATTTGTGTATTCCTGTATTTTATTTAGTAAAGTTAAGATGCATGTTAAACCACACTGCTAGCACGGAACTCTACCGACTGTTACTGTTACTGAATCTGGGACTGGGGGAATAGTGTAGACGTTTATGACCAAAGCCCCTACTGAACTGACTGTGTTAGCTTACCCCTCTCACACACGGGGATAAGCCATATCGTATCGCTAGGATACTACTGATCAACCCAAGCCGGTCATAGACGTTTACATATTCAAATCACACTGAACTGTTTTAAACTGCTGAAAATACTATTTCAAACTGTTTACCCTGCACTTTTCAATTACTACTTAAATTATGAGATGCATATTTCGTTCTTGCTCCCTCCTGACCGGAGACCCAACATTTTAGGTATCACTGATGAGGCTTTGTTACGCGATCCCAAGACGAGGAATTCGAGATTGCTGAGCTGTTTGCCTAGGGTTTTCTTTTATTCATGATGTATAAAAAAAATGGTTTAAGTTGTATCTTTTATTTCATGTAAAAGTTTAATAAAGTTTTAAATTTCCGAATGTTGAGTTGTGACAAATATAGTGTTGTTGTATGGTTACCTGCTACTGAACAGCTTACTGCCGTCGTCTCAATAACGGTGCAGGCTGGGCATGATCCGATTCGACCCAAGCAATTGGGACCGGGTCGTGACATGTTTTTAGTGGTGGCCCATGCAGGTCTGAACAACAACTTAGGAAAACATACCTAGAAACAATTAGAACACTAGAACATCAATTTGTCACAACATAGGACCGAAATATATTATAAATAAATATTTTTGCTTGATTATAGACCGGTAGGCTACCTTGCTTATGTGTGCGTCCTAAACTTTCCAGAGAATGACCATTGACCAAATCCTGCTGGCGATGAGGTGTCATCTCCGGATCATACCCCATCTCCTCAACCAAGCCCAGGGTCTTTTCCCTCGCGGCTGTTTGACCGTCCTCATAGTGCATCCAGTGAAGTTTTCCCTACACTGGTGATTCCTACCTCATCTCAAACTGAGATGCATTTCCTTGGTGGAGTATTCATTTTTGTTGCTCCACCAGTACCAGCAAACATCTTCCAAATGGTTGTCCTATTCCAAGAAATCCTGGAGATCCAGAAAGCACAAGTTGAAGCCCAGCAGGAACAGAAGAATATCACGAGAGAAGACATGAAGAACGTCATGATGTAGCCTTAGTTATCTCCAACCAAGTTAGAGCAGAACTTTTGTCCTAGGAAGGATACCCCTGAATCTAGAAGATATTGGGTCCCATCGAGTACTTTACCTTCCGGCAGTCTTGCAGTAAGAAGCTTTGGGCTTATAACTATTGCAAGAGGCCTGGTCATCAGACCGTTAGTTGCCGCAAGAGTTTGGGACAATGTTTGGCATGTGGATCTGCTGAACATCGGGTAAAGGACTGCCCTTATCTGTTTATCAAGCCAGAGCTCATAGGCCAGCAACACCTGTTAGGCCATAATCTAAGGACCCTCTTCCTATCCAGCAGACCCTGCCCCTTACAATAAGGCATGATTCAGACTCGAAGATCATAGAAGATGAAGGACCAGATCGATGAACTGAAGGCTTTAGGATTTATTCAGAGTGGAACTTTACCTTAGGAGCATCTATCTTGTATATGCCCCAGAAGGATGGAACAATGGATGTGCATCAAATTATCAGACACTAAAGAACAAGTACCCTATGCCCGGATCGAGGATCTGTTTGATCTGTTTATGTGGAGATAGGGTGTTTCAAAGTTTGACTTAAGATTTGACTACCATCAAATCAAAGTCAGGAAAGAGGACATTTCCAGACGGCGTTCAAACATCAAGAATGGGTAGTTTTCTTTGGTCAGGACGTTAGACTGACAAATGCTCCTGCTGTGTTCATGAATTTCATGAACAGAGATTTTTTCATGAGTATATGAATCAGTTTATCTCCTCCATAGATAACATTTGGATATATTTGAAGATTGAAGAAGAGCATGAAGAACACCTGAGGAAGTTTTGGAAACTTTGAGGAGAAAAAAAGAAGAAGAAGTTTTTGGTAAGTTATCTGAACGTGGGTTGTTGACAAGGTAGACTTTTGGGCATGTTGTTAAGAGAAGAAATTTCGATGGAAGATAGCTGTTGTTGAAGAGTGGTATACCCCAAGTTCAATTCGGAAGATTCTTGAACTTGGCTGGCTACTACCAGAAGTTCGTGAAGGATTTCGCCAAGATTGCTGAGCCAATGACGAAGCTCACTTGGAAGAATGAAGAATTCATCTGAACGAAAAGTTTGCCAGGCGGCATTGAGAAGCTGAAGAAGAGACTTACCACTACACCAAATCCTTGCGCTACCCGCAGGAACCGGTGGGTTCTCAATTTACAGTAATGTCTCTGGAAAAGGACTGGGCTGCGTTCTTCAACAACATGGGAAAGTAATTGCTTACACATGTAGGCAACTACAGACTCATGAGAAGAATCATCCCACACCTAATTTGAATTGCTGTAATTATTTTTACTTTGAAGCTATGGAAGCATGATTTTTATGGAAAGGGAGTGAAAATTTATACGGACTACAAAAGTCTGAAATATGTCTTCACTCAGGAAGGACTGAATGTTAGACTAAGAAGATGGTTGAAGCAGATGAAGGATTTCGACATCAACCTGCAGTACTATTCAGGTAAGGCTAATGTGGTCACTGATGCACTTGGTCGATACTGATGGCGAAGTTCTTAGCCAAGGAGTGGCACCTGCTAGAAGACATCGAGAAGTTTGGACTGGAGGTTATACTACCTGGAGATAGAAGGACGGAGTTGGATGCTGATTCAGTATTGATGAAGTTCGAGGCTGATGGACAAAAATCAAGAGGACGTAGTTTCAAAACGAGGCACTTTGCAGGCTTAGAGATCAAGTGTTGGCTGGAACACTTGAGGGTTTCTAAATTGATCAGCAGTGGAACTCTGAAGAATGGTACGAGACTTTGCGTATCGGCTGACAAACGGAGGAACAAGTTGATGAAAAAAATGCACCAGTCTCAGTATTCCATATATTCAGGAGATAATAAGATGTATTGGAATATGCCTCCATTGATTGGTGTTATGGAATAAAGAAGGATAATTCCAGGTATGGAAATTAGATGTGAATTTGTCAATATGAGGAATTTAGCAAGAGAACAACCAGTTTATTGCAGCCGCTGGACAATTTGGAGTGGAAGTAGAAGTATATAACAATGAACTTTGAGTAAGGATTGCCTTGTTCCCAAGGAGGGAAGGGCACCAATTGGATTATAGAAAACCGACTGACTAAGTCAGCACACTTTCAAAGTTGGTTTATCCACTAAAGAAGTTGGCAGCATTGTACGAGAGGCACATCTACCGGATTCACGGAGTACCGCGGGACGAGCAATCAGAGAGGTTAATCCAGACGCTTGAAGATATGTTAGATTTAGCGTCTTGGAATTTGGAGGGTCTTGGGAAGACTAATTACTCTTGGAAGAGTTTTCTTACAACAACTACAAAGTTAGCATCGGTGTGACATCATTTGAAGTTTTTGGACGTCGTTTCCATACACCACCTGCATGGGACGACGTAGAGAAATATTAATGATGGGATCTAAGATGGTGACTGACGCAGTAAGGAAAGTGAAGACAAGCTCAGGATTGCCAAGATAGACAGAAACATTGGGATTAAGTGTAGTCGTTGATCAGTGGAGTTTGAAAAAGGAGATAGTGTCTGTATGAAGATTTTCTCCTACCAGAGGAATGATCAGTTTTGGCAGAGCAGGAAAGTTGAGCCAGATACATCAGGCCATTTGAAGTTTAAGACGTGTTGGAAGTAGCGTACCAGTTAGCTCTACCAGCTAATCTTGAGAGTGTGCAACGTCTTCTACGTCACGGCTCAGATGCTACATCTCGGATCCGAGTCACAAATTTGGATAATTCAGAGCTCCAGTTTGGACTTAACCTTTCAGTGCCAGAGAAACCAGTTGCAAGCCTAGTCAGAGGTAAGAAGAGGATCAGAATTCGAGCCATCACTTATTTTCTCATCTTTTCGTTCTAAACTTGACTGATGCTGACGAAGTTAGCCTAGTTTTGCAAGCTATCTCTTTATCAAGCTTGATCATGACGATATCTTATTGGGTGCACCCACTAATATATTGTCTAATCAGAAC
>JANAVB010004998.1:3711150-3918650 GCA_029216955.1 Iris pallida
AAACGCGAGCTGGCATTCTTCGGTCTATATATAAGAAACCCCTTTGTTTATCAGTTTGGTGAAGGGTTGACACCGACCAAAGAGATTTACTATGAATCTTCTGATGTATGCCAGACGTCCTTGTAGGCCTCGAAGCTCACAGAGATTCTTCGAGGGAGCCATGTCCATGATCGCCTTTGTCTTCTCAGGGTTAATATGAATACCCTTGGCTATGATAATAAAGCCCAGGAACTTGCCACTGGAGACTCCCTGGAAAGACTTTGTTGGGTTCATCTTTAGTCGATGTGTCTGTATTAAGTCGAATACCGTCCTTAGGTCATCCAAATAACTGGATTTCTTTTTGCTCTTGATGGTAATATCATCAACGTAACATTCTACCGTCTTTCGGAGGTTCTTGCAGAATATAGTGCTCATAGCCCGCTGGTATGTTGCTCATGTATTCTTCAACCCGAAGAGCATCACTGTATAACAGTTACCCCTTTTAGAGTCTGGAATAAAGTATGCTTTTCATCTTCGAGAAATATTTTGATCTGGTTGTAGCCTGAGAAACCATCCATGAAGGACATGCGCTCAAAGCCACACCTGTTGTCGATCATCACGTCGGTGATCGGGAGGGAAAACTCATCTTTTGGACAGGTTGAGTTGAGATTCATGAAGTCGATGCAGACCCAAATTTTCTTGTTCTTCTTTGTGACTGGGGCAATATTGGCCACCCATTCCGGGTGTTGCTCTTCGTGAATGAAGCCGCTCTCTATGAGTTTGTTGACATCTTTCTCAATAGCATCCATGACGTTGGAGAAAAAATAACATTGTTGCTGTTTGACCGGCTTAGCGTTGGGTAAGATGTTGAGATGGTGCATGGTGACTTGCGGATCTAGACCCAGCATGTCCTCATAGCCCCAAGCAAAGATATCGATGTATTCTCGGATAAGCTGTATTAGAGATTCCTTGTCTTCTTCCGTCAAGCTTTTGCTGATGAAGATGGGTTTTGGGGAAGCCTCATCTCCTATCTCGACGTGGACGACTTCATCTTCAATGGGAGGTTCGCACTGTTCAAAGTATCATTCCTATTGGGATCCCAGGCATTGAGCCCATGGTTCATCTTCAAAGAATTCAACTATTTTGTCTTCCTCCTCGACTGGGGATCTACAGAGACCAATATTGACGGATAATATCTTCTTCAAGGCTTGGCTGATACCGGTATCAGAGTCTCATGTTGAGGAGTCAGAAGAGTGTGAATGCATCAAGACCTCCAATTTTGAACTCCCCGAAGTTTTTGTGGGCTTAACGTAACCCAACCCTCGGCGAGTGCGTTGGTAGTAATTTTGGGACTTTTCTTTTGGTGCATGAAGTCGTAAGGGAAGGCGTCGGCCTTTTTCATAGTTCAGCCCTCCGTTGCTGTCCAAGTCGTAGCCTATCTTCTAGATAAGGTATTTGGCTTCAGTAGTGTAACGGTAGAGTTGCATCTTGCCGTTATCGGGTTCTGGTTCTGCCGTAACCAGTCGTTGAGGATGCTCTAATCGACCGAAGATGATGGGTTTCTCCTCCTTCTTCCTTGCTGAAATCAAGAAGTAGACACCTTGAGGAGGGACAACTTGGCTTGCAAGATCAACGGTTGTCATTTGTGTTTGTAGCATATACAGAACGTTGTCTAAGAAATACTTAGTGTTCCATTGCGCACAAAAGTAATTCAAAGACACCTTCCTATTAATGAAATACGAAATTTTATGCCGAGGCATTACATCATCTAAAGAGCATGCCTTAGTATTGGCACACACGTAGTCTCCCAACTCTTCATCTGTGAGCACTAGGGCTGTTGCGGGAGTAGGTAGATGAGGTTTTTTCTTCAACTTGACTACCAAGGGAGGTGTAGTGGGAGGTTCCTGCGACTTTAGTGTCGACCTTCGGGCCCTTCGAAGAAGCTTATTTGAATAGTCTCCTGGCTCGCGATTGATATTGTCGAGGGTGATCGAGTCGGAGACCTGCCTCAAAGCTTGATGACGAGAGGAGCAGATGTTTTGGAAAGCTTTCCCTTCAACCGAACCCTCAATGGTTCTTTCGCTACAGCTGCACTTTCCAATATAGTATCCGCCTTGTCGTCGGCATCATTTGCATCATTGTCCCAAGGGACTGACTTGTATATCTTAGCATGTCATGACCCGCACCCACTGTGAGGGTACGAGCACGTAACAACGCCCAGCCTATGCCGCAGCGTCAGCGGTAGAACGCTGTTCTAGGTCACTATCTAACCAAAAAATCACGCAATTATATAATGTACTTGTAAAAATATCAACTCCGAAGGGAGGACAAGTATAGATATAATGTAATCTCAATCACAGTCTAAGCACGATATGATAACACAGAAGATTATAACTAAAACTAAATAATAGAAATAAACCAACTACTAAATAATATAATCTCAGACAATCTCAACAATATTTCTCAACTTATTTACAACTCAAATTCTAAAGCATGAAAACTAAATAAGACAACTAGCTAATCTCCCGATCACTCCTGAGTGTCAGGGCCATAGGTAGCTAAGCCATCTCCTGGTCCATAATATGTAGGGCATGTGTCCTCAGGGCAATCATCTGTAAAATTTTCAACAGGTCCAGTCAGGACAGGAACGAGCATAATCTCATCTAGAAAAACCAAGTAAATGACAGAGAACTATAAAGCAGTTATAGACAGTTGTATTGATGAACATGGCAGTTTATATTCAGGTTATGGTATAGAGAGACAAATAAGTACAAGGAAAGTAAGTAACTAAACAAGAGAAGGATCATGGCAATAAAGACTATAAAATAGAAACTAGCTGAACTAGAGTAACATGGTATGAGTCCAGATAGTAAATGTAGACAAGTATAACTCCAGTGTAAGTCCAGTACAAGACGAATCTAATACAAGATAAATCCAGTACGAGACGATTCCAGTCATAGTGATCAATGATTCCAGGGTGAGTCCAGCCTATACTCTAATAGTGTATTTTAAAATACCGAGATCGACATGTAAACGGCTGTAGGTAATACGGCACATCACACACCTGGCCGGGTATGAGATGGCTATCATTCCAGTAGATTCCAGTAGATTTCAGTTGGGAGATTCTAGATTGGGGTATGTCTGCATGTCTTACTCAAGTATTTTCCTTTCCAGCAAGTACAAGTGATTCCAGAATACGACACGAGAATTAAGATAAGTCCAGCCAAATATGATGATACCAGCAAGTGATTCCAGGGTGATTCCAGTAGGTGATTCCAGTAATAGAAGCCAGACATGATGATACCAGTAATTGAGGCCAGACAATATGGTGTGTGTGTTGCATAAATGAATCCAGAATATCCATACGTATTGTAACAGAGAATCACATACAGCTAACTAGAACTGAAGTACAGTAATTGACAAGTAAATGAGAGAACTATCAGAGAATGTACTCGCCTGCTACTCTAAAAAGAGTAGTGTAATATCAGATGTCTGTACCAGAGTCACAATGTCCTAAACAGAGTAATATGGGTTATAATATGTTCAAAATAAGGTAAATGAAGTCTACGATACAATCTATATGATTTTTAGGTCAAAGTCAACTCTAAGTCAACCTGGTCAACTGTCTAGGTCAAACTAGATCCAAGTCAAACTTGGTCAACTCTGGGTCAACCCAAGTCAACTACACTGGTCAAACTAGGTCAAAGAAGGGCAAACTAGGTTACACTAAGTGAAAGGTTGACCATCAGTTGACTTTTAGTCAACTGGTCAACCATAGTCAACCCCTAATCAAATCTCGATCAATAAGTCAAGATTGGACAATTAGGAGTCAAATTGGTCAACTCTCTAGCCTAACAAACAAGTCACAAAGCCTAATAACATATTACACTAGGCTAACAACTTATAGGCTAATCACTAACTCATAGAAATATACCAAACAATATGTCACAGTCCTACCATATCAAACCTATTTCACAGCCAAAATAGGAAATCAATATAGAGAGCAAGTAATACAACTATAAAGGTATACCACATGCCATTACATAACTCAATCTAGATAGTTTATTTCTTTAATCTATACCTACACACTTTCAAAAAACACATAGGTAAATCCATTGCATATGTCACTCACTCAACATCATATAGAGGTATAGGGGTCTAAGTGTCGCAGGAATCCTAGGTATGGGAGTGTATGGGATAGGTTTTGGCAGTTTTCAGGTTGTGGTTGTGTGTGTGTAACCTGGAAATCTGAACTCAATGGTGTGTGTGTTGTGTAGTGTAAATAAGTGTCAAGGTGACATGAAATAAGTTATGTGTGTGTGTAGAAACTGAAATCATTGTGACAGTACAATATTGTGTGTCAACAATGAATAGGTTTGTGTGTAAATCTGAAAACAGTGAGGGTGTGTCAATGACAGTCTAGGGGTGTCGAGTATGTGTGTTTAGTTATCCATGTGTGGTAGTGTGTATATGGAATGATCTTGGTGTCATAGTGAAGGGTGTGTACATGATAGTGTAATGGGGTGTTCTCAGGAATTTGTTTCTCAGGTTAATGACAGTTCATAATATATCCCCAACACCAAATCCACTCCCTTGTCATTAACCTAATCTAACATGTAATCTATCTAGTAGTAGCCTAACACATTTGTATAGGAATTAACATGAAAGTTAACATCAAAATTGGTTTGAGAACAAGGAATTAAAATCAGAATTTTAAGCTAACAGGACTGTTCAGTTTCAGTCTAAACAGCCCATTTCCATATTCGAAATCCTATTTCTCGAGTGAAATCCTAATCTATCATGCCAAAACAATCTAACAATAACTAATACATGTATATGAATCTAACCTGTTAATTTAACAGCACAATTTCAGTTTAAAACAGGAAATCAATTCCAGACTGTGTATCAGTCAAGGGTTTACATATCAATTCATTCTACCAAAACTCCATTCGAAACCTAAAAACCCAATACTGGCCAGCAATCAACTTTGTAGAAGTCTAATGCACTTGTGCAAGTGAATAAATCATGAAATTTAAGCATTGAATTCAGTTAAAATAGGGAATAGAGTTCGGGTATTCAAAACTGGAAATCGTGTATTAGGAATTGGGAAAATTGAAATTCGAAAATTGAAATCATGATAATAATCTAACTTAAGGGTTGGTAATTAATCCCCCTACCTGTTCTCGTATCCTAGGAGTGTTTTCGTGTCACCCTAGAGCCGGACATGGCGTGTCCACGTCTCGAAACACACAGACACGCTGTGCACAGGCTGCGTCGTGCACGCGTGTACGTGTGTCCAGTGCACGACACAGGTCACGTGGTGACACGTGGCCGTGCGCACATGTACGTCTAGGGTAAGGGTATGTGTCCATGTGCCTGCAACGTGTCCACGTGGTGTCGTGTCAGAGTTGTACGTGCGTGTCAGTGGGCATTTTTACGCGCGTGTGTGCGTGTGGTCGAGACAGTGCGGTCGGGATTTCTTCCAAACCGCTCGACGAAATCCTCCCAAATTTTGTGTGTGTCGTGTCAGTGATTGCCCGCACGACTCCACAAATTTTCGTGGTTTCACGTGCCGTGTCGTGTCCTGTGTCGAGCCCGTACAGCAGGGGACTGCACGGGCACAGTGTTGTGTCCCGTGCGTGCGTGTGTGTCCAATTTTGGACATGAGGGTGCATAGAATTCAACTAAGTCAAGCACGATTGTAATCCACACACTAAGAGCTAAAATATTGTTTAATTAGTTTTTGAAAATACGAATAAAATTTTTATTGCGATATTTCGTCGAATACGTAAGCATACACACAGACACGTGTCCGATATGGACAACAAACGGACATGAAATTCATCCAAACTTCAAGGGCAGCTAGGGGACTCCTAAATTTAGCCCTAAATGCAAAGAAAATATAATATTAGATCAATTTATGAAGTTTTACCTATAGGTGCAAAAAGTATGAAAAAGCTCCAAATGGGAGTTCCTCCTTGCTAGCCAAATGCTCCCAAATTGTCCCAAAGCTGGGTTAAACTCCATAATCAGAAAATATGAGAGTATTAGCCTCTAATGCAAGAAACTGGAGTGGAAAAGGATTTTAAATGAATAATCTATAGATTGGGGAAGAATTGACAAACCATTCTTTTTCCTATGTGTTGAAATGATATCGAAGAGGCAAGAACTAATGAATCGGTGTTTATATAGGGTGGGGATCCCTATGTGGCTGGTCACTTAGGGTTTGGTTAGGGTTAGGGCTTCTAGTTATGGGTCATGGGTTTAAGTCATAAGCCATTTAATGAAAAACACAAATCATTGTATTAAACCATAAGTTATTTCATAAAACCATAAGCCATGACTTAATTTCACTAAACCAAATCCCCTCATTCTAAAACTAATCTCTAATGATTAAAATGGGTTAACGCAAGTTAGACTAGGGTTACCATGGCTAGGGTTAGGTTCTAGGCTAGTCTACGAGTCTCCATAAGTCAAAGTCAAACTAGAATTCACCAATTCAATAAATAATCAAATAATTCAAATAAGTCAAAATGACCAAATTACCTCTAGGCTAAAAGTGATAATAAATCATCCTAATGACATGGTTAGGCTCTAGGTCATGCAGTCACTAGAGTTTCACTAGCAGCACATCAAAATCACAAGTCGTAACTTAAAAAAGTTTTTAAATCGTTTAAAAATGATTAAAAATTACCAAAAATCATAATGTAAAAAAATATCAATAAATAATAATATAATTATGAAATTTCAAAATTACCCTCATCTGGAAAACTGGGTGTTACAATCCTACCCCCTTAGAAAAATTTTGTCCTCAAAATTAAGATGATCACACCCTTTCTAGGTCAAACCTAAACAATCAAGGTCAAGAGATAATCATGCAACATAATCTCACTGGTCGTGATTCCACAGTCTCGAACAGGGTAGTTACGCTATCTATCAATCATAAGCAATATCCGGGCAGGTACTAGTGGAATCACACAACAAAATAGAAAGAAGAACAAGAAAGACAGACCTGCTAACCCGTTACCCGTAGAGTCGGTATACTCGACTGTCAGCGCAAAAGCCCTACCCCTCTGGGATATATCCCTCAGATGGTGCGGGGCACGGTGCTATACTACAGGTTGCCTAGCTCCTTCTATCTAATCCATGACGCTCAAGTAATATCCACATTGATATTCCTCTCAATTATACTAGGGCATCATCTATATGGTATCTATTCTGCAATTTGATAATCATACAAGTCTATTCAGAATCATGTTACCAGAATCCTCGTCACACCAGTAAGTATGGCCGTGATAATCCATACGGTCCACAACCAATGTACATACCTCTAGAATCATAGTATTTAAAATTTTCGCATTGCCGCTAGCTTGGCTGCGAAAACTTTAAATTCCCACACCCGAGAAATACATCCAAAATCAGACTCTATCTTATCGCCAACCAGCTAATATGGCTGTAGAAGACACTAGATTCTATGACTGAGGCAACCTAGCCCATAATGTTATCTTGGTAGAAAATCAAGTCAATAGTGAATACCAAGAATCAAATTCAACGATGAACAAGGAAGATAGACAGATACTGTCAGAATCGAATTTCGAGATAGTTTATAATAAGATTCTCAAGGGTCATTCCAGGAATCTTCTCAAGTATTCCTAACTGTGACTGAGTAGCTCTCCGTTAAAGCCTATCTCTCAATCCTATCGTAGGCTCGCAACAGTACAACTAAGTCGACGTACTACAGCGATATCGCACTAATGCGACTCTCGACCTGCATAGGCCACCACTAAAAACGTGTCATGACCCGCACCCACTGTGAGGGTACGAGTACGTAACAACGCCCAGCCTACGCCGTAGTGTCGGCAGTAGAACGCTATTCTAGGTCACCATATAACCAACAAATCACGCAATTATATAATGTACTTGTCAAAATATCAACTCCGAACGGAGGACAAGTATAGATATAATGTAATCTCAATCACAGTCTAAGCACGATATGATAACACAGAAGATTATAACTAAAACAAAATAACAGCAATAAACCAACTACTAAATAATATAATCTCAGACAATCTCAACAACATTTCTCAACTTATTTACAACTCAAATTCTAAAGCATAAAAACTAAACAAGACAACTAGCTAATCTCCCGATCACTCCTGAGTGTCGGGGCCATAGGTAGCTAAGCCATCTCCTGGTCCATAATATGTAGGACATGTGTCCTCAGGGCAATCATCTGTAAAATTTTTAACAGGTCCAGTCAGGACATAAATGAGCACAATCTCATCTAGAAAACCCAAGTAAATGACAGAGAACTATAAAACAGTTATAGACAGTTGTATTGATGAACATGGCAGTTTATATTTAGGTGATGGTATAGAGAGACAGATAAGTACAAGGAAAGTAAGTAACTAAATAAGAGAAGAATCATGGCAATAAAGACTGTAAAATAGAAACTAGCTGAACTAGGGTAACATGGTATGAGTCTAGACAGTAAATGTAGACAAGTGTAACTCCAATGTAAGTCCAGTACAAGACGAATTTAATACAAGATGAATCTAGTACGAGACGATTCCAGTCATAGTGATCAATGATTCCAGGGTGAGTCCAGCCTATACTCTAATAGTATATTTTAAAATACCGATATCGACATGTAAACGGCTGTAGGTAATACGACATATTACATACCTGGCCGGGTGTGAGATGGCTATCATTCCTGTAGATTCCAGTTGGGAGATTCCAGATTGGGGTATGTCTACATGTCTTACTCAAGTATTTTTCCTCCCAGCAAGTACAAGTGATTCCATAATATGACACGAGAATCAAGATGAGTCCAGCCAAATATGATGATACCAGTAAGTGATTCCAGGTGATTCCAGTAAGTGATTCCAGTAATAGAAGCCAGACATGATGATACAAGTAATAGAGGCCAGACAATATGGTATGTGTGTCGCATATATGAATCCAGAATATCTATACATGTTGTAACAGAGAATCACATATAGCTAACTAGAACTGAAGTACAGTAATTGACAAGTAAATGAGAGAACTATCAGAGAATGTACTCGCCTGCTACTCTGAAAAGAGTAGTGTAATATCAGATGTCTGCACCAGAGTCACAATGTCCTAAACAGAGCAATATGGGTTATAATATGTTCAAAATAAGGTAAATGAAGTCAATGATACAATCTACATGATTTTTAGGTCAAAGTCAACTCTAAGTCGACCTGGTCAACTATCTAGGTCAAACTAGGTCCAAGTCAAACTTGGTCAAGTCTGGGTCAACCCAACTCAACTACACTTGTCAAACTAGGTCAAACAAGGGCAAACTAGGTTACACTAAGTCAAAGGTTGACCATCAGTTGACTTTTAGTCAACTGGTCAACCATAGTCAACTCCTAATCCAATCTAGGTCAATAAGTCAAGATTGGACAATTAGGAGTCAAATTGGTCAACTCTCTAGCCTAACAAACAAGTCACAAAGCCTAATAACATATTACACTAGGCTAACAACTTATAGGCTAATCACTAACTCATAGAACTATACCAAACAATATATCACAGTCCTACCATATCAAACCTATTTCACAACCAAAATAGGAAATCAATATAGAGAGCAAGTAATACAACTATAAAGGTATACCCACATTCCATTACATAACTCAATCTAGATGGTTTATTTCTTTAATCTATACCTGCACACTTTCAAAAAACACATAGATAAATCCATTGCATATGTCACTCACTCAACATCATATAGAGGTATAGGGGTCTAAGTGTCGCAGGAATCCTAGGTAAGGAGTGTATGGGATAGGTTTCGGCAGTTTTCAGGTTGTGGTTGTGTGTGTGTAACCTGGAAATCTGAACTCAATGGTGTGTGTGTGGTGTAGTGTAAATAAGTGTCAAGGTGACAGAAAATAAGTTATGTGTGTGTGTAGAAACTGAAATCATTGTGACAGTACAATATTATGTGTCAACAGTGAATAGGTTTGTGTGTAAATCTGAAAACAGTGAGGGTGTGTCAATGACAGTCTAGGGGTGTCGAGTGTGTGTTTAGTTAGCCATGTGTGGTAGTGTATATGGAATGAGCTTAGTGTCATAGTGAAGGGTGTATACATGATAGTGTAATGGGGTGTTCTCAGGAATTTGGTTCTCATGTTAATGACAGTTTATAATAGGATCCCAACACCAAATCCATTCTCTTGTCATTAACCTAATCTAATATGTAATCTATCTAGCAGTAGCCTAACAAATTTGTATAGGAATTAACATAAAAGTTAACGTCAAAATTGGTTTGAGAACAAGGAATTAAAATCAGAATTTTAAGCTAACATGACTGTTCAGTTTCAATCTAAACAGCCCATTCCCATATTCGAAATCCCATTTCTCGCATGAAATCCTAATCTATCATGCCAATACAATCTAGCAATAACTAATACATGTATATAAATCTAACCTGTCAATTTAACAGCACAATTTCAGTTTAAAACAGGAATCAATTCCAGACTGTGCATTAGTCTAGGGTTTACATATCATTTCATTCAACCAAAACTCCATTCGAAACCTAAAAACCCAGCACTAGCCAGCAATCAACTTTATAGAAGTCTAATACACTTGTGTAAGTGAATAAATCATGAAATTTAAACATCGAATTCTGTTAAAATAGGGAATAGAGTTCAGGTATTCAAAACTGGAACTCGTGTATCAGGAATTAGGAAAATTGAAATTCAAAAATTGAAATCATGATAATAATCTAATTTAAGGGTTGGTAATTAATCCTCCCACCTGTGCTTGTGTCGTAGGAGTGTTTCCGTGTCACCCTAGAGCCGGACACGGCGTGTCCACGTCTCGAAACACACACAGACACGTTGTGCACAGGCTGTATCGTGCACGCGTGCACGTGTCCCGTGCACGACATAGGCCACGTGGTGACACGTGGCCGTGCACAAGTGTACGCCTAAGGTAGGGGTATGTGTCCATGTGCCTGCAACGTGTCTACGTGGTGTCGTGTCAGAGTTATACGTGCGTGTCAGTGGGTATTTTCACGCGCGTGTGTGCGTGTGGTCGAGACAGTGCGGTCGGGATTTCTCCCAAACCGCTCGACGAAATCCTCCCAAATTTTGTGTGTGTCGTGTCAGTGATTACCTGCATGACTGCACAAATTTTTGTGGTGTCACATGCCGTATCATGTCCTATGTCGAGCCCGTACATCAGGGGACTGCACGGGCGCAGTGTTGTGTCCCGTGCATGCGTGTGTGTCCAATTTTAGACACGAGGGTGCATAGAATTCAACTCATTCAAGCACAATTGTAATCCACACACTAAGAGCTAAAATATTGTTCAATTAGTTTTTGAAAATACGAATAAAAGTTTTATTACAATATTTCGTCGAACATGTAACCATACACATAGACACGTGTCCGATACGGACACGAAACGGACACGAAATTAATCCAAACTTCAGGAACAGCTAGGGGACTCCTAGATCTAGCCCTAAATACAAAGAAAATAGAATATTAGATTAATTTATTAAGTTTTACCTATAGGTGCAAAAAGTATGAAAAAGCTCCAAATGAGGGGTTCCTCCTTACTAGCCAAATGCCCCCAAATTATCCCAAAGCTGGGATTAAACCCCACAATCAGAAAATATGAGAGTATTAGGCTCCAATACAAGAAACTAGAGTAGAAAAGGATTTAAAATGAATAATCTATGGGTTGGAGAAGAATTGACAAACCTTTCTTTTTCCTATGTGTTGAAATAATGTAGAAGAGGCAAGAACTAGTGAATAAGTGTTTATATAGGGTGGGGATCCCTATGTGGCTACTCACTTAGGGTTTGGTTAGGGTTAGGGATTCTAGTTATGGGCCATGGGCTTAAGTTATAAGCTATTTAATGAAAATCACAAATCATTGTATTAAACCATAAGTCATTTCATAAAACCATAAGCCATGACTTAATTTCACTAAACCAAATCCCCTCATTCAAAAACAAATCTCTAATGAATAAAATGGGTTAACTCAAGTTAGACTAGGGTTACCATGGCTAGGGTTAGGTTCTAGGCTAGTCTACGAGTCTCCATAAGTCAAAGTCAAACTAGAATTCACCAATTCAATAAATAATCAAATAATTCAAATAATTTAAAATGACCAAATTACCCCTAGGCTAAAAATGATAATAAATCATCCTAATGACATGGTTAGGTTCTAGGTCCTGCAGTCACTAGGGTTTCACTAGCAGCACATCAAAATCATAAGTCATAACTTAAAACAGTTTTTAAATAATTTAAAAATAATTAAAAATTACCAAAAATCATAATATGAAATAAATATCAATAAATAATAATATAATTATGAAATTTTAAAATTACCCTCATCTGGAAAATTGGGTGTTACACAACATCTCTACAGTATGCTTCGATTTCTCTGAATGGGTCAATGTCAGCGAACTTGATTTTGATGGTCCCGTCACTGGCCACATACTTCATGCATTGATGGACAGTAAGGGCACGATCATGTACTCATGAATCCATGGTCGTCCCAACAGCACGTTGTAGTTTATAACGACGTCAATGACGTAGCAAGTTACATCAGTCTAGAGATCACTTATTTGGCATTTCAGGTGAATCTTGCCTAGGGGCTCACTCTTTCCAGCGTTGAAGCCGCAGATTGTAGTTTTTAATGTATTCAGCCGATGTATAAGGATCCCCAAAGCTTGGAGTAAACTTCGAAGGATGATGCTAAGAGAAGATCCATGGTCGATGTGGATGCAATCGACCTTATCGGCACCAACATATCCTATATAGTATAGGGGCCTATTGTGCAGGTTGTTCTTCTGTAACATGTCCTACTTAGTAAAGTTGATGTTAGGAATCACCTCGACCCTACTGTGGTAATATGGACAAGCAGCAGGATCCTCCTTGGGTGGTTGCACCAGGGTGAGAAAGGAGTCAGCATTCTGCAAAGCTTCGGTGAGGACATCTCGAGTCGCTTTGGAGAGACGGAGGATCTCAAAAAGTGACAGTCGAGATAAAGTATTGGCCAGCTATGCCAATATGTCAAAGTTATAGGGCTTGATCGGTCCTACTACTAAGTCTTTTCTCAGAGGATTGTCAAAGCGAATCTCCTTCTGCCTTTGCTTGTCTGCGGAAAGGGCTTGAGACGGGCATGCTTCCGATGTATCGAGGATGGTGGCCACCATACGATATGACTTAACTTTCTTTCCCTTGACAGAGTGCGCTGCAGGCACCATTATGTCCGGGGCGAGATCAGGGTGGATCCACATCAATTTGCCTCATGGCATTGTAAATAGGATAAGGCCTTGAGCGTTGTCACAGGCCGGTAGAAGATTGACTACTTCCATTATTGCTCTTGGGATAGGGACTACGATGTGTTGAGCCCTGTTCTCGAAAAACTTCAGAACTGGAGAGTGACCACGTTGGCTAGTAACAGTCTTTTTCTCATAGTCGAGCGAAATAACCTTTGTGTCGATAAGGTGTTGGATCTGTCTTTTCAACACGTAGCAGTCACGTGTCGAATGGTGAACATATTAGTGGTAGTGGCAGTATTTTGGATTGTCCACCTTTCCTAATCTATCGAAACGCTTAGGAGACGGGATCTGAAGCTTGCTACCCTTCGTCAGCATATCGAAGAGTTTTAGTATATCTTCATCATTGATGGAGCAGGTCTCTTTCGGCCTCTACATTTCGGTCGGCTTAGGGTTTATTATTACTGAACCCTTAGAGATGTTGACGGTCATAGCTTATTTCCTTTTACCGTCCCTAGGAGTAGGATTGTTTCTAGATGAGCGCCTTTCGTTGTCTTCGAGCGATGGAAAACTCAGTTCCAATAGTTGTGCATCTCAAGATTTCTTTTTCGCTATGTCTGCCTCTGTAATGAAGGACGTCCACTCTATACAAGGAGCACTGTGCCACAATTTAATTGCGAGAGGCATGTTTTTGCAGCAGAAGTCCATAAGCATGGGCTTCGGTATACCAGGGGTAATCTCGGAGCGACTTGGCGGAAGCGCTCAATGTATACGCATACAAGTTCCTTCTCCTTCTTGATAATGTCTATGAGAGTTGACATTGTCATGTCCAGTCCCCCTTCGTAGAATCAATTGATGAATTGGTGCTTCAAGTCTTCGAACAACGAAATACAGTTATCCGGGAGGCTACAAAACCATTCGTAGGCAACCCCCTGTAGTGCTCCTACGAATATGTTTGTAAGGAGAGCATCATATTTTGGTAGATGCCCTATTACTGAGATGAAGTACCTCAAGTATCAACGGGAAGACTCATTTGCATTGAATGACGTGTGCATCTACAGATTATATTTTGGAGGATAGATCACATTATCCCATTCGGCAGGATATGGTTGCCGAATTCCCATCTTTTGGAGTGATTCTCTTTTTTCTCTTGCATCATGGCGAACATACAACTATTTATGGGCCTGTTGTACTTCGCTCGACATTTCAGGTCCTCTTGTTGATAGAGTAGATGATGGGGGCGCTGCTTGGCTCAGGATGTGGGGTGCATTGGATCCGTCGTCAATCCCTGGGTCTTGGTTTACAGGAGCGGAGACAGTGGGTGTCAATTTCTCCTTAATCTCCAAGACGATGAAAGCCAAGGTCTTTATAGTATTGTTCAACGTATTAGGCCCGTCTCAAGGGCTCCTATACGTTTCTGCTGATTGGATCCTTCGTTGTGTCGAAGTTTTTGCCTTCAGCCATGAACATGGACATTATGTGCAGATAAGTAGAAGGGACAGGGGATCTTTCGCTCTCTGGCTCAGACGCCTGAGTTCCATCGTCTTGAGGATAAATCGGAAGGTTGCAATCATCTTAGATTTATTATAATTGATACCCTCAACTTTTTGGCTATCTGTGTCTGTGGAGGTATCCGTATCGTATAGTCCCTCACTGTATTGGAATGCAGGATTATCATGAATGGGGAAGGGTTGGCCACCCCCAGCTAATGTTGCATCTGCAGCGTCATCTATTTGTGCCAAGGATCTAGATTTGGCATGTGTGCCTTGGAATACACCCGTACTGGGTATTGTCGTCTTGCTACCCCCAGGGTTCTTGGGCCTATTAGTCGAAACGGAAGGGTTCTTGGAAAGCTTCTTGAGAGATGGAAAAGACCGTGCCGTGTTGCATGAAGCAACGCAGAGTTCATTTTCTTCTCCACCAGATGCCATCGATTGTAGTCTTTAGAAGTCGGACCGCCTCTTTGGTGGCAACGCAGCTGTTTGGCAACAACAGCAGTTGATGGTGATCTGGATATAGTTGTGCCAAGGTTTAGATGTGCCTTGTACCACGGACCCCTCCCTCGCTTTACGCTTGTGGGGAGTTGTTGAGGTCTCCCCTCCTTCATTCCTTTCGTGTACGCAGGGAAGTTGAGCAGAGGAGTGAGGATATGGAGATAGCTTTTCTTTTCTTAGTTTCTGCGCGTCAGACACGCTTAGGTCCTGATTAGGGAGTTGCTGATGAGGTAGACTCCTTCCATGCTTACAGGAATACTGTTTGCACGAGTCTATCTCGATAGTAGGTACCCCCTGGCTTGAATCGTGCACATGAGTGCTCAAGTGACAACAGGGTTTTATCGGTCCAGGCATCGAATCACTCGGATAAGTTTTGTATAGCTTCCCATTGGTTGAGCGCGTGACTATCAGTACGGGCATTTGGTCTATCGTTGACATAGTACTTTGATCGTGCGAAGCGTATGCTGTCTTAGATTTCTTTCTACTACCCCTAGAAGGTGTGTGGTATTCAGAGTCCAACAGATTGATTGGCATAGAACTTTGGCCATGTAAGGCAGTACCATCTTGGATTTCTTTACGTTACCCTAAAAGGTGCGTAACGTTTAGAATCTGACATAGCCTTGCCCGAAGGACAGGCAATTCTATGAAAGGCAGAAGTTCTCGCCTGCGCAGCCTCCGCCGTCCGTGGGTGGACTATTACGCGCTTCCTCCGGTGTTGTGCCTTTGTTAGGCCCATCGTAGGGGAGCCGTACGCCTTGCTGCATTTTCCCGAAGTGGGAACTGAGCGATACGGCATGTCAGCAGCAGCCAAAATCTTCTTCAGGGCTTCATCGTTCAGGGGTTCTAGAGCACAATCCCTTTCGTCGTGCTGCTCCTTGCAGCCCCCTTCGACACCCAGGTGCATCGAGTCTTCTTTGATTTTACGAACCACTTCGAAGGACTCGAATTCTCCTCAGAAAGGAGATCTTTGAAAGCTTGTTGGTCGAAATATATGACCAACATCTTCTGAGAAGATTCCAGCAAGTTATTGTCAGATTGCGTCACCACCTTCTCGTTGGAGGAGAAGGAAGTCCCCAGCAGAGTCGCCATGTTGTTTATTATGACAAAATGTTATATGAATTTTTTGTATATTAAATGTAAAAAGAGTACAATCGATTCCTAAACAGGAGATCTAAGTACAATTTTTTCTGGAAAAGTGTGACGATGGAGATCGAGCACTGCAGCAGCTCATATACTCCGTTGATGATCCGACGAGTTAAACTTACTCTGGCTTTCTGGTGATTATGATTGGAACTCGGGGGTTGCCAATCAAGAGGATCCCGAAGTTGTGAAGATTTTGAAGCCACTTTATCGAAGGAAAACTCCTTCTATTTATAGGGAAGCACATATACAATGTGCATAAGAATTATGCAGGAATACTGCATATAGAGATATAAGCGAATCTCAAAGTTGTACGGTGAGGCTACTGTTGAGCTGACATGTGGCAGACACTGACATTCTCCGTTATCAAGATCTTGTAGGAATTATCAACATGACTAAATAAACGATACATGGCATATATTTATTGTTGATTAGATGAACCTGAGCAGATTCTGTTCCTATCCCTGAAGTTGGATTTTTTCTTATCTTAGGGGGCCATTGGTTTAAACAAACCGATTGGATATGGCCTTCATCTATAAGAACAAATTCCATTCTTATCTGATAGGATATTTCTCTTATTAACAGAATCAAACTCTGTCCTATTTTAAGAGCAGTGGTTTTTAAACAAAACAATCAAAAAAAGACATAAACACCCGTCTGGCTATGTGGAACCACATCACCCCATAAGACTGTACTTCTATGTGAGCTACACTTCTGGCGAGGCTTTGAGGTCACTGTGCTTCTAGGCGATAAGTAGATTGTGCTTCAGGCGACGGAGTCATTGCGCTTTTAGGGCAACGAATAGACAAGTGCTTCAGGCAACAGAGTCACTGCGCTTTTAGGGCGACGAATGGACAAGTGCTTCAGGATACAGAGTCACTACACTTTTAGGGCGACGAGTGAATGAGTGCTTCAGGCAACAGAGTCATTACACTTTTAGAGCGACGAGTGGACAAGTACTTTGGGCAATAGAGTCACTGCTCTTTTAAGATGGCGAGTGGACTTGTGCTTTGGGCAATGGAGTCACTGTACTTTTAGGGCGATGAGTGGACTTATGTTTTGGGCAAGTAGTCTTTGTGCCTGAGGGCGACGAGTAGACTTGTGCTTTGGACAACAAAGTGTCAGATGAAGGAGCCTTTGAACAGGCTGCACTTTTGGATGGGATAGAGGGCGCTGCACTTTTGAGTTGAAGTGAGGACGCAGTAGAAGGAATGAACTAGTTGCACTTCTGAGTCGAAGGATCTAGTTTATGTCGAAGTCATACGAGCAATTAATGACTGTACTTTTGATGGACGAGTCGGTCAACCTCTTCTTTAGTTATTACCGTTATTTGGGGAATTCAAGAAGTCTGTAGCCTAGGATTTAATCGAATGAACCTATTAAATGAGATTCATTGTACTGAGTCTTAGATTCATCCCATTAATTTGGGAGTCTTTGACCGACAGCTACGTGGCATGTGGGTTGGACCACACTCACCCTATATAAAGGGAAGCTTTTCTGAAGGGATGTGTCTTCAATCTCTTAACATTCCTACCATCATGCTCGATCCTGACTTAGCTTCGAACGGCCATTGGCCTTGCACAAGTCGACTGTTGGTTGTGGATCCCTTTGTTCAAAAAAGTTATTTTCTTGTAGAAGAACTGATGCTGAGTTTTGAGATTTACTTGTGCGTTTGGCATAAGGAGTTCGAACTTGAACAAAAATTTGGAGGTCTTCAAGATCCATGCTTTCAGGATTAGATTGATTGCCAATCCGAAGGGCCACAGGTTGTGCTCTTCCCTGCTCAATGGCAGTGGCACACCCTGTGCTGTGGACTGAGTTATTGCTCGGGCTAATAGCTGCTTCAGGAAGTGGCTCGCACAGACAGTGCTGCACGTCTAGGGGGCTGCACGAATGCTGAAGATTTACCCTCTTATAGACTTTTCTTAGATGTTTTAGTCCTTTATATGTAATCATGAAGAATCTGTAGTAGATCTTTTGTAGACATGATTTTAATAAAGAACTGCTTATTTACCACTTTTGTTCGTCTGTGTGACTTTAGTTGTCTATCTGCGCCTTTGGAGTACCAGCACTTTTATGAAGCCATGTGTAGTAAGAATGCCACCTGCACTTTTGATATGTCTGCGCTTTCTTTTTGCTTCTACACTCATCAGGGATACCGTCGTCGATCATTGATGTTTCTCGCACGGGATGTGTCACTAAGACGTCGGCCAATGCTTGTCCTTTAACCTTCTTCTGTGGGACAAATACCATGTCATAAGGCGTCAAAAGGATTGCCCATGTGGCTAACCGCGTGTTAAGTACCCCTGGCTTAGTCATAAGAACTCTTAGGGGGTTAACTCGGGAGATGACATGAATTGTCTGACCAGCCACATTATGGCACATCTTTTGGATGGCGAAGACTAGAGCGAGACACTCATTCTCAACATAATTATGCCGATGTTTGGCACCAATCATGCTCCTACTTAGATAGTAGATTGCATGTTCATGGCCTTCATTGCTTCTCTGGGCTAGCAAAGCACCAAATGAATGATCCATGGCTCGTACGTATAGTTGAAAGGGCTTTCCCACGACTGGTGCTACAAGTACTGAGGACAAGTGAGGTATTTCTTGATGTCGTCGAACGCGCACTGACATTCTTCGATCTATAAAAAAGAAACCCCCTTTTTTATCAGTTTGGTGAAGGGTTGGCATCGTCCCGAGAGATTTGCTACGAATCTTTTGATATATGCTACGCGTCCTTGTAGGCCCTAGAGTTCACGAAGATTCTTCGGAGGAGACATTCCAAAATAGCCTTGGTCTTTCAGGATTAATGTGAATACCCCTGGCTGTCATGATAAAGCCCAAGAACTTGCCACTGGAACCCCCAAAAAAACTTGGTTGGGTTCATCTTTAGCCGATGTGTCCGCATCAAATCGAACACCATCATGAAGTCGTCCAAATGGCTGGATCTCCTCCTGTTTTTAACGGCAATGTCATCAATATAATATTACATCATTTTGTGAAGGTGTTTGTGGAATATGTTACTCATAGCCCGCTAGTATGTTTCTCTCGCGTTCCTCAAACCAAAAGGCATCAATGTATAGGAGTAGATTCCCTTTGTAGTCCAGAATAAAGTGTGTTTTTCATCTTCAGGGAATATCTTGATCTAGTTGTAGCCCGTGAACCCATCCATGAAAGACATACGCTCGAAGCCACAAGTATTGTCGATCATGACATCAATAATTAGGAGGGGAAGCCACAAGTATTATCTTTTGGACAAGCCAAGTTGAGATCTCTGAAGTCTATACAGGCTCGAATCATCTCGCTCTTCTTAGTAACGGGAACAATGTTGGCAAGCTAGTATGGATGTTGTTCCTCGTGAATGAAGCCACTTTCTATGAGTTTGTTGACTTCTTTTTCGATAGTATCATGATATTGGGACGGAAGTGACATTGTTGCTATTTGACAAGTTTAGCATTGGGCAGGATGTTAAGTCGGTGTATTGCGACTTGCAGGGCTAAACTTGGCATGTCTTCATAGCTCCAAGCGAAGATATCAATATACTCACGGATAAGCTGTATCAGAGATTCTCTGTCCTCTCTAGTCAAGCTTTTAGTGATGAAAAAAGTTTTAGGTGAGGCCTCATCTCCTAGTTCGAATTAAACGACGTCGTCTTTGGTTTGAGGTTCGTGCTGTTCGAAACACCACTCCCATTGGGATCCTAGGCATTGAGCCCAGGGTTCATCTTCAAAGAATTTGAGCATCTGGTCTTCATCCTCGCCTGGGGAATCCGCAGAAACCATATTGACGGACAGTATCTTCTTGAAGGCTTGTCTTATACTGGTATCAGATTTCCAGGTTGAAGAATCGGAGGAGTGAGAATGCATCATGACCTTCGGCTCTGAGCTCTACGAAGTTGTTATGGGTATAACATAACCCAACCCCCGACAAGTACACTGGTAGTAATTTTGTGACTTTTCTTTTGGAGCACGAAGTCGTAAAGGAAGGCGTCGACCTTTGCCATAATTTAGACCTTTATCGCTAGTTAAGTCATATCCCATCTTCCTGATAACGTATTTAATTTGAGTGGGATAACAGTAGAGCTGTATCTTACCGTTATCGGACCTCGATTTTGCGGGAGTAGGTCTTTAAGGATGTTCTACCTAACCGAAGATGATGGGCTCCTCATCTTTCTTCCTTGCTGGAACCAGGTAGTAAGCATCTCGGGAAGAGATAACTCGACTTGCCAGATTAGCGGTTGTCACTTAGGTTTGCAACATATACAGAGCATTGTCTAAGAAATACATAGTGTTCTAGTATGCACAATAGTAATTCAAAAACAACTTTCTACTAATAAAATGCAAAATTTTAACCTAAGGGATTACATCATCTAAAGAGTGCGCCTCAGTATTGGCGCATATGTAGTCCCTTAATTCTTCATTGGTGAGAACCGGGGCTGTCATGGGAGAAGGTAGAAGCGGTCTTCGCTTCAATTTGACTACCATGGTAGTCAGAGTCGGCGACTTCAGGACTGCTTTCATGGCCCTTCAAGGCATTTTGATACGCATAGGCTCCTGACAAGCGGCTGACTTCATTGGGGACGAGTGAGCATGAGCTTTTCCTCGAAGCTTAATGACAACAGGCACGGATGTCTATGGAGGCTTCCCTTTTAGTCGAACCTTCAGCGGCTCTTCAGTGATGGCTGTGCTCTCTGATGCAGTCTTTGCCTCATCGTCTGCATCGTTGGCGTCATCCTCCCAGGGGACTGACTTGTATAGATCAGCATCAGTACAATATGCTTCGAGTCCTCGGAATGGGTCGATGTTAGCAAACTCTATCTTGATAGTCCAGTCGCTAGCCACATACTTCATGCATTAATGGAGAGTGGAGGATACGATCATGTACTCATAAATCCATGGTCGACCTAACAGCATGTTATAGTTTATGTCTAAATCAATGACGTAAAAAGTCATATCCGTCTCGAGATCGCCTATTTGGCATTTCAGTCGAATCTTTCCCAAAGGCTCACTTTTTCCAGCATTGAAACCGTTGGTTGTAGTATTCGACGCGGTCAGCCGATGCATTGGAATCCCCAAGGTTTGGAGTAAACTCTGAGCGATTATGCTAAAGGAAGAGGCATGGTCGATATGGATATAGTCGACCTTGATGGCACTAATATACCATGTATAGTACAGGGGTCTATTATGCCGGTTGTTCTTCATCAACATATCCTTCTGAGTCAATGTGATATTAGGAATCACTTCGACCATATTATGACAATGTAGGCATACGGTAGGATCTTTCTTGGGCGGTTGCACCTGGATGAGAAAGGAATCAGCGTTCTGGAAAGCCTCGTTGAGGATGTCCGGAGTCTCTTTGGAGCGACGGAGGAGCTCTAAAAGTGACAACCGAGCAAGTAGTAACCAGAGCATCGTCAGCCGAAGTAGAAGCCATCCGGCACGACTTGGACTTCTTTCCCTTAACAGGGTATGCTGCAGGCAGCATCATGTCTGGGATGAGATTAGAGTAGACCCACATTATTTTACCTCATGGTGTCATAAGTGGGATGAGGCCCTGAGCATTGTCACGGGCCGGTGGAAGGTTGACCACTTCCTTTGTCGCCCTTGGGATAGGGATGAAACTATATTGAGCCTCTGTCCTCGAAAAACCTCTAAACTGGAGGGTCATTATGTTGGCAGTGGTCGTCTTTTCCTCGTAATCGAGTGAGATGACCTTGGCATCAATGAGGCACTGGATCTACTTATTTAATACGTAGCAGTCGCGTGTTGAATGGTGAACATACTGGTAATAATGACAGTACTTTGGATTGTCTACCTTTCCTACCTCGTCGGGATGCTAAGGAGGCGGGAGCTGAAGCTTGCCATCCTTCATGAACATGTCGAAGTGCTCTAGTACATCCTCATCATTGAAAAAGTAGCTTTCCTTCGGTTTTGATGTTTTTGTCATCTTCTAATTCATTGACGTTGAACATTTGGAGATATTGACAGTCATGGCTTGCTTCCCCTTTTCGTCATTATGAACAGGGTTATTGCTAGATGAGTGTTTCCCTTTGTCTTTGAGTGAGGAAAAATTCAGTCCTAGCAATTGTGCGTCCCAAGCTTTTCTTTCAGCTACATCTACCTCGATAATAAAAGGCGTCTATTCTATACATGGAGCACTATACCACAATTTGATTGCAGAGAGCATATTCTTGCGACAGGATCCATAAGCAAGTGCTAGGGTATACCAGGTGGTAGTCTTTTGGTGAGTATAAATGTGTTATGAGAGATAGGGGCCTATATGTCTTAGTAATGCATCGTTCCTATGGTAATAGAATGTATTAATAGATGGTTAATAGGAAGATAATAGTTTGAGCATACCTATAGCCTATGATCAGTTCCTTTTCATCTTTAGTTAAGACCACTATAAAATAGGTCTAGTCCCTTGGATATAGGTTCCAGTCCATATTTTATTGAAGTTCCATTACTGCCGTACAGTAGAGCAGTATTGGAGGTATTCCTAGATTGACACTTTTTAGATGTCCGTTTATTATTCCAGTGTTAGGAAGTGTTACCTTAGATATTGGGTAGGTTAGAGGCTCTAGAAGGAGTACTATCGATCTTAAATTTCGAGGACAAAATTTTTCTAAGGTGGGTAGAGTTGTAGTACCTAGTTTCCCAAATAAGGGTAATTTTGAAATTTTGTGTTTATAATTATTTTAATAATGATATTTAATTCATGATATGATTTTTGGTGATTTTAAATTATTTTAAAATTATTTAAATCAATTACTTGTGGTTTTGATATTTTGCTAGTGAAACCCTAGAGACTGTTTGACCTAGAGCCTAACCATATGATTATGATATTATAATGTCATTTTTGGCCTAAGGATATTTTTGCATTTGACCTCTTTGAATTATTTTGATATTATTTTATTATTTATGATATTGTTTTGGGGTTATTTGAGTCGGGTTCGAATTTCAACTCAATCCGACTTGAAACGGGGACCCGGGGGTAGTTTGACTCTAGTGGGACCCACACACTAGTTAGACTAATTATTATGGATAAGGTTAGTGTGATTAGAGACTTTAGAATGACTAATTTAGTCCCAACCAATTAGCCCTTTCCTAATACTCATAGAATAGGTTAGTGGGGGCATTTTGGACCTTACCATAATAGGACAAATAGCCCCATATGGCCAGCCACTTTGGGAGAGGATAGGCTCAAGTTTATTTCATTATTCTCATCCACACTCTCTCTCTTGTTCTTCCCCAAATTCCTAGAGAGCAATCCCTAGCAATTTCTCCACCAAATCCTTCTATTTTGCCACCAAATCTTCTTCTTTCCTCCTCCATTCTAGCCAAGGAGGAAGCTACCCAAGTTTGGGAGGATTCGGAGCTCGTTCGTGTCCTTTTGGAATCTCTACGTGTCGGTGTCGCTCCGGAAAGGCTTTTCTTCGATTTGATCTACCGGAAGGTATAAATCCCTTCTCATTTTCATTTCCTCATGCATATAGGTCTATTTTGAACCCATAGGAATGACCCCTATGGTTGTATCTCCATTTGTGTCCATTTCGTGTCTATTTGGAGGTCATATGATTGTCCTTTGTGTTGTGGTTGTGTCCATGTGGGAAAATCCCAAATTTTGACGCACTATGTGTTGTTGTTATGTATGAATGAATTATTACATATTTAATCTCATATTTTTGTATTGGAGATGTGTTCTATAGTGTCTCATATATATATATATTAGTGTAGAGAGTGAGTTCTTGATATATTATGTTATATATTTGTGTTCTTTTGTCTCAAACTACCCAAATCCGTCATGATTTTTATCCACGTTTTTAATTTCAGCCCTAACTTAGAAATGTCATAACTTCTAGCTCAAAGCTCAGTTTAACCGTTTTTTTTTTAAAAGAAGCATATTGAAGTTAGCTTTCCAAAAATATGTATTAATAGGCCTAATTCTTTCTGTAACTTTCTAGAGAATTATTTGAGTGTCAGCTGTACGAAAGACAAACGCGTTCTTGGTGTTTTCGCGATTTCGGGAGTTTTCGAAAACGAAAACGCGATCCGTTTGAAGTTTCGGAAAGCTAGCACATAGATCTATAAAATACTTTAGTCCTAGATTTTAATTCATGCTGAGATCGTACAGTATTGATTATTAGTAGGAGTTACTATTCGGCATATGCATTTTGTGCACCCTTGTGTGTAATATAATGTTCTATTTGATTTTAACCCATGTTAATGTATATACATTATATAATTAAATAAAGAATGCAAGCATGATTAAATGGTTAAATAAATGGTGTATGAGGTGTAAGTATCCTATCTAATGTAAGCATGTATAAGTATGGCTTGTAATAAATATGTAGGTTCCATAGTATGTAATATATGGTGCATATAGTAGTGCAAGAGAATAAATGAATGATGAATGAATGCAAGCATGAATGTAATGTAATAATAGATGTAATGTATGCAATATACAAGTTAATGAGATATAATATTCCATGTTAACACAAATCCTATATTACCTCATGTACCCCTTATACTATGTTGACACTATCACACTTGACACTTTGTTCACTTACACTTTGACACTCTTTGATATGTATACACTATGTATGCCCATTTAACCCTCACTTGCCCCTTTGCCATGTTTACATACACACACATAGCCTCTTAAATAAGTATTTATGAATACAGTTAACTTAGCTATGTATGTATATTATATATATGTTAGCATATTGTGTTGTAATATATAAGTTTATATAACCATTTGAAATGCCATGATTATAGACCTAATGTTGAATACCAATATATGCATGTGTATATATGTGTAGACATATATAGCTTAAAGTAATAGATTACCTAGTATATATCCAATGCGAATTCTTGCCTATTTGAGTATTGAATAATTGCATGCTATATAGAGTTGGGTGTATATTGGCTTGTATAGCATTGTATTGATGTGTGCTTGCTAGGATAGTCTTGGTTTGGCCTAGTAAGACTTGCTGGGTTAGGACATGACCTAGTTTGACCAAGTTTGACTAGTACAGTTGACCAGAGTTGACCTAGGGTTGACTTTAGCCTAGTTTGACCTAGATTCATGTAGAATGCATTGTAGTGCTTTATATTACCCTTCTGGACATGTTGTGACCTGTGCTGTTCTAATTAGGAGCCAGACACCTCTCCTTGGACAGTACGTTTCATTTTGGACACTCAGATACAGGCGAGTACATTCTCTGATCATTTCAGATCCTGCTTAGAATTATTTCCTGCAGTAGATTACTTTACTTGTACTGTCACGATGGTCACACGGATTGGTACTATATGGATCCTTTCTTGAGATGTTATCCTTAGGGAGCATCGGGTACTACGTGTTCTGTGCGTTTCACTTACATGGCGTATCACTATGCTTCTTGGTTCACTTGATTACTTGTGACATGTACCCTCATGATCACAGAGTCTCTTGAATATTACACAGTTGGATAACCCCCAGACTCCCCATTTATGGGACATCCATGTATCACCCTTCGGGGGCCGTGCATGGAATCATATAACATAACCTGGCTGGATCCTTGTGTATTGATTGGGGGTACGGGGGAGTAGAAGTGGACATGTGAATAATACACCAGTAGTATCTTCATTGAATCATTCCGTAGTGTCTTCATTGAATCATCCCAGGCCATTTACATGTTTATGTTGTACTCTGACTCACTATCCACATGTTAGCTCTCTATATATAGTAGATATTTCTATTACAATTCTCTCTCTGTTTACATACTGTTTTCCTTCAGCACCTGTATCTTACTTTACTGCATGATTATATTTTCTAACCTGCTATGATCTGTTGAGATATACTGTACTCGCTCCAGTCCTGACTGGACCTGTTGATAAATTTTACAGATAGCCTGGAGGTGCCTGCTAGCCTAGATGAGACACATTAGAGGATGTTTAGATAGTTATTTCATTTGTCTGGAGTTGTACTTGATTTGTGGATTTCTATATTTGAGTTTTGAGATATATTCATGGGTTTATGTATCTTAGACACTTAGACTTCTATCTCCTGTATCTCTTTTGGATTTCATGTTTTATCTATCATTATCATGCTCTGTCTTAGATGTGATTGAGACTGTATCTGCTATGTCACCCCCATTCGGGGAGTATAACAACTTAGCATTCTATTGTTAGATGTTGTGACCTAGGACAGCGTTCTACCGCCGACACTGCGGCGTAGGCTGGGCGTTGTTACGTTCTCGTACCCAAACAGTGGGTGCGGGTCGTGACACGTTTTTAGTGGTGGCCCATGCAGGTCGAGTTTATGTAGTGGTATTCGAACTTGAGTACCACTACAGCCTGCAGTAGGATTAGGATATATTTTGAAGGTACTCAATCACAGTTAGGAACCCTTGAGAGATTCCTGGGACGACCCTTGAGAATCTTATTTTAACTTCGATTTGAAAACTCTCTTTTTCTTGATTGTTTTATCTTTATTTTCTGTTGTTGAATTTGATGGATTATTGTTGAATTTGGGTTTGTATTTTTTGATTTTGATGGAAGATTGTTTAATTTTAAATCTTGACGATTAGTTGTAGCATCCGAGTTTGTATTTATATGATTGAAGGATTTTGTTCATTTTTGAGTTTGACGTTCGTTGATAAATTTGATTTGATTTTTGTGTATTCATTGTTGATTTAATTTAATTTTTGGCAAGATAAAATTATATGGGCTAGGTTATCTATGTTATGGAATCTAGTCTTCTATAGTCACATTAGCCAGCATGGTGAGGACATATAGTCTGACTCTGGATATATTTCTCGGGTGTGGGAATTTAAGGTTTTCGCAGCCAAGCTAGCGGCACCGCAAAAATGTTAAATACCATGATTCTAGAGATATGTGCATAAGTCAAGGGCTCTGTGATTATCGTAGCCTTGCTTACTAGAATGACGAAGATTTAGAGTACCATGATTGTGGATAGACGCATATGATTATCAGATTGTACCTTAAATATTTTTGAACATGTTTTCTCTACTTTGTTTCAGTCCTTCAAAAAAAAAGGGAATTATTAATTGTTTTGTTTTGTTTTGCTTCTCATTATTTAGCTTAGGAGTAACTTTAGCTATTTTATAAACCTTTGTGTAACATCTTCTATGAATTTCTTCTTAATACAATGAATCGATGATTTTGCTCGACTTTACCTTGGATTTGATATTTTAACTCTGGATTTCAAAATGGTTCCTTCTTTTAAACAGATAAGCAAAATAGATTTTATCGTTATTCCCTTCTTGCTATTATTCTTGTATTAAATAATAATAAATCGTCTTGATTACACCAATCACCTGTTTTGCAATATTGGTAGGAATCTAATGTTGGTCTTGGTATAGAATCTGATTTTTATATTGGGACATGAGAATATATATATGAATATATATAGTGGATACTTTTCTAACACTTATGCATGCTACACTTGATTTCCACCTATCTAAATAAATATTAATATGTCGTTGATGTTAAATTTTCAAAACACCAATATTTCTGGTTTTCTGCTTTTCCAGTTTAAATTCGTAAGTTAAATATAAATTTTATGTTATTAGTTATGTTTACATCACTGCACATGTATGTCATACCTAGAGTTTCATTTTTTAAAAACAAAAAAAAAAATTGTTGAGTTTTGTGTTTAAATTTGTCAAATCTGAGACTGTGTGCATATTAACCCTTAATACTGTATTTTAAATGTTAGTTCAAATTGTTGTTTTAAATGTAATATTTAGAGCCGTGTACATTATTGTTGTAGGGATATAATGTTAGGTTTCATATTCTTATATGATAGGTTGTGATAAACATTGAGTTGGTTTTGATGTTCAAATTTTTCCAAAATCCTGAAAACTGAATATATGTCAACATTTTCACATTGATTTCAAATGTTCAATTTCAGATTTAACATGTAATATTGAACTGTATGCGTAGATAAATGTATGGATAGTATGTTAGGGTTCCATTTCTATCATGTTAGGATGTATTGGGACCATTGAGATTGGTTGCGATGTTCAAAACCCTAAAATCTGAAACTGTGTTATGTTAATATTGCACTGGTTTAAATGTTAGCATCTTTTCAGATTTTGTATGTAAATGCTGAACTAAAACTGGGTTTAACCTTTCAATACTAAGCTATAACCCTGTACAAGGACACACACACCCTAACTTAGTATACACTGTCTTGTAACCTAACCCTTTTTCCCCTCTATGTTATGATTATATATCTAGATAGATATATATAGAGCTTAGGCAAACATGTTATAATATATAAATACATAACTAAGTCTCTACCTTTTTATATATATATATATGGTTAGCCATGCAAGTTGTGATTAAATAGATTGTATATTGTAGATTGTTAACCCATATGCCATGATTAGTGTAACTTGATAGTTATTGTTTGAAATCCAAATCCTCATATACACTTTCATGTATATTCACGTACACACACGCCTACTATCTAACCATATGAACACGTCCCCATACACACAATGCTAGCTTTTTTCTCTCTAACGTTCTCTCTATATATATATTGTGATTGGATTTCAATGCAAGTGATTTTCAATTCCTTAATTTTTGAATTTGATTTTCTGTACTTTTTTTTAGATAATTGGTAGTTGCCTTTATTTTATTTTGATAATGACCAATTTTTATATAGGATGGTAGACAGCCCTACAACCTTGATGATTGTTGTTCCCTTATATTCCCAATTAAGACACCCTAGATTGTTTGTGTGTTGATACCATAGTACTGTTTTGACCTAGAATGACCAGTGCACCTAGGTGAGACTTCCAACTGCTACGGTATGCCCTGACCTTGTATACTATTCCTTCAAATTGCATGATTTAGATAAAAAAAATTTAGACCTTGATTGTTGGGAAATAGGGACGTCATCCCATTAGTATCAGTTGTAGATATATATAGGTTAGTCCTGAATGTGGGGATGTGTGTCTATAAACATATAGCTTATGAGATTTATGAGAGATTATAGTATCAGCCTTGATAGGATGTACTAGTCTTTTGGTGAGTATAAATGTGTTATGAGAGATAGGGGCCTATATGTCTTAGTAATGCATCGTTCCTATGGTAATAGAATGTATTAATAGATGGTTAATAGGAAGATAATTGTTTGAGCATACCTATAGCCTATGATAAGTTCCTTTTCATCCTTAGTTAAGACCACTTTAAAATAGGTCCAGTCCCTTGGATATAGGTTCCAGTCCATATTTTATTGAAGTTCCATTACCGCCGTACAGCAGAGCAGTATTGGAGGTATTCCTAGATTGACACTTTTTAGATGTCCGTTTATTATTCCAGTGTTAGGAAGTGTTACCTTAGATATTGGGTAGGTTAGAGGCTCAAGAAGGAGTACTATCGATCTTAAATTTCGAAGACGAAATTTTTCTAAGGTGGGTAGAGTTGTAGCACCCAGTTTCCCAAATGAGGATAATTTTGAAATTTTGTGTTTATAATTATTTTAATAATAATATTTAATTTATGATATAATTTTTGGTGATTTTAAATTATTTTAAAATTATTTAAATCAATGACTTGTGGTTTTGACGTTTTGCTAGTGAAACCCTAGAGACTGTTTGACCTAGAGGCTAACCATGTGATTATGATATTTTAATGTCATTTTTGGCCTAAGAATATTTTTGCATTTGACCTCTTTGAATTATTTTTACATTATTTTATTATTTATGATATTATTTTGGGGTTATTTGAGTCGGGTTCGAATTTTAACTCAATCCGACTTGAAACGGGGACCCGGGGGTAGTTTGACTCTAGTGGGACCCACACACTAGTTAGGCATGGCCCACATGATATTAATTTTAGTCCACATGATAGAAATATTTTAGTTAGAGGTTAGACTAATTATTATGGATAAGGTTAGTGTGATTAGAGACTTTAGAATGACTAATTTAGCCCCAACCAATTAGCCCTTTCCTAATACTCATAGAATAGGTTAGTGGAGGTATTTTGGACCTTACAATAATAGAACAAATAGCCCCATATGGCCAGCCACTTTGGGAGAGGATAGGCTCAAGTTCATTTCATTATTCTCATCCACACTCTCTCTCTTGTTCTTCCCCAAATTCCTAGAGAGCAATCCCTAGCAATTTCTCCACCAAATCCTTCCATTTTGCCACCAAATCTTCTTCTTTCCTCCTCCATTCTAGCCAAGGAGGAAGCGACCCAAGTTTGGGAGGATTCGGAGCTCGTTCGTGTCCTTTTGGAATCTCTACGTGTCGGTGTCGCTCCGGGAAGGCTTTTCTTCGATTCGATCTACCGGGAGGTCTAAATCCCTTCTCCTTTTCATTTTCTCATGCATATAGGTCTATTTTGAACCCATAGGAATGACCCCCATGGTTGTATCTCCATTTGTGTCCATTTCGTGTCTATTTGGAGGTCATAGGAGTGTCCTTTGTGTTGTGGTTGTGTCCATGTGGGAAAATCCCAAATTTGGACACACTATGTGTTGTTGTTATGTATGAATGAATTATTACATGTTTAATCTCATATTTTTGTATTGGAGATGTGTTCTATAGTGTCTCATATATATATATATATTAGTGTAGAGAGTGAGTTCTTGATATATTATGTTATATTTTGTGTTCTTTTGTCTCAAACTACCCAAATCCGTCATGATTTTTATCCACGTTTTTAATTTCAGCCCTAACTTAGAAATGTCATAACATCTAGCTCAATGCTCGGTTTAATCTCCCATTTTTTTTAGAAGAAGGGTATTGAAGTTAGCTTTCCAAAAACATGTATTAATAGGCCTAATTCTTTCTGTAACTTTCTGGAGAATTATTTGAGTGTCAGCTGTACGAAAGTCAAACGCGTTCTCGGTGTTTTCACGATTTCGGGAGTTTCCGGAAACGAAAACGCGACCCTTTTGAAGTTTCGGAAAGCTAACACATAGATCTATAAAATACTTTAATCCTAGATTTTAATTCATGCTGAGATAGTATAGTATTGATTATTAGTAGGAGTTACTATTCGGCATATACATTTTGTGCACCCTTGTGTGTAATATAATATTCTATTTGATTTTAACCCATGTTAATGTATATACATTATGTAATTAAATAAAGAATACAAGCATGTTTAAATGGTTAAATAAATGATGTATGAGGTGTAAGTATCCTATCTAATGTAAGCATGTATAAGTATGGCTTGTAATGAATATGTAGGTTCCATAGTATGTAATGTATGGTGCATATAGTAGTGCAAGAGAATAAATGAATGATGAATGAATGCAAGCATGAATGTAATGTAATAATAGATATAATGTATGCAATATACAAGTTAATGAGATGTAATGTTCTATGTTAACACAAATCCTATATTACCTCATGTACCCCTTACACTATGTTGACACTATCACACTTGACACTTTGTTCACTTATACTTTGACACTCTTTGATATGTATACACTATGTATGCCCATTTAACCCTCACTTGCCCCTTTGCCATGTTCACATACACACACATAGCCTCTTAAATAAGTATTTATGAATACAGTTAACTTAGCTATGTATGTATATTATATATATGTTAGCATATTGTGTTGTAATATATAAGTTTATATAACCATTTGAAATGCCATGATTATAGACCTAATGTTGAATACCAATATATGCATGTGTATATATGTGTATACATATATAGCTTAAAGTAATAGATTACCTAGTGTATATCCAATGTGAATTCTTGCCTATTTGAGTATTGAATAATTGCATGCTATATAGAGTTGGGTGTATAATGGCTTGTATAGCCTTGTATTGATGTGTGCTTGCCAGGATAGTCTTGGTTAGGCCTAGTAAGACTTGCTGGATTAGGACATGACCTAGTTTGACTAGTGCAGTTGACCAGAGTTGACCAAGGGTTGACTTTAGCCTAGTTTAACCTAGATTCATGTAGAATGCATTGTAGTGCTTTATATTACCCATCTGGACATGTTGTGACCTGTGTTGTTCTAATTAGGAGCCAGATCCCTCTCCTTGGACAGTACGTTTCATTTTGGACACTCATATACAGGCGAGTACATTCTCTGATCATTTCATATCCTGCTTAGAATTATTTCCTGCAGTAGATTACTTTACTTATACTGTCATGATGGTCACACAGATTGGTACTATATGGATCCTTTCTTGAGATGTTATCCTTAGGAAGCATCGGGTACTACGTGTTCTGTGCGTTTCACTTACATGGCGTATCACTATGCTTCTTGGTTCACTTGATTACTTGTGACATGTACCCTCATAATCACAGAGTCTCTTGAATCTTACACAGTGGGGTAACCTCCAGACTCCCCATTTATGGGACATCCATGTATCAGCCTTTGGGGGCCGTGCATGGAATCATATAACATAACCTGGCTGGATCCTTGTGTATTGATTGGGGGTACGGGGGAGTAGAAGTGGACATGTGAATAATACACCAGTAGTATCTTCATTGAATCATTCCGTAGTGTCTTCATTGAATCATCCCAGGCCATTTACATGTTCATGTTGTACTCTGACTCACAAGCCACATGTTAGCTCTCTATGTATAGTAGATATTTCTATTACAGTTCTCTCTCTGTTTACATACTGTTTTCCTTCAGTACCTGTATCTTACTTTACTGTATGATTATATTTTCTAACCTGTTATGATCTGTTGAGATGTACTGTACTCGCTCCAGTCCTGACTGGACCTATTGATAAATTTTACAGATAGCCTGGAGGTGCCTGCTAGCCTAGAGAAGACACATTAGAGGATGTTTAGATAGTTATTTCATTTGTCTGGAGTTGTACTTGATTTATGGATTTCTGTATTTGAGTTTTGAGATGTATTCCTGGGTTTATGTATCTTAGACACTTAGACTTCTATCTCCTGTATCACTTTTAGATTTTATGTTTTATCTATCATTATCATGCTCTGCCTTAGATGTGATTGAGACTGTATCTGCTATGTCAACCCCATTCGGGGAGTATAACTGCTTAGCATTCTATTGTTAGATGTTATGACCTAGGACAGTGTTCTACCGCCGACACTGCGGCGTAGGCTGGGCGTTGTTACGTTCTCGTACCCAAACAGTGGGTGCGGGTCGTGACAGGATGATTCTTGAAAAGCTTCTTTTGAGATGGAGAACCTCGTACCGTATTACATGAAGCAACAAGGAGTTCATCTTCTTATTCACTCGACGATCCTTTGTCAAGAATCTGGTAGGCAGATGCCGCTGGTCGCAGTCGTTGGAAAATAGACTGCCTCTTCGGTGGCAGTACTACTGTTTGGCAGCAACAACAGTTGATGGTGATTTTGGCGCAGGTGTGACTTGGTCCAGATACGTCATGTAAGGCATAATCCTTTCTTGCTTTTTGCCTGTGGGAGATCACATTGTGCAGATTAGAAGTCTCCACACCTATATTCATTTTGTGCATGCAGGGAAGCTGCACGCGTGAGTACAGATGTGAATGTAGCTTCCCACTTCCCAGTTCCTATGCGCGAGATACGCTTGAGTCCTGGTCATAGAGTTGCTCATGAGGCAGACTTACTTCATGCTTACAGCAACGCTGCTCGCATGAGTCTACCCCCACAGTATGCACCCCCTAGGTTAAATAATGCGCATGAGCGCTCAAGTGACAGCGGAGTTTTACTGGTCAAGGCATCGAAGCACTCGAACCAGTTTTGTATAATTTATCGTCAGCTGCATGCGTAACTATCAACGTAGGCCTTCGGTCAGCTGTTGGCGTAGCACGTTGATTACGCGAGGCATGTGCTGCTTTAGACCTCTTTCTACTACCCCTGAAGGTGTGTAGTATTCAGAGTCCAATATAGTGGTCGACGTAGCACTTTGGTCGCACAAGGTGTGTGTTGCCTTTGATTTCTTCGTGCCAGCCCTGGAAGGTGCATGGTGTTCGGAATACAATATGGTTGTTGGCATAGCACATTGATCGCAGAAGGCGCTTGTTGCCTTGGATCTCTTCACGCTACCCCTAAAAGGTGCGTAACATTCAGAGTCATCCTGAGAGAGTAGCGTCAGAAGATCCAGCAGTTGTAGGACCTGGTATATTCTCGAGTTCGAGAGCCTAGCCTCAACGGAGAGATAAAATCCACCATAGGCCTTAAAAGTGCCCCCATGTTCAGCAAGAAGCCACTTAGCCCCAGCAGGAGTACCAACCACTAGATAGAGCTTCAGTTCAGCAGCAACCACAGAGACAGATGCATCAAGCACCCAATTGTGCCTGCTATAAGAGGTCCGGGCATATGTCAAGTTCTCCCCAACCCGATTTCTGGTATGTATCAATGTCAAGTCTGTAATTCATCTCTATAACAATAACAATAATGATGGACAATCTATATAATACTACTATGAAGTAATTGATGGAACTGGGGATTTCCAGGACCCTTCCTTTAGTATGCGTATTGATCGATAGAAAGTTAAACAGATCTAATACGTGTTCTAACCCTTCATAGGCGAAAACTAGGGTTCACGAATTATACCTGCGGCGGAAAGGAGACAAGTAATTCCTGGCAACCTCGAGTGGACGACCCCAAGATCTTCTGTACATATTCCTTCCTCGAGTTGGACGTCGTGTGGGCGACGATCTTCCAACCTTTTCTTCTCCTTGGCAGCCCTCTCTTTCTCTCCTTACGTGAATCACGAATTTAGAGAAAGTTTTAGATTTCTAATCGGTAATCTGGCGGCCAGAGAATAGAGGATATATATAGGCTACGACAGGGACCATGAGGAAAAATTAGGGTTAGGCCTCCTAACGGATCTGGATATCCCGTGTTCAGCCCGAACTCACAATCCAGGCCCATTAATAATAGCTCGGTCCACTAATGAGCTATTGTTGCACTACCTCCCTAATCCCAAATTATATTTGTGGGCTCCTTTTATTATATGCTCGTTTGGCTCCCCATGTTAAGATATTGTATGTCCATCGATCAAATTAAGTTACTGACAACAATATTGATTCGACATCTTTTATCCTTAAGTAGTACTGCTCAACTTTTTTTGTCATGTCAGATATAATTCACCTGCAGGGTTTACATGACAATCCTTATGAGCTCCTTAAGAGGACAACATCAACCCGATATATCGGGACATGGATTCCATTTATAATTAACAGCCCATCATACATACAATGTTATTACCCAATTCATAGAGGTTGTTGATCCATAATGAATCTCACTCTTTTATGAGTCAAAGTAATACACACTGCATATACATGTCCGTTATTATATCCGGATTAAGAGTACAAGCATCCATAATAACAGAGGTGTTTGTTCTCTTATGTAGTCAGTACAAAGGGAACAATCTCAAGGGGTCATGTTCAATACACACAAAGTGTACTAGTGTATACCTATAGTCAAGATAGACTAATACCAGATTACACTACAACCTTTCCAATAGATTGTCCAAGTCCATCTAGGTTGTGAACTATTTATATACTCCATAGGAAACTGATAATATGATCTTCTGTGTGACACCACACACCATATTATTTACAATATAGAATATCAGACATTTGTATTAACACTTGCAACAAATACAATATGCAAATATTTGCCCATATGATTCTCATTCAAAATTTAAGGAAATAAGGTTACTACAAAAGTGATACTTTTAGTATATAACCCTAACAATCTCCCATTTATACTCAAAGCAATGTTTTTCAGTATACTGTTACAAATACCATATATAATCATGTAAACCTCGTATCATGAACGTGTCGGTGTACTGTAGTCATTCGTGTCAATAGACATGTCAATATGTAAGCACTACCTAATATCAATACTCGGTATCATGATCATGACATCGTTACCTGTCTTCGAAATAGACACTAAGTATCAACGATCCTACGTCATGCTAATGCTAACAAAGTAAACAACAAGAAATAAAAGAAACAATCCATAACCAAAGCAAGGTACACTTGCGTATAATCACTGTCTGAGTGTGTGCCTGACCAACTTCGATGACATTGTTACCTTCTCCAAGTTCACAATAATAATACACCATTATTAATACTTTATAACGACTTATTATATATAGACTAGATTAATATCAATATCCAATAGCCGTTCGGTAAGTTTTGCCTCGATCCACTCAACCCCCTCTTCTTTTCTTGTTTCTTGGAGTTTAGAGTTTCATGTGTGACTGAGATTTAGGGCTAGGGTTTAAAGATGAGAGTTAGGAAGATGAAGTAAAGAGAGGGGTTAGGGCTCAAGAAGTTGATGAGAGAGGGAGGACGCTGAGAACTGAGTGGTGAGGTAGGGTTTCTTAGCTTTGATTACATAGATGAGATGGAGTGAGAGAGATGAGGTCAGGCTAGGGTTTTCGTTGTGGTCGAACATAGGAGAAGTGAGAGCTAAGGTTTCAGGAGCTATTGGAAGGTAGAAGAAAAGAGTGTTAGGGTTTTTGTTTTGCAGCTGGATGGGAGAAAATGAGAGAAAAGAGAAGGAGAGACGAATTATAAGGTTATGGTAAGTGTTAGGGTTCACTAGTGTGGGTCGGGCCGAATTAGCATGGGTTGAACTGTACGGGCTGGCTAGGTGGTTAGAAAATAAACAAAAGTATGGATTAAAAGTGGTTTGGCAGTTGGGCTGGGCCAACAGGCTTTAGCCAGAATAAGAAGAATATATGAAATGATTTGGGCCGTGTTATTAGATTTAGAGGCTGGTTTGGATTGTAGTAGTGTTGGGATGAACCCCAGTTCCAGGACTGGGCTAGGGTTTTGAATATGGATTGAGTGTTATTATTGTTATAATTTTTGTCAGTGTTAGTATTAATATTTTTAGCATTGCTAGTAGTAGTAATAATTATTATTATTAAATAATTTTAGTTAATTATTAATTATTATTAGTAAAATTATTATGTGTAATTTAGTAAGATCAACTTATGTGTGTGTGTGTGTGTCTATATATATTTCCATTTGTTAATATAATTAGATAGTAAGTTTTACTAAACTACTATTTTGACAAGTAAATACATTCTTGATGATTCTAATTTCAACTAGTGTCTATTATTTAATATTATTTTTCCATAAAATTATGCTAATATTATTACTATTATAGAATTTCATTTGCTAGTATATATATTTTTATTTTTATTTTTTATTTTTTTTATTTTTTGCAAAACCCTTCCCATTTTATTCCATAAGACTGAAAAAGCCGAAGCTATACAAGTATACCAGAAGGCGCAAAATGCCGAAGAATATACACGTATACTAACAAAAGAAGGGGAGAAAAGGAACCCGAAATGGCTAGACCGAGGATAAGAGGGAGTTCCAGAATACCGGCTGGTCGTGCTTGCAGAGGGATCTCCTCTTACTACACTGCCTGATGATCTCCTTAATAAGTTGGACAGCGGAGTACTGATGATCTTTGTATCTCTCCTTGTTGCGATTCTTCCATATCACCCACGTTCCAGCTGCTGCTACAATCTGGTGGCAATGGGACGCCGAGCCCCAATTCCTGACATGGTCTTCGTAGCTCCCGCCCCTAGCGTCATCCTGCAGTGCTGGAAGAGAAAGCTCCATCCCTGTACCGAAAGTTCTTCCTAGCAGAAGATGTGGTCCACCGTCTCCAATTGACGATCATTGCAGCTTGTACATACGGACGCAAGGCTGAAGCCGATAGTGCTGAGGGTGTCATCGGTGGGAAGAAACTCATGCAGGGCTCTCCAAATGATGAAGGACCACTTCTTAGGGATGCATGTCTTCCAGAACGGAGCGATGCTTGGGGAAGGGGTCGCCGAACCGCGGACCATTCTTTTGGCCGATCTGACCGAGAAGAAGCCCGAAGCGTCTTTCTGCCATCCAAACTCGTCAGTGAAGGCCCCGATCATCAAACCGCCTTGGGCCCGGCCCAATCTGGCACCTTGTTCCAGTTCCAGTCATTATCGATGGTGTCCCATATGTCCTTGATCTTGCAGTACCTGTGAGCTTCTGAGTGATTTAGAAGTAAGGTGTCTCCAACCAATCCTTCGAGGAATACCGATGATTCACCGTCACCCACCAGGAGCCACATCACCGGTTCGGCAAGAGAACGTCCGATCAGCATACGGCGCCACGCTGCAGAGGACCTACTGTTAGAAATGGTCTTTGACGGGTGGATATGCTTGAAGTATCTGGCCTTCATGAATCTGCTCCACAAGTCCTGAACGGTGCAGATTTTCCACCACAGTTTCATCGAGAATGCTTTAAAGATGTGGGAGAGTTTGGTGAATCCCAGGCCCCCCTCTCTGATCGGTCGCGCCATGGTATCCCAACTAGCCCAATGATGTTTATTTTTGCCTTCACTGTGCCCCCAGAAGAAGTTGCTAAAGATGCTCTCGATCGAATTGAGGACTTTCTTGGGGGGAGCATGCTGCCAGGGTATAGATAGAAATGGATGAGAGGACGTGCTTGATAAGGATCATCTTGCCACCCGAGGATAGCGTAGCATTATGCCATCCTTCAAGTTTTTTCCTGATGTGGTTGATCAGGTCCTCGAAAATACCAGTATTGGATTTCCTGTACACGAGGGGGCATACATGATAGTAGAACGACGGGTGTTTGATAGGAAAAGAGGTGGTGTTGGCGAGGATGTCTGCTTGCTCTCTCTTGATCTTGTGATTGTAGAAGCATGGAAAATATTGCTTTTAGTCCCACATCGAAAAGGAGAAGAAGAAAGGGCTCACTCCATTCTATAAATAGAGCCCCCTTTCCTCCTTTGAAAAGGGAACCAACTTCCCTTCCCTCCTTCCAACTTGGACTCTTCCTACTATGCACCTTCGGATGCTAAGTCGAAGAAGTCTAGGACGGAGCGGGCTCGTCGATCTCAGTCAGCTGTCCCAACCTCTGACCATCAGAGAGTCCCGCTAACTGTTAAGCGGGCCTCTGATGGAAGTTGTACAGGATCGCCCGTGTGCAGCCCCCAGCGGCAAACGGACAAGGTGGTTCTCCAACTTGTACTCTTCCTACTACGCACCCTCGGGTGCTAGAGCGAAGAAGTCTAGGACAACGCGGGCTCGTCGAGCTCAGTCAGCTGTTCCAACCTCTGACCATCAGAGAGTCCCGCTAGTGTTAAGCGAGCCTCTGATGGAAAGTTGTACAGAACCGCCCGTGTCCAGCCTCCGACGGTAAATGGACAGGGTTGTTCTCAAGGGTCTCCCAACAAAGATCGAGGACAAGTGCTTTTACTAGCCCCGCATCAGGAAGCAAACATGATACCTACACATTTGTGTGCTCGGGATTCCTGAGCCCATAAAGCGAGTGCAAAGGTTGATCGAGATGCCCTTGACTTGCGAGATGTGATCCTTCACAAGCGCAAGGAAAGAAGGGGATTCTCTATGCAGCTCAAAATAAACATGGAGTCTCATGCGGCTCAAAACCCAGAAAGCTCCATGCGGCCCATGAGGATTTTTTATGCGGCTCAAAAAATCCAGAGAAGCTTCATGCGGCTCAAAAACCCATAAAGCTTCATGCGGCTCAAAACCCAGAAAGCTTCATGCGGCCCAAAAGCAAAGGAGGAGCCTTATGCGGTTCGAAATCAGCCTAAGCAACGGGCCATAATTACTCTGACAGCTCTGACAGAGATGATGGCTCTAACATAAAGACAAGACGTGACATGCTCCTAAAAAGACGAGAAAATTATCATAATATCCGGCACAGTGCACAGTTCCAAAGAAGACTCTCCATACAGATCACCTATGGGACACCCATTATGCGGCTCAGTCATGAGACAACTCTCATACGGCTCGAGCATGGATCATCTCTCATGCGGCTCGGTTATGAGACGTCCTTCATGCGACTCGGTCATGAGACGTCCTTCATGCGGCTATGTCATGAGACACTCTTTATGCGGCTCGGTTATTAGACGTCCTCCATGCGGCTCGGTTATGAGACGTCCTTCATGCGGCTCGGTCATGAGACGTCCTTCATGCGGCTCGGTCATGAGACACTCTTTATATGGCTCGGCTATGGGATAGTCCTTCATGCAGCTCAGCCAGGATACAGCCTTCATGCGGCTCGGCTTTGGGACAGTCCTTCATGCGGCTCAGCCAGGATGCATCATTCATGCCGCTCGCCATAGAGTAGCAGTTGAGACACATGGCAGAAATTGACCAAGTCTTAATAGTTCGAATTTAGTGCAACAAACAAATCATGATCAATCTTAACCAATCCCCAGTTGCCCACTTCTCGAGGCACAATTACATGGATGTGGCCCAAAATTAGCCACGTTGCTGTACACCTCCATTACTCATGAATTTCTATAAATAGCAAGGTGTTATTCCCTTGTACACACATACAGAGACATACAGAGAGATATACACACACCCAGGCAGAAAGAGAGCATTTCTTCACCGGAGTCGAGGTTGCGTTCGATCATCCAAGGAGTAAGGCAGAGTTGATAGCATTTTCCCGAGCCTCTATCGTCACCCCCCCAGAATCAAAGCTAAACAATTGTACTTAGATTGCTTTTCCTAGTTTTGTTCCTAGGCTCTATTTTGTACAAGCGAGTTTATAATTATGAGTTAAAGTTCAGTCCTCCTATAAAACTGTTCTGTTCTACGACAATCAATGGCAAACACGATGGCGACTCTGCTGGGGACTAACTTCTCAACTGCTGAGAAGTTGGTGATGCAATCGGACGTAGCCAAACTCGGCTCCACGCAACAGATGCTGGCTGTTCGCTTCGACCAGTAAGCGTTTGAAGAGATGCTCTTCGAGGGGAGCGCTAACCCCATCTGGAAGCGAGCCAGCCCAAAGAAGGCCCGCAAAGAGTGGAGGCCTAAAACCGTTGCCCCTCCCCAAGCACTGAAAGAAGTGTTCTCTGCTGCCCAAGATGGCGAAGAAGACTCACATGCGGCCCCACTTAAGGCCGCAGAGAACCCTGCTGTCCCCAAGTCCGACAAAGGAAAATACTACGATGCTGGACTTACGGAAGCAAATGGAAACTCTATACGGTCCAGGAAAGAAGCCGCATAAGGGTGCCAGCCGCTTGCAGAAGGCTCATGCGGCCACCAATCCCAGCCGCATGCAGAAGGCTCATGCGGCCACCAATCCCAGCCACATACAGAAGACTCATGCGGCCAATAAACCTAGCCGCATGTAGAATGCCTATGCGGCTACCAACCCTAGCCGCAGGGTGATGACCTATACTGTATCCAATTCCACCCGTCGACCATCTGCTCTGCGTGGCTCGGGTTCAGCCTTCGACCGCCTCTCATGCGGTCCTGACATCAGAAGCCCCAATAAGAATATGCCAGATTCTATGCAACACAGTTTGGACTCTTTCTACTATGCGCCCTCGGGTGCTAGATCAAAGAAGTCTAGGATAGCACGGGCTCGTCCAGCTCAGTCAGCTTTTCCAACCTCTGACCATCAGAGAGTCCCGTTAACTGTTATACGGGCCTCTGATGGAAAGTTGTACAAAACCGCCCGTGTCCAGCCCCCGACGACAAACGGACAGGGTGGTTCCCAAGAGTCTCCCAACAATGATCGAGGGCAAGTGCTTTTACTAGCCCCGGATCAGGGAGCAAACATGATACCATCGTACTCGTGTGCTCGGGATTCCCGGGCCTACAAAATGAGTGTAATTGTTGATCGAGATATACTTGACTTGCGAGATGTGATTCTTCACAAGTACAAGGAAAGAGAAAAAACCTTGGTGTGCAAAGAGTCCTTCCATGGACATCACTGCACTCAAGTCATTGTCAACTGCTTCTGCAACAAGACAGCAGTCCAAGAGGACCGACAGTTCGTCTTCCGACGACTGTAGCAGTCATGACCAGTCCTAGAACAAAGCTCGGGAGATGAGGCACTTCCTTTCGCCTCCTGCCCGGAAGGTCCCTATCAGCAAAGGAGGGAAGAAAATAAATACCTCCAGCCCGATGATCTCAACCAGCACAACCAAGAAACTCTCATCATGGGGGTTGTCCACAGCTGTCACAGAGGGGGTTTATCAAGGTACCCGCTCAAAGAAGAAAGCCTTAGCACTTGAAGATTCGTTACCTGCATCCCTGGGGGTAGTTGGAGCTGGGGTGGCACTCCTCGGAACATCTATAATAATTTGGTGTTCCAAGAAGATGAACCAGGAGAAGCAATCCTCCTACAAATATAACAGACTCGGATGTCCCTAAAAATGTCCAAGACGAGGCAACCTCCTATGCAGGGGGTAGCACCTCCTTCGAGTCTGAACCAGAGGTGAACATTCCCACATACCTCGACGACTTTTCGGTGCGAGGGTATGATTCGGAGGGCACGACTTCTACAGTTCTTTCTATTTCTCCTCATGTGAGAATGGCATTCATGACCGAGAATGATCAAGACGATCCCAGTGATCGGTAGCACCTCGACACTCTCGAGGCCATACTTCATACCTTGGTTAAGTCAGTGGACAAGATCAAGGCGGCCCTACCGGCTCTACAAGCAAGGATACATGGTCAAACAAGCTTGGGTCCCGCCGCCAATACGGACTCAAATACGACCGTACCAACCCCGGGTGACAATCCACCCGGAGTATCGGCACCCACTGCTGCAGAAGAGGCCAGGGAGGTGAGAAGAGAAATCCAGGAGCTTCGGGCAATGTTTTACGCCCGAGAAACCTCTCAGGACCTCAGGATACGACAGCCGTATCCTGCTGCATGGAGAGATGTCCCCTTCCCTCCATGATACAAACCATTCAACATCAATCCATATGACGGGAAGACCTTTGCAAGCCGGTACATGACCTACTTTGAGGTCACAACAGACCATCTGTCGCATGACGACGCCATCCTCACAAGGTTGTTCATTGAGGCATTAGAGGGGGTCGCGTTCGATTGGTATAGGAACTTGTCGGATAACTGAATCCATTCTTTTGCGGCTTCAAACATATGTTCTTGGAAAGGTTTTACGAGGTGGGACAAGATGCGACGATGTCAAACATCATGGACATTGTTCAAGAAGAAAAAGAACTGACAAGGAATTACATCGAGCGGTTTTGCCAAACCGTGATGAAATTGCCCTCTGGTAATCCGGACTCTTCTTTAATTGAGATTGGCCAAAAGAGGCTGCTCCCTACAATCAGCCTCTGGATGGACGAAGATCAATTTAAAGACTGGAAGGCTTTCATCATCAGTGCCACCAGCGCAGAAGCAAAATTGAAGAAGGCTCGCCAACGGGGGGTACATATCTCGGATAGAGAGGATAAGGGAAAATGCCCTAATACCAACAATAACAACGGCAAGTTCCTCAAGAAAAATTATGTCTAAAATAACATCTTCCAACTATCTCTCATATTGTGAGTTATGTACCCTCTGGTACCGCTGAACTTACACTCTGACCTCAAATCTCCCAGATTGTTGAGTTATGTACCCTTAGGTACCACTGAACTTACTCTCTGACTGCTCCATCTAATCTCCTAGACATAACTAGGAACCTCCACATTAAATGGTTTTCTTCTCCAGAGTTTGCCTTAAAATCTATTACCCGTACCACCAGTGCACAAAAGGGTGATAGATCCACAAAACTTATCCTAATCTATTACCCGCACCACTAGTGCGCAGAAGGGTAAGAGGTCCATGAAAGTTTTCCTAATATATTACTCACACCATCGGTGTACCAAAGAGTAGTCGGTCCACAAAATATCATTCGAATCTATTTGCTCGCATTTCCATATGCACAAAAGGGCAATAGGTCCACAAAATTTTCCAACGGGAAAAATAACCATGTCCATATTACCTCTGAGTTGTTCTCCCGTCCATCACAAACATATCACCCAATACATAGAACTTTCACGTTGATAACACCTCTGAGTTGTTCTGTGTATCCCCATTTGGCCTACTCCAACCATGTCCTCACTACCTCTGAGTATAAAGGCTTTGTTTTGACCCATATTTACCACGTCCTTATTACCTCTGAGTAAATATGTTAGTTTTTTCTTCACTTATTATCAGTACTCGCATCGCCAGTACACAAAAATGGTAATAAGTCCATAAAAATTATCATAATCTATTACTCGCACCACCGGTGTACCAATGAGTAGTAGATCCGCAAAATATCATTCGAATCTATTACTCGCATTACCAGTGCACAAAAAGGGTAATAGGTCCACAAAATTCTCCAACGGGAAAAACAACCACGTCCATATTACCTCTGAGTTATTTTTCCGTCCATCACAAACAAACCACCCAATACATAGAACTTCCACGTTGATAGCACCTCTGAGTTGTTCTGTGTATCCTCATTAGGCCCACTCCTACCACGTCTTCATTACCTCTGAGTAGGAAGGCTCTATTTTAGACCCATATTTACCACGTCCTCATTACCTATGAGTAAATATGTTGGTTTTTTATCCACTTATTATACGTACTCGCACTGCCAGTACACAAAAAGGATAATAGGTCCACAAATGTCCACTGTTGACCACAAATGCTGTAATAGGTCCTCTAGTACATGTACCCTTTTTTCACAATTATATGCTTCTGGAACCCAGTTGTTCCGTGGCATTCATTACCCGTTACGTAGAACTTCCACGTCCATATTACCTCTAAGTTGTTCTATGTATCCTCAACTGAGTCCACTCCCACCACGTCCTCATTACCATCAACCCTATATTTACCATGTTTTCACCACCTCTGGGTAAATATGATGGTTCCCTCTCTCAACATATTATCTATACCTAAAACCAAGGTACGCCAAGGATGATAAGTCCACACAAAATCCCCAACGGAAGTACCCAAACCTATCACGTCCATGCTATCTTTGATAGGATTGCCACACCAAAACAAATCTACTTTCCTTGCTTCTTATTCAAAGTATTCCAAATTTGCAATTTGAAAACTTTGGAGGGGGTCTTGTAGAAGCATGGAAAATATTACTGTTTGTCCCACATCGGAAGGAAGAAAAAGAAAGGGCTCACTCTATTCTATAAATAGAGCACCCTTTTCTCCTTTGAAAAGGGCACCAACTTCCCTTCCCTCCTTCCAACTTGGACTCTTCCTACTATGCACCTTCGGGTGCTAAGTCGAAGAAGTCCGGGATGGTGCGGGCTCGTCGAGCTCAGTCAGCTGTCCCAACCTCTGACCATCAGAGAGTCCTACTAACTGTTAAGCGGGCCTCTGATGGAAAGTTGTACAGGACCGCCCGTATCCAGCCCCCGGCGGCGAACGGACAGGGTGGTTCTCCAACTTGGACTCTTCCTAGTACGTACCCTCGGGTGCTAGAGCGAAGAAGTCTAGGATAGCGCGGGCTCGTCGAGCTCAATCAGATGTCCTAACCTCTGACCATCAGAGAGTCCCGCTAACTGTTAAGAGGGCCTCTGATGGAAAGTTGTACATAACCGTCCGTGTCCAGCCCCCGGCGGCAAACGGACAGGGTGGTTCTCAAGAGTCTCCCAACAAAGATCGAGGGCAAGTACTTTTACTAGTCCCGCATCAGGGAGCAAACATGATACATACGCATTCGTGTGCTCGGAATTCTCAGGCCCATAAAACGAGTGCAAAGGATGATCGAGATGTCCTTGACTTGCGAGATTTGATCCTTCACAAGCGCAAAGAAAGAAGGGGATTCTCTATGCGGCTCGAAATTAATATGGAGTCTCATGCGGCTAAAAACCCAGTTGCGGCCCATGAGGATTTTTTATGCGGCTCAAACAATCCAGAGAAGCTTCATGCGGCTCAAAAACCCAGAAAGTTTCATGCGGCTCAAAACCCAGAAAGCTTCATGCGGCCCAAAAGTAAAGGGGGAGCCTTATGCAGTTCGAAATCAGCCTAAGCAGCTGGCTATAATTACTCTGACAGCTCTAACAGAGATGATGGCTCTGACATAAAGACAAGACGTGACATGCTCCTAAAGAGACGAGAAAATTATCATGATATCCGGCACAGTGCACAGTTCCAAAGAAGACTCTCCATGCAGATCAACTATGAAACACCCTTTATGCGGCTCTGTCATGAGACAACTCTCATACGGCTCGAGCATGGATCATCTCTCATGCGACTCGGTTATAAGACGTCCTTCATGCGGCTCGGTTATGAGACGTCCTTCATACGGTTCGGTCATGAGACGTCCTTCATGCGGCTCGGTCATGAGACACTCTTTATGCGGCTCGATTATGAGACGTCTTTCATGCGGCTCGGTTATGAGACGTCCTTCATGCGGCTCGTTCATGAGACATCCTTCATGCGGCTCGGTTATGATACACTCTTTATGCGGCTCGGCTATGGGACACTCCTTCATACGGCTCAGCCAGGATACATCCTTCATGCGGCTGGACTATGGGATAGTCCTTGATGCGGTTCAGCCAGGATGCATCATTCATACGACTCGCCACAGAGTAGCAGTTGAGACACGTGGCAGAAATTGACCAAGTCTTAACAGTTCAGATTTAGTATAACAAACAGATCATGATCAATCTTAACCAATCTCAAGCTGCCCACTTCTCGAGGCACAGTTACATGGATGTGGCCTAAAATTAGCCACGTGACTGCACACCCCCATTACTCATAAATTCCTATAAATAGCAAGGTGCTATTCCCTTGTACACACACACAAAGACATGCAAAGAGATATACACACACCCAGGCAAAAAGAGAGTATTTCTTCACCGGAGTCGAGGTTGCGTTTGATCGTCAAAGGAGTAAGGCAGAGTTGATAGCACTTTCGCGAGCCTCTACCGTCACCCCCCAAAATTAAAACTAAACAATTGTATTTAAATTGCTTTTCTTAGGTTTTGTTCCTAGGCTCTCTTTTGTACAAACGAGTTTGTAATTGGGAGTTAAAGTTTAGTCCTCCTATAAAACTGTTCTGTTCTATGATAATTAATGGCAAATAGTGATGGGCATAGATGATACTTTTATCCAGGTTAAACTTCTGGCCGAAGCAATTGGCATACCTCTAAAGAGTGTTGTGGACCGCCTCTACCGATCCGATGTCCCCTGATGAGAAAATAAGGATGTCGTCAGCAAAGGCTAGATGGGTGATAATAGGGCAGCCACTGGCAGTATAATAGTGGTGGATGTTGGTAGTGCAAGCCATTTTGTTAAGGTTCCTACTCAGGGCATCCGCAGTGATGATGAAGATGGTGGATGACAAAGTGTCACCATGCCTAACCCCACGGCTTGATTTGAAGAAGCCGTCAGCCTGGCTGTTGATAACTATAGAAAACCAGGAGTTGCTAATCGATCTTCACACTATGTTGGTCCAGGTTTCAGGGAATCCAACAGCTCTGAAAAACCAAATCATGAATTGCCAATCTAGTCTGTCAAAAGCTTTTTCCATGTCTAATTTGATAGCAATATTGCTCCCTCTCGTTCGGAACTTCATACAGGTGATTAATTCTTGAGCTAATATGATATTATCCTGGATGTTCCTGTCACGAACGAACCCGCTCTGCTCTTCAGAGATGATCTTGGAAAGGAGACAGGACATGCGAGAGGCGACGATCTTGGATATGATCTTGTTGGTGAAGGTGCAAAGACTGATGGGGCAAAAATCATAGAATGTCTCTAGATTTTCTTTTTTCAGAATGAGGATCAGGTAGGTGCTCGAGATTGCTCTTGGGTACCTCATTCCTTGAGAGAAGGCAGTGACCGCTGCGTGGATGTCTACCTTAATGATGTCCCAGCAGGATCGAAAAAACATACCGAAAAACCCGTTCGAACCTGGAGCACTGTGTTGGTCGAGAGCCCAGATGGCTTCTTGCACCTCTAGCTCGGACGGGGGGAGCTCGAGCTGGATGTTGTCCCCCTCGGTTATGAGGTATAGAATTTTCTCCAGGAAGGTCTGGTCCCAGGTAATCGTCTCCTTGGTGAACAGGTTGGAGTAGTACTCCGCCGCTGCCGCTTGGATACTCTTATGATCTTTGATGATGTTCACATTGTTGTCAATAATTTGGTGTAGAGTGAGTTTCTGCCTACGACCGTTGACGTAGGCATAAAAGTAGCTCGAGTTCTTGTCACCCTCACTGTCCCATTTAAGCCTTGTTTTTTGCTTCCAAAAATCGGTCTCCACCTTCAAGCAGAATTTGAGGATAGCCTTAGTGAGGTTAAGTGCAGTCCTAGATTCTGGGGATCTATCGTTCAAGAACCTAATTTCAGCACGATTGACGTCATCCTCGGCCTTGCGGATGGCCTTAAAAATGTCGCCATATGCTTGCTTGCTCCAGGCCGCAAGGGCTTTCCTCGTGGCTTTGAGCTTGTTGGCCACCCGAGTGAGCGGTTCGGCGTCATCCGAGCTATTTCAAGCCTCGGTGACGATACCTAAGAACTGGGGGTGGTTGCTCCAGAAATCCAGGAAGCAAAAACTCTTTTTGTTCATGCCCGAGTTCCTAGTGATGCCCACTACAAGGGGGCGTGGTCGGACTTAGTGGCATTGAGATGGGAGAGCTTGGAGGTCATCCCTATATCGTGCCATTGGGCGTTCGTAAGAGCCCTGTCCAGGTGGGAATACTGGCATCGGTCTCCCTCTTGCATGTTGCACCAGGTAAAGGCGTTGTCGGTAAATGAAAGGGGAAGAGGTGAGAGTTGAAGATGAAGTTGTTGAAGTCTTGTATGGCCGAAAGAGAAGGGAGGCCGACCGTTCGTCTTCTCATCTCTGCAGGTGACAACGTTAAAGTCCCCAATACAAAGCCAAGGGAGATTGATGTAATAGAGGTGGATGTCCAGGAGGTTGTTCCAAAGATGTTTGCTCTCCGTGATGTCGCAGCTACCATGAACCGCGGACATAACAGCACGTTTGGGTAATAATGGGTGTTCCATCTAGCAAGATAGGGCTTGATTGGAGTCTTTAATAACTCCGATTATGACGTCCTTCGAGCAGAGGATCCAAATGTTGTGTCTGCTAGCAATGGCCATAGGAAAGCTTAACTGCAGCTGAATGGATTTGAGTCTCTTATAGGGGATTTTGGGTTCAAGAATGATCAAAACATCAATCTTATGAGTTTTGTTAAGGCTGTTGATTCTCCTCTTCGTAGGTTTGTTCGCCAGACCACGGACATTCCAGGATAGGATGTTCAGCATTAGTGGAGGTGGAGGGGTGGGTGGTTAGCCCGCTTTGCTGCAGACCTGGTTCGGGTTGCCGGGGATTCTCCGTCTCTTTTCTGATATGGTTTCCCGATTCTGGTAGAAGCCACTCCCGCCTTCAAGGTAGATGTGCTAGAGGTAACTCCGTCAGAGTGGTTGGTAGGAATATCGTCGATCGGTTCGATCTGATCTCCTGTCGAATTCGAGACTGGTTCCTCAGGGAGGATGAGAATAGAGTCGTCCAGGTTGCCACACTAGTCTCCTTTCGAATGGAGGGCAAATCCCGCGGCTAGGACCTGATGACCTCTCTGAGCTTGATCTGGCCCTAGAATAGTAAGGGCTTCTACGATATCGACTTCATGGAAAGGATGAGCCACGAGGAGTCCTTCTATGGTATATAGGTGGTCTTAGATAGCCTCCTCAGCGGCTGCCGGTTGGAAGTCTCTGACGACCACAGAGCCCGTCTGGGAAGCTGCCATAGGGGCTTCAATAAAAGCGGTCTCTTGGGAGAGTTCTACCGCTTCCGTGTCTAGGACGTTGAACTGATTGGAGAGGTTCAGAGTTTGCTAGTATATATATAATTGATTAGTACAATTCTATAGTTAGTTTATAGGTTAGAAATAAATAGTAACTAATAGCACTATTTAGCTATTGTCATTAATTAGTATCTAACCAAACTTCCAATTTATCTAGGTGGACCTAGAGATTACTATCTTATTATTCTCGATCTTCCAGAGCAAGACAAGTACTTATATGATTTTGATTCATTTACTTCATGTCACCTTCTTTTCATATTGGACACATTGTTACACGACTTGGTCTATTACTCTGGTTTATGATCTTTACTTGTATCTGGGGGAGGGAAAATACTACGGATATGTGACCAAAGTCTAAACTAGGTTCCATATTGATAGCTTAGGTCTCATACTTGTGCATGTGGGATTTAAGTCGTACCGTTACTTGTTCTTATTTTCTTTTTCCCTCGCTTTAATAGGCCTATTCTTCTAGACTACTTTCAAACAGATTCTCAGGCTATTCAATGGCTAATCATCGGCTTCGTTCACTTTCTTTCTTTGCATGTCATCTACATATGCCATGGAGCCATAATCTTACTGTTCATTCAAGGCTGGAACTACTGAGCTGACTAAACCTCAATCTCTGACCGTAAGCCTTCCTGACTTTATGCTATGAGACTAGTTTGAGAGAAGGTAGCTAGCCTACCAACTGGAACTCCTACCGCGCGTAAGAAGTACGGCTCTTCTTATTGACTTTTTTTATGATTGAAATGAACCTCCTACTGGTTCTTGTATGAAGTTATCTCATAAATAGGATAATCGGCTTCATAGTCCATCTTACCCGCTTCTTCCTATACCTTCCCTGATGACTTTCTTGCTTGACTTGATTTTCATTGCCTTTATTAATGACTGGATTTACTGCTTTACGAATCATTATCTTACCCAGATGGTCAGATATTCTTGTATGTATTTCAAATTCACTTGTTATGATCTTTAATTACATGTTTAGGTTCATTTTAGATTATGCATTTACAGTTTCATGTTTACCCTATTTTATTGTTCCTTTACGTGTTCACATGTTGTACTTATTTCTTTATTTTAGATTATACTTTGCTCCGCTCCAGACTGAATATGTTGCAGGTGAACTTGAGAATCTTGTCCAACAATTTATGGGCCTGAGCCGAAATCTATAGTTGAGCAGGACGATACCATGACTCAGGACTTAGGAGCTGTAGAGATCTAGTTTTAGTCTCATTACTTAGACTTGCCTAGTGATTTTACTTTTGGATATTTGTATTGTGAGGATTCATAAGTTGTCTTCTTTATTTTCGTTACCGGATTTGTCTTCGGTACTATTTTTAAAAAGGTGTAATAATAACTCGGTAGTGTAGTGATGCTCTGGGAACGTAATAGCAAGCTTTGATATTTTAATTTTGTCATATTATTTAGAGTTTTTCTTAGATTTGTACAGCTTACTATGTTAAGTCTCCAACGTAGGCTGGGCGTGTCTGACTCATATCTGATTATTCGGGAGCTGGTCGTGACATATTTTTAGTGGTGGCCCACACAGGTCTTGTCCTAATGGTACTTAGGCTATAGAGTGCTATTAGGGAGCCTGTTAAACTAGAAAAAACTCATCACAACATAGGATTGGGGGAAATGGTTATACTTATTATTACTAAGTTTGGTTATACTTATTATTACTAAGTTGCTTATTATTTTCTAGGACATAACAATCAAACGTTTGTTTTTTTATTACAGGATGGTTCATACACGGAATACCGAGACCACTGAACCCCTTGCACTCGAGGAACCAGAGCTTTCATTGCCTCCTCCGCTTCCTCAAACAATCACTATTGATAACACTCAGCTGATGGGGATCTTTAAGAGGTTTATCTACTCCCAAAGCGATCAGGCCGCTCAGTTCAGAGCCACCGTTGAAGATGGACTCTGATCCACAGAGATTCCGCCAATACCACCAGCGAGGCAGGCGACTGCTAGAGATTTCAAGAATTTCAAGCTGTGACGACCCGCTCCCGAATAATCGGATACGAGTCAGACTCGTCCAGGCTACGTTGTGGACTCAACATAGTAAGTTGTACTAAGTGTCTAAGAATTACACAAGATAAGATAAAATCCAATCACAACATCTATTACGTTTCCAGAGTTTAATCCAATACAAGGATACAAAGTCCAAAAATTAAAGTCTATAATACAAAATGAAACTAAATCTAGATATCATCAGCAACTCCTAGGTCCTGAGTCGTAGTATAGTCCTGCTCAACTAAGTTCTCGGACTCCTACTCATATTCTCTAGTTCACTTGCAACATATCTAGTCAGGAGTATAGAAAAGTACATTCTACAATAATAAAACAAGTACGGCATGTGTACAAGAAAAGAACAAAGAAACATGATGAACATAAAATTGTAAATGCATAATCTAAACTGAACATGTAGCAAAGATCCTGACTCGTGAGTTGAAATAGCTACTAGATTATGTAACCACCTGGGTAAAGCACATGAATAAGCACAATTAAAGGGTACGACTTAGAAGCCCACGTGCACGATGTGAGACCTAAGCTATCCAGATGAATTCTAGGTTGGTCTTTGGTTACATATATGTAGTATTTTCCCTCCCCAAGTACCAGTAAAGAACATGAACCAGAAATATAGACCAAGTCGTGTAACAATGTGTATCCAATAAGAAAAGAACATGACATGAACTAAATGAGTCAAAATCATATAAGTACTTACCTTTGTCCTTGCAAATCAATATCCAAATGCCCACCTAAATTAGGGTAATATTAGGTTAAATCTAAAGAGTGACATTTGACTATCTGCTAATCATTTATATAATTAAGCTAATTAACCATCCATAACTATATTAGCTAACTATATATATATATATATATATATATATATATATATATATATATATATATATATATATATATATATAATATATATATATATATATATATATATATATATATATATAACTAATCACTATAGATATGTTAGCCCAAAAAAATAGAAATTATTTTTTTAGTAAGACAATAAAATCTTAGGGTAACAATATATGATAAAAAAAAATTAAAGTAGCTTTACAACTAATTGCTAGTGAAAAGTAGCTTTATATATATATATATATATATATATATATATATATATATATATATATATATATATATATAATAGAATAATAATGATAATAATAATAATAACAACAACAACAACAAAATATAGTCACAGTCCAGTCCATCAAAAAATATAACCTAATAATCTAATCTATTCAGGAAACTTTACACTGGCCCTGAGCCGAGCCCACCATTTTTTACTAAAAACTTATGCACTGAAAAATTCAATGGGCTTGCAGCCCAAGCCCAATTCAGTTTAGACATTAAAATTCTAACAACAACCCTACTGGCCCTTCCACCAGTCCAAAGTATCAATAATTCACTAAAGCCCACTGCAATATCCCTTAGGGTTTTAAACCCCATTCTCTAGCAATCTGGAGAGAGAAGAACAGCATATAAAGAAATTGTAAAGAGAGGGAGCACGAGAACAGAGGAAAAAGATGGGGTTCTGTAACGCCCCAGTCCCAAAATACTTAGGACTAAGTCAGTAGATATGCCAGCTGTATGCATACGAAGTATACTCCAATATATGGAACCGTCGTATGTATACATAAGCTTTAAAATACAGTAAACCATGACACTAAATCTCATCCACAAATAAAAGAATAATAATATAAATCAACTATGAATTTTGTTATTTATAAATGTAGTTGGGCAGAGACAAATCCATTACTAAGCATTTTAAATAAAAATATAAACAAGGAAATGATGGATAAAATAGCAGGACAAACCAAGAGCAATCATCTTAGACGGAATGGAGAAGATAAAAGATTTAGCTAGAACACCTGCGAAAGGCCACAAAGCATACACCTGGAGAGATCACCAGGTCCTCAGAGGGACGTAACAAGATACAGAAAGAACATGCCATAATAAACTGAATATAAAATATGTCACAAGTCATAAGTCAAAATAAATAGTCCAAATCATAACACGGTCCAATATTCCATCCTCGAAATAGTGGACTACCCCTACAACCAAACAAGGACAAGGGATAGCGCACTAATCTGTGATGCGATATTGTTCCATGCTACTATTGGAACGAGTGTGACATGACATCAACTGAGGTCACTTAACCATTCTACTGTGTTTATGCAGTTAACAACAAACCTTTAGTCTCATGATCTCTGGCTATAAATAGGATCTTGTATAGTCCCCTCTTGGGCACCAGTGACCAAGCGCATAACGTTCAAAAACGTCAGTGGCCAACCTGAGGGGGTAAGCAAACTCGTATCTCTAGCGAAGATTCTGGGTTACAAGGGAATGTGTAATAGAAGCCATACGACAAGGAAATGTTCTTCCCACCCGATGCACCTATCTAAGTCTCATCCGCGACCATGTACCTCTACTAACGGATAAGTCTCCTAACATGCCTCTATTAGCAGTTAGACCTAACGCATGTGCATGGGTGATCAGCTAAAACACAAGTACCTCTACATGCTACTCATCACACATATCTCATGGTACAACTGTGTCAAGGTTTATGAAATACACTACAGGTGGTAGTCCCTTAACTCTAGGTCCATATACATAATTTAAAGACAAAAAGGAAATAAGACTAGCACTTGCATTATGTATAATGGAAAGCAAGTAAGTAAATCAACTAGAAGAACTAGAAATAAGCAGAAAGGAATATGCAATAACTAAAGAAAAATACAACTAAATATAAGCAGTAAATATGGCAAGGTATCTTGCCTGAGGTTGTATGCAAAAGTGCAGGATCCAATAGCTCAAAAACGACAAAGCGATGAAGCAAGAAAGCCAAATCTTCGAAACGTCCTCAGATACTGAAATAAATACCATAAACATTTTTGGTATAAAAGATATGTCTTGAACTGCATGTCCAAAAGTCAAATACTGAATACAGGAGCAAAATCATAATTTTGGGTCAAAATGATACCATTGGATCTATTTTGCATCGAAATGCGTACCAGTACCTACGATCTCTAAAGTCATCAAACTACATGTCCATGGATTTGGTTTGAGGAGACGAACCCAACCGTATGTCCAATGTTGGATTTCGATAGATCGTGCACAATTGTGCCGGTTGGAGCAGGTCGCAGGCCCGCGAAAATAGTGTTCCGGTCGACCTTCTGAGAATTGGACCAAACACGACATACAGGACCAGAAAAATGATACGTCCGATTGGCACAAGTTTCGTCTCGATATGACGAACATGCACAAAATAATTGACTAATTTGCAAAGAGGCCGATACGGTGAATTTCAACGGATACGCATCAAATTCGTCGCGCACACGCAACCAATTTAAATTTTGTCAAAGTCCACACGTCCACAAAGTCGATACGTACCTTTCGATGCTTTCGGTTCGAGACCACGTCACCCGGTTTGTCGGGACGCATGCCATATCGGAGAATTTTTTTAAAATTTTAATTTTTCAAAACTGATTTTGGACAAACTTTGGAATCAAATTTATTGACATCTATTAAGCAAAAATTTAATCTATCAAAAAGGTTTTGTAGGCCAATATGTTGTCTTGAACTTTGTTTAATTAATTTTCAAAAATTATTACTAGATTTATCGAAATCGAGGTTCGAACAGGAGGTTTCGGGACAGTTGTTGTCATGTTTACAAATAGGGTTTTTGTCGACCGATGGATCTATTTTATGCCAATTTTTACGGGGTTCTCCCTGAATCTAGTTACTGTGATGTGAAGGAGTATAGGTTGACTATATCTAGGAATCAACGACCCGCAGAATTACAGAGTATGGTGAGAGAAATCTATCACGAAAAGAGGTACCTGGGTGTGGGTCGCCTGCACCGATTGGTTCCATCTCTGTAGTTCGCCGCACCACTGCTGTTGGCCCGCCACGCCGACGGCCACCACGACGGCGCGCGCGCGCGGCGGCCACCAAAAACCTTTTCTTTTCTTTATTAAAACTAAAAATAAAAATACTATTGAAAATAATTTGTTTATAACTTTAAATAAAATTTATAAACAAGGCATCATCATTATTATTACCATATATAATCCAAATTTCTAAAAAGTCTATTCCAAGTAGAATTCTAACATACTCTTAAGAAAATTTAAAATATGAAAAATATTTAGAATTACCTTTTATGGAACCATCAGATTTTCAAAATGCATGTATATATTGAATAAATACATATATAGTATTGATAACTCTAAATACATCTATTATATTATCACATAACCTATATATATCTAAGAATATAAATTTGAAATGAAATGGTGAGAGAAAAATATATATATAGAAAAATTTAGGGGCTTTACATGTTCTCATTGCGGTAAGGTCGGCGATGCGTCTACGGAGTTGTGCGATGGCAAAGGCGATCGCGGTGAATCTTAAGACAGGGCGGTAAAGGCACTAACTCCGGTTAGTGGCAGTCGGCCCACGAATCAGATCCAGTTCCAGGGCATCGGTAGCGCACTGGCAGAGGAGGACGCTGGGAACAGCTCGGTGCACCATTTCTTAAGTCATCGAAGATTTGATCGAGACGACGACTACCTTAGTGGTGGTGCTCGAGGAGACTCGTACAGACGCAGATCTACTGGATCTGGAGATAGCTGAGTATGGTGGCTCTCGACAGATATCACGTCGCTGACAGTGATGAGATCTCTCAGGTGAGGTTCATATTTTGTGGTTGCAGTATTTTGATTGTAGTGGTAAAAGGTGGTTACACCGACGATATCTTGGGGTCTGGTGACTGTAAGTGGTGGTGGATCTGATGGTGACGGGCGGTGGGTTGGTGTAGCCAAACTGATGGTGGAGAGGCGGGGATGGGCGGATCTGTGCGGCCATATCTCACAGAGGCTCAGGTGATGGCGGTGAGTGGTAGGGATTCGCTGGGGTTATGGTGGATTTGATCGATGGTGGTTCGCTGGTGTTGGCGATGGATGGCCAGGAAGTCGGAAAGAGGTTGGAGGAAGGACAACAGTGAAGGGGAGACTGTGGCAGGAGTTTGCCAGAGTACGGCGGTCCGGTGGCAGCCGACAATCAGCAACAGAGGAGACAGAGTGGCATAGGAGTGAGAGTATGCTAATGTGTGTCAGAAATATTTTTGTAATAATATAATAACTGCGGAACACCCCTAATATTTACATTAAATAAATATTGTGTTATCCAAGTCAGCCCTAGTGGCATAATCCGTAATTACCAATAGATCTGGGGTTATTTAGTAAAAATTAGTAACTAATTCTGCTAACTAACTAACCACTAACTAATTAAGTAGTTAATAACTAAACAGTAATTAAAAACTAAATAAAACAATTAACTAACCAAATAATTAATTATTCTCTCCCTAGCCTAAAACCCATAGCCCACAATCCAAGCTCAAGCTTGATAGGCAAATAGGAGCCAATTGGTATAAAATAAATCCAGCCCATAACTTATAACTACAGTTAAAAATAATTAAACTAGTAATAATAATAATCAGGATTTAATTAATCAAAACAGAATTACTAATTAAAAATAACCAAACAGAACCAATTACTAATTAAATTCAACTAAAACAAAATTAATTATTTAAAGGTCAAATTTATCATTTAAAATTTTTAAGAAAAGCAAAATTATATTTTAAAAAGAAAATTCAGGAAAATTCTAAAATTCATAAACAATTTTAGGGAGTCATAAATCTTCCCTTTTACCAAAATTTTGCCCTCGAAATTACAAATGGCATGCTAAGTATGATTAAGAATAACTAATATAAAAATTTTGAAAATGATTAAAATTGGTTAAGACCTAGAATCAAATTTAATTACTACTAGTAGAATCACAATTTTTCTAGAAGTGATCAAAGTTTAAAATTTAGGCATAGTAAAATGCTACAAAAATGATTTGTCATGATCAAAATTAAAATTTAAGCATAGTCTAAATAGTACCAAAATGACATAGTCATGATTACATTCTAAATATGACTAAGAGTAAAATTAAAGTCATATGCAAGATCAAAATATCAAAATTCAGACATGAACCATGTAATCAAAATTATTTAGGTATAGCCAACGGTCTATTCATGATAAAAAAGAAACAAAATCAGTTAGGCATGACCCAGTCAAAATCAAAATCATTTAGGCATTACTAGTATGGCTAAAAATAAAATTTTAAAATACTTTCAATCCAAAATATGGTCAAATGATATAGTCAATACTAATGGAGTCATAGGTGATGAGCGTAGAATGGAACGACTAAGGATAATCAAAACAAGAATTTTAAAATTTTGACTTGACATAGAAACCAAATTTAATAATAAGTAAATCAAATTCTAGAATTGCTTGAAACATGATCAAGGAATAAGTCATTTGGGAACGATCGTGATTAAGATCAAAATCATTCATGAATAAAGACTCAATCATATTAGTATGGTCATTATCAAGTTAGATTTGATCATAATATTATCAAAACATAATTAAGTATACTCAAGATCTACTCATAACCAAGAGTACCCAAGAAGTCATCATGAATATCAAAATCATCAAGGTACGATTAATATTAGAAATAAAATCTAGCTATGATCAAAAATCATATAATATGATTTAAGGGTCGTCTAGATATGTCCAAAATTCCAAAGTCTTCCTAAACAGAAATAAATTAAATTAAATTATATAATTATAAGCAAAATCTAGTATATATATTTATGGAAAACAAAAAAGTGATTATAAGGGTGGAAGGAAAATCAAGTCACTGCTACAAGATTTAGAAAAATCAAACGACATATTTAGAAAAGTCATTTGACGTTTACCAGGTAGGATATGCATGAAGAAATAGCTTACAAATAATCATCTTATTGATACCTCATGCGGTACCAATCCTATGGACTAGTTAAACTAGCTAAAACTCACAGCACTAAAAAAAACCACACAGAAATAAGACAACTATCTCAAGTACTATAACTAATTTTATCCTGAACTAAAATATTAACTAAAATCTTACTGCAAATCCTTAAAATTTCTATTAAATCATTCCATGATTTCGAAAATCCTAAAATCAATAGTCAACCTTGAATCCCCACCGTCTTCAATCGTCTAACAATTTTTAAAACTTAACTACTCTATCCTAACTGCTTAGTATACCGACCAAAACTTTTGTCTTATCACAACTCTATAATAGCTTCCTATGGGTTATACCCATCCTTTAGCTAATTTTCAAAAATTGAACCTTTGATCTGTATATCCCCATAGTATCCTGAATTTACTTTCTTTGAGAGAGAACCCATTTTAATCATAAAATTGGTCATCCTACAGAATTGCTACATTCCATTATTCGAAATCCGATGTCTAAGCACTAGTAAACACCACTAACGGTTCTATCATCTTCCTCCTGGATAAACCACAAGTTCTATAATATATAACTCCTTTCGGACTTATTACTAACTTGCCTACCCAAAGCCTTCTCCTACTACCCTTTTTCCGACCTTAACTAACCTTGTCAAAAAAGCCTATTCCCCAAGAGTACCTAGAATGAGCTAGATAAATTATCTATGATTTTCTCTCGTATATCTCTATAGCTATCAACCATATGCATATAGCTATCAATCATATACATATATACACATATATCCCTAATTATATATCGGATATCTAATATATATAGCTATCAATCATATTACTTGGAATTTTTCTTAGATTTGCACAGCTTACTACGTTGAGTCTATAATGTAGGCTAGGCGTGTCTGACTCGTATCCGATTATTCAAGAGCGGGTCATGACATGTTTTTAATGGTGGCCCATATAGGTCTCATCCTAATGGTACTTAGGCTATATAGTACTATTAGGGAGCCTGCTAAACAAAGAAAAATTCATCACAGCATAAGATCGGTGGAAATGTTTATACTTATTATTACTAAGTTTGGTTATACTTATTATTACTAGGTTGCTTATTATTTTCATGCATAGAAATCAACCGTTTGTTTTTCTATTACAGAATTATTCATACACAGAACACCGGGACCACTGAACCCCTTATACTCGAGGAACCAGAGATTTTACTATCTTCTTTGCTTCGTCAGATGATCACTATTGATAACACTCAGCTGATGGAGATCTTCCAGAAGTCCATCGATTCCTAGAGAGATCAGGCTTCTTAGTTTAGAGCCACCGTTGTAGATGGACTCTGATCTACAGATATTTTGCCACTACCACTAGCGAGGTAGGAGACTGCTAGATATGTCAAGAATCTCAAACCCATGGATTTCTATGGGATAGAGGGGATACTCTATGTCGACGAGTGGCTAGAGAATGCAGAGTGGCTACTCCAGATTGCCTGTATTCCTGAGGACCTACAGGTCGAGGCAGCTAGCATGCAGCTGTACGACGTCGTCGAGCTTGGTTTAGAGAGGAGCTCCAACTAGCCGCTCCATGACTTCTCTAGACAAACTTTAAGATCATGTTCAAGTAGAAGTTATTTTCACAGGTCGCCCGAGACGAGCTAGAGAGCCATTTTGAGTCACTACAGCAGGCCAGCATGACCGTTGACGAGTACACTTCAGAGTTCAGTAGACTCAGCCACTTTGTAGAGAACCTAGTGAGTACCCCACAAGAGAGAGTCCGGAGGTTCAAGAACGAACTTGCTCGAAAGATTCACTAGGCGGTAACCACTAGCAGGGCGACGACCTATACAGACATTCTCAAAGTTGCCAGAGGAGTCAAGAAGGACATGAAGCCTAAGAAGGACATAAAGCTATGGACCAAGAGAGATAGAGATATTGGTGCTGGTAGCTACAAGGCCCACCAAAGCGACACCACAACCAGGCGAAGTCACTTTTACCCCAGTTACCGAAGCAGACCCAGATGATGATCACTTGCTCTTATTGCCACCGCTCAGGACGTCACTTCGATGAGTGTCATAAGAGATTAGGACTATGCTTATTCTGTGGATCGTCTGTCCACCAGATAAAGGATTGCTAGCAGGCTGCTGATCACAATGTCCGAGGAGCACCAGGACCTCAGCAGAGTAATCTACCTCTTTAGACTCAGTGGTCGCATAGAGCACTACCACAGGGACGAACCTACCTCACGACAGCTGAAGAAGTGGAGATGATTCAAATTTCGGATGAATACAGAAGACCGAAGGCATTTCTTGCGTGGTTGGAGAATTATCACGCCCAGTCCCAAAATACGTAGGACTAGGATATGTATACATGCCAGCTACGCATCGAGAGAACTCCAGCCCAGCTCGAATACGTATAAGCTGTATGGTTATTCCAGATTAACTATATCTCAATCCACTTAATAATAATAAATATGACGAATCAAGTGCAGTAAGGCTGATCAGGCCATGATACACTGATTCTAGATTAGATAAAAATGTTAGAGTGGATCCCCAATAACACATTTATCATGAACAAGCTAGAGAAAAATAGAAGCTTGTACAAGACTAGGCTGTAATGTAGCAAGAATCAAATATAGGACAAAATTAAAATACGGAAGATATGATAATAACATACTATGTATACCTGAAGTCTCGGTGTAGCAAACATCATCCATCAGTGTACCGTGCCATCAACTAATACCTGGAGAGATCACCAGGTCCTCAGAGGACTAGCAAGACACATAATATACATGCCTACTTTAACAGTTTTAACATACAAGGAAGGATAGGAAAAAGTTCAAGAAATAAAGAGTGCAGAGTAGCACAAGAATAAAATATAAGAAAATAGCATGCCGTCGATGATAAACATGACTAAGAATAAATCAGAGCAAACCGCAGCTCAGTGGGGACTCACGGTCCTATAGATTACAGCTTAGTGGGGGCTCACAACCTATAGTTGTTTGCCATTGATTGTAAAAGTACAGAACAATTATCGGAGGACTGAACTTAGACTCATAATACAAACTCGCTTGTACAAAGAAAGCCTACGGACGAAAACCTAGGTACAGCAATCTAAGTACAATTGTTTATTTTAGATTTTGGGGGGTGACGATAGAGGCTCGGGAAGGCGACGGCAGCACTGCCTTACTCCTTGGACGATCGGTATACAGCCTTGGCTCCTCGTGTGAAGATGGTTGGCGTTGACGAAGAAGGGCTCTTTTTGCTCCTCTGTTGCTCTCCTGGCTTCTCTCTCTCTGTGTGTATTTTCTCTCTGGCTCTGTATTTTTTTATTCTTTTATTGCCGGTGGTCTGTTTACAGAGAAATAATGCTGGCTATTTATAAGAGTGGGGTATGATCATTAGGGTTTGCTAATGATCATTTGTTTGGAATGTCGGCGCTCTTTTAATCTATCTGAACCCTTCATCCTGATTATAATGAATCTAGGCCATTAATGCGGATAGCACCGAATCTTGTGAGCAATTAATGTTAACTGCTTTAAATCTTCATGATGGATTATACCAATGTCCGATTGCTCGCCACGTGTCCTATTGGCTTTATGATAAATGATATGTCTTGATCTCGGTAATTATGAGGATGACGTCAAATATATTTGTTGAGATTCAGTTAAATCCTTGATTGATCCGATGCCACGTATTTTAGTTGTGGGGCCTGCCAGATCCGCATAGGATAGGCAAGACTTGAAATGCAGGAAGGTAATCTTCATGAGCCGTATAGGACAACGCCTTATTGAGCCGCAGGGGATGATCTCTCAATGAGCCGCATATGCATAATCTCTACGAGCCGCATAGGCTAGCGTTGTATTGAGCCGCAGGGACTGGGCTCTCGGTGGGCCGCATATGGCTGATTTCTGCTGGCCATATAGGGTGACTTCTTAGTGAGCCACATAAAGCTGTTCTCATTTAAGCCGCATGAGACATGCCACGTGGCAATCTAGGACCTCTATCGGATTGGGTCAGAGATTTTCTTTTTTTCCCAAAGAGTCTGTCATTATGGCAGAACCATTATGACGCTTTATGTCAGAGCCATAACGGTCGTCGAGTCGTGTCAGGTCATTAAATGAGGCCACTACTCAAATGGCCAGCTGTAGGAAGGGATCCCAAGGGGGAATGTGGCGTCGATCAGGTCGCATATTCCTGCTGAATCGCATACACTCCCGAGCCGCATGAGACTGAGAGTCTTCTTTGGATCGCATAAGTCAGCTCCTGTATGAGCTGCATGGGCTTCTTCCCAGAGCCGCATGGACCATTACTCTGATATTTTCCATGCTTCTACAGGACCCCTTTTAAAGTTTTCAATTTACAAAATTGAAACACTTTGAATAAGAAGCATGGCCCCGTTCATGCCGCATAAGTGTCTCAGCCGTATAGACTTATCTGGCCACATGGGCTCTTTGCCACGTGTCCTGACTACGTGTGCAAATCTTTATTAAATGCTCTTGATTCGTTTTGAATTAACACCGTCTTTTGGGGGAGGATCCCAAGGGTCAGTTTTGCCTTGACCGAAGCGTTTTTGCCTTTATCTTTTGAAGCAGCGTATAATCCGAGGCGTAATCTGAGACGTTTGTTCATTTTATGGGTATCTTTCGCCTATAAATAAGAGTCTTTTAGTCCCTTGGGGGTTTCTTTACCTTCTCTCTTTGCTCAAATTCCCTGTTGTCGACTTTGCTCTTCGTCTTCTTCCTTCATCGATCGACAATGGCTTCCAAGAAGGCTGCTGCTGCTACGGGCAAGAAGGTCGCATCACCTTCTGCGGCAGCGAAGGGCAAGAAGGCCGCGTCTTCATCGACTGCGACGGCGAACGTGGCGGCTCCTCCGCCGACTGGCGTGCCTGCTTTTTACCCCGACGTCCACCCGCCTATCGATGGTAAGGGTCGTCTGAAAACCCTAACTGATGCCATGGCTCTGCTGCATACTTTATGCACAAGTCGTATGTACGAGGCTTATCGATGTGACCGCATAAGCACTTCCCGCAATGGGGTCGCATGAGCTTGTTATACTCGATCTGAGCTGCATATGTGTTTTCGATTTGGGCCGCATAAGCGTCGCTCACTTTTGAACAACATAAGCTCGCTTGCTTGTATCCGTGTCAGCTCGCATGAGTCTGGCTTCGTAGGCGTGCTTAACCTGAGCCGCATGAGTCTATAAGCTCGTCTGAATTTGAGTTGTATGGACTCGGCTAACTCGTAGGCGCATGCGACTATGATGCACAGAACTGTATGGACGTATCTAATGCTAGGCCGCATGAGGCTGTGACGACCCGAGCCGCATAGACTCAAATAATCTTTCCAATGCTTCTCTTTTTTGACTATCTTCTAACCTCGTTTCTTTTGTCTTTCTCCAGTGAATCTGCCCGTAAATCCTGCTGGGGAGCTTATAGTGGGTTCAAATCAATTTGCCCTGGGCGTGCGTCTTGACGACTTAATTAAGCATGTGTTGAATCAATTCCCTACAGATGAGCCTTCGGAGAGGTTGAAGGTCATTGAGAATCAGACCCTCCATTACCTCCGTTCCATGATGAATACTGGAAAGCTGGATGAAAAATACCTGAAGCCTTTGTTCCTTTTTGGTGATGCTTTAATCATCAAGAATCCTCGAGTTTTAGAGATTTCCAAGAACTGGGATTTTTCTTTGGATGGGGTGGCAATCCATATTCCTCTCATGGAACGTTATTATCCTCTGTCGTGGTTCAACATGGTGTTGTTGTACAGGAAGATGGTGTGTAATTTGACTCCTACTCAGTCAGGGATGTTGATGGGCAACATCCATTATAATCCGAACATGCGGTCGGCGTACGCAGGTAGGGATTCCGTCCTCCGGTATATGATGGGTTTGGCCCCGGGCTCCTTCATGAATGTATACGGTCCCAACTTCTCATTCGCTCAAGCTGATACCTTCTTGAATCGGCTTGTTCGTAAGAAATCCTATCCCGTTGGCAGGATAGCATTGCCGAACTGGATAAACCCTACTTCTACATGGGTCCAATTGACCACTTGGGTTCTGCAGACCTATGGAACATTCTTGCGGGAGGTGGGGCTTTACCATGCCATTCGGGGCACTTGTCACGGGCTTCCCATTAATAAACCACTGTTCGTAGCGCTCTTGGAGATGTATAAGCGGCGAACGGGGACGTTCTTTGCACCAGTAGGGGAGCTAGGGCTTGCCCTTCACGAGATGTATACTGTCTCTAAACTTCTGTGGGGGAATGAGCCTTTCGAGGTGTATACCCCGTCGAATGAGGAGTTCGAGGCCTTGGACAGGCAATTCCCAGGTTCTGTTGTGGTGTATCGGGAGTTGTTGTGTCACCATAGTGCTTGTCATCAGATGGCTATAAAAACGACGGATAGCTCCGAGGGGACCGCTCCCCATACTATATCCTGGATTAATTATCTTTTTAGAGTTGATCCTTCTGGCGAAGTTACTCCTCGAGCCCCTCGAACGCATGCAGAGGTAAGGGATCTGATGTCAAGTGTCAAGAAGTCATGATCCAAGAGCGATATATTCGGGAGTCAAGCTGACTCTCTTAGTTATTTTTACTACGGGACCGTACAGATGTCAGAGAAGGCGCTTCTGGCTGGATTTTTAATGATATGGCTACGGAACTGCGTAGTCTTGGGAGTAGCGGGTTCTATCGAGAGGATTGGTCGTCATTTCATCCTCCCTGCCGTTAAACTAGTATTCGGAGTTAGACTGGCCCTCCTTCCTGCTATGGTGTGCAGCATACACCATGGTCTTCGAACATTCTCGTCCAAGGTTATTGCTCGCAAGAAGACTTTGGATTTTAAGCGCGTAGAACTGCCTTTCCACTACTTGATGGGGTGGTTGGCGATGAACTACAGGTCTTTGATGGGTCCTGGGATAGCAGAAGATGCTACAGATGAAGACGCTTTCCTCTTTAAATGCTATCACCGGTCTTGGGAATACAACACTATGCCAGCTTGTCGAAGGGCGTCGACGAGGGTGGATGGGTGTGACTTCTTTGTGTCTGTTCCTTCCTTTTCTGATGAGGACGTGAGGAAGGTACATCTTGACGGTACCGGGCCTTCTCACTTTCTATCTCCGGATATGCTTGCTTGGTTGCGCAATATCCGCCCCGCACATCAGGTTTATCGCAACCGAGATAGTGTGTACTTGGAGCCTTACCTACCTAGTAGGTTTTCCCGCCAATTTGGTTATAGCCAGTTGTTCCTTGATTGTCCCAACCCTTGTTTGGGTATTGAAGGCAGCGTTCTTAATGGCGTCCGAGCGTAGAATTATTATGACGCTTATCATACTCGGGCCAGCGTCTCGGTTCCTGATGCTAAGGCACCGAGGGAAATTTTGTACGTGGCTGCTTTGTATCACGTTATGGCGAGCAAGCCTCCTGTTAACTTCGATCCGAGTACCAGTTTCATCGTGGGTACCGGTTTAGAGGAGAAGCCCAAGGGGGCTAAGTCTAGAAAGCAACTGGCGCTCCAGATTCCCCTCCCTGAATCAGAACCTTCCGAGTCGGCTAAGGAGGAGGATGATCATGATAGCGAAGACTCCCTTTCTGGTGGGGGTGAAGAAGTAACGGATCAACCGCTTCCCACACCCGATGAACTGGCGGAAGATCCGTTGCTTACTGCACAAGAGAAAGTAGTGAGAGAAGAACTGCCTTCGGCTGTGCCTGGTTCCTCGCATAAACGAGTCAGACACGAGTCTTCTGATGGTAGAGCGACCTTTTCCGTGAAGAGAGCTGCCGTTAGGTCTCGCGGATTACTTATTACCGAGAGGGGTGAAGATACAGACGCTATTCCGGAGGTAAGACCAAGTCGTATCCATCTCTTTGTTGTAGTTTTCTTTTCTCTTGGAGATATGACTTAATCATTTTTCTTTGTAGGTGTCCGATGAACCGGCCTCTCCTGAATCGTCTACCACCCCTGAAGCTGATCCGGCCCTTGCTGCTTTGATTAGCGACATGTGTGTTGTGGTCCTTTCTGCGAGGGCTCTCTCAGCGGCGGCTGGAAGCTCCCAGGTTGCTGAGGTCTCGGCCCGGGGTGACGAAGGTTTCCTCGGACCCGTCTCCGAGACCGCTGATCTTCAGCAAGGCGCCGTCGATCTCGGTGCATCCCCTCCCGAGGACGCAAGGGGAGAGGAGTCTGTTATACCTGACTCGGAAGCTGTTGGTGAAAAGGCTGCGATGGCTGCAGGCAAACCTCGGCCTCCACACTCCTCAACTGGTAAGATAAGCCAGATATTGACTAGTGAGGGGGCTTATTTGCTCTATCAACATATCCTCCGGGTCAAATCGATTCATGGTTGCCTTGGCCCTGCAGGTCCAGACCCTTTACTTCCCGCCGTGGATGTTCTTGGAGGAGGCTCGGCCTCCCGTGATATGGGAGGAAGGAGCGTTCCCTCTCCTTTGCCGTCTCATGTCGAGGAGCCTTCCGCTAGCTCTAGGCAAATGGAAATGGAATTGGTGAGGGTTTCTGCCTCATCCTTCGCAGATTATACGGCTCCGGAGACTGACCTCTCGACCCTACCGAGTATTCAAATTTTGCAGGCTGCCGAAGAGGAGTTGGCCGCTGTTCAAGCGTCCTTTCGTACGGAGTTTGCTTCTCTTATGACAGGGGCGGCAGATTCTGTTGCGTCGTCTTCAGTGCTGCCAGCCACACTCCCGCTGACACCGGCTTCCTCGGAGACTCTGGACGAGGTGACGTATGACGTGGTCGACAGCTTCTATCGCCATTTAAAAAGGGGCGTAGACGCTGCTGTGGAATGGGGGACCCCTTTTTCTCTATCTCTCCGGTGCGCTCGGGGTCAGGTTGCAACTTTGAAGTCCCTTCCTGGTAGGGTGGGGTTGGCTGCACTGCTGGAGCCTAAGCTGACAGAAGCTGATCAGCTTGTGACCCAACTACTGGCGATACGACAGGCAGGCTTGCCTGCTGCGATTGAGCAGGAGCGGGGCTTCCTTATTGCTGCCCGCGATAGGATCAAGCTTGCCCGAGATACTGCTGGGCCAGTTGTACGGGGGAACTTGACAAGTTCTCTGCTTCGTATGACAGGTTGGGTCGTCGGAGTCAGGTTATCGTGCTCGGGAAGAGTCTGCTTCTCGTGGAATCGTTGATACGAAGGAGCGGATCCTCGCACTCCAGAAAGAATTGGCCTTCTTAGAGTCAGAGCTGGAGGCTACTCAGGCGGAACAGGAATCCATCGTTTGGGAGGCCGAGAAGGTTTCCCAATCTTCTGATAACCTGGAGCGGGCTTTTAAGAAATTTGAGGACAACTAGCAAGCTCACGCTCATCTTGAGGACGAGGCAGTACTGACCCACGAGGCAGAGCGTCGAGCCTCCCAGAGGTTTGAGCGGTCGGTTGCTTTGCTGACGGACCGTCTCAGGACGTTATGTGCCCCGAAGCAGTGATCAGCTTTTTGTTTTCTTTTGCTTCTCTTTTTTTTCTTTTTCTTTTTTTTAAGGGATGTGATCCCCAAATGATGTAGTATTTAGAATTTCGAATAAATGAGCATGTTCCAACTGATCTTTTCTTTCTTGTACTTGTGGTGTTTGTGGGATTGGACTTGCTGGGGGATTATTTGTGGACCTGTTACCCTAGGCGTACCTTGGTTTTAGGTACGGATAACAAGTTTGGACAGGATGTCCGGACCAGCCGTGGCAAAGTGGTTATGGATGTTCTTGGTGCTTAAAAAAAAGAATGCCGTAGAGCAGCTGGGCTCCCGGGGCATGGTGGGGTAGTGTATTTATGCTAAGAAGCTTAGCAAAGGAATATTTGTGGACCTATTATCCTTGGCGTACCCTGGTTCGGGATACAGATAATAGGGTGAAAGGAAAACCAACATATTTGCTCAGAGGTCATGAGGACATGGCAAGCATGAGGGTTTTACCGTGGAATCTTTCTGCTCAAAGGTAATGAGGACATGGCAGGGGAGGTTTCACGGAAGATACTCGTGGTCAACAGCGAACATTTTGTGGACCTATTATCCTTGTCGTACTCTGGTTGTGGGTACAGATAATAGGTCGAAAGGAGACCGACATACTTGCTCAGAGGTAATGCGGACATGGCAAGCATGAAGGTTTCTTCAACGGAGCCTTCCCACTCAGAGGTAATGATGACATGGCAGGAGTGGGCTTAATGAAGAGGGGGTACATAGAACGACTCAGAGGTAGGAGAACATGGAAGTTCTATGTGAGGGGCGGTTTGTTTTTGGTGGAAGTAAAAACGACTCAGAGGTAATGAGGACATGTCCGTTTTTGAAAATTTGTGGATCGATTACCCTTTTTGTGCACTGGGAGTGCGGGTATTGGATCATGAGGGAGGATCTCTTCCGGAAAGAAAGTTCAGAGGTATAATCATACGTGACTTACTATCTGAAAGAGTGACAGGAATGTGAGTTCAGAGGCACCAGCGGGTACATAACTTGGTAAATTAACATATTGAGAAAGCGGGAGTCCAGCGGCACCAGCGGGTACATGACTCGATAATCTGAAGGGGACGTGGGGGTGAGTTCAGGGGTACCAGTAGGTACATGACTCGATAATCTTAAAATGTTGTGGGTGTGAGTCCAGTGGCACTAGCCGGTACATTACTCGATAATCTGAAATGCTGAGGGTGTGAGTTCAGTGGTACCAGCGGGTACATGACTCGAAGACCTTGTAGCGAATGTCGTTTAGACATAACATTTCTTCAGGAACTCGCCGTTGACGGATAGCATGAGCAAGTCTCCGTTTTGCTTTGCAAGACGGTAAGCACCGTTGGAGAATACCGTCTCAATGATAAATGGGCCCTTCCACTTTGGCTGGAATTTGCCGGTGGTCTTGTGAGTCATGACCATTGGCCTCCGGACTGCCAAAACGAGATCGCCTACCTGGAATGTTCTGATTTTGACCTTCTTGTTGAAGGCTCTTGAGATGCGAGCTTGGTATAGCTCGATCCTTTGCTGAACTAGGAGGCGCTTTTTATCTAAGGCCTCTAACTCTTGCAGTCGACGTCGGTAGTTATCATCGGTTGTCAATTGATGTGTGAGGGCAACACGTAGTGAGGGGATCTGTGTCTCCAAGGGGAGGACTGCCTCACTCCCGTATACCAGGGAGAACGGTGTATTTCCGGTGGCTGTTCAGACCGTGGTGTGATAAGCCCATAAGCACTCGCCGAGCTTCTCGTTCCAGTCACGTTTGTTGGAGGAGACAAACTTCTTGAGAAGTTTGATGATTGTTTTGTTGAACGCCTCTGCTAACCCATTTGCTGCCGGGTTGTACGGCGTCGAGGCGATATTCTGAATACGGTGCTTATCGTAAAACCGATAGAATGCGTGGCTTACAAACTGCGGACCATTATCATGGATGATCCTTCGGGGCAGTCCAAAGCGGTAGATGACGTGGTATTTAAGGAAGCTGATCACGTTTAAAGTCTTAACTTCTGTGAGTGGGACAGCTTCCGCCCATTTGGAGAAGTAATCATTGATCGCAAGTATGAAGCGATGTCCTCGAGAGGAAGGTGGGATAATTGGACCAATGATATCCATTCCCCATGCTTCGAATGGCCAGGACGCTACTGGCGGATGTAAAAATTTGGATGGTTGGTAGATGAAGTCCGCGTGGACTTGGCAAGCTTTGTACTTTCTAGCATAATCTATCGCGTCTGCCACCATTGTGGGCCAATAGTAGCCCATTCGGCGAAGGCGATCTTACAGTTTCGGGCCGGGCTGGTGGGCCCCGCAGACAACGTCATCGGCTTCTCGTACGGCTTCTTTGGCTTCTGCGTTTGACAGACACCTGTTTTCCATAAAGAAATTCTCTTTATTTTTTGTGTTTCTGGGAAAATTACAACTGTGGGAATCCGATCTAGAAGACGATCGCTTTATCCCTTGGACTATGCGAAGAAGAAAAGCTCTCAAAATTTTGACAGTAGATATCAGTGTATCTGTACAATGAATGAGAAAAAGAACTCTATTTATAGAGTCGAAAATAAAACTGAAAAGATAAATGTCTTCACAGCCTGTGCTTAGTTGAAAATCACGCAGGATTTAACATACGCAAGGTTGTGAGCAGTTACTGGATGTGGCCTGTAACTGTTGGACACATGGCGATCATGCATGAGTCGTGTGCAAGTTACAGGACACGCAGGCAAGAGATCAGTGGCATGGCTGCCACGTACTCCAATTTAATAAAATCCACGCAGATTTGTTGAAGATGAAATCCACGCGAACTCGGTGTAGAAAGCTTCAAAATCCACGCAAACTTGGGGCAGGAAGCTTCAGGATCCACGCAGACTTCGAGGCAAAGAACTTCAAAATCCACGCAAACTTGAGGAAGAAAACTTCAGAATCCACGCAAACTTGAGATGAAGATCACAAATACACGCAGACTTGAGATAGAACTGCCAGCTGTCTTGATTCGGCGTGTCTCGACTGACACAAAATCTCTGACCGTGATTGCTTTGTCCGCCGTATTAAATGACAAGAAACCCTTTTGGTACGCCAATTCGACGAAGGCTGAGTCTTGCTGAAGAAGATTTTGAAAATCACGCGATAGACGGTGATGACCTCTTGAATTCTGTGTATACGTGGCATACGAAGAGATATTCTTTGACTGTCGTATTGTCAGTCATAATTACTCTTTGGCAAATGATGAGCTGTCTCCCAGCGTGATTTGTTTATATTGTCTGGATCAACTGAGCGTGACTTTTGACTCTGTCTTGATCAACTCAGCATGACTTTCATTTTTGAGGCCTACAAAACCCCCTTCAAAGTTTTTGAAAAATGATAAATTATTTCGAAATACTTTGAAAATAGAGATGATAAAATGGATTTAGTCACGCTGAGATGACTTCAAAATTTTTCGGAAGTCGAAAAGACTTCGAAGTTCTTTGAAAACATCCAAATGAACTTATTAAATGTCATAATGACTCTTCGTTCTCCGAGACTGATTGTATCCAATTTATGGTGGAATACGAACCGTCGGCAAAACACAGTTATATAAACAGGAAGAAGTTTTATTTTTAATCTTCATCTTACGTCAATATGACACCAAAGGAGAAAGCTGAGGAAGAAGCACGCAAGTTGGGCTTTTGTTCTCATGGTGACCCCACTTTTGGGGGTGAAGAGCCAGAGCCCCTTGTCTTCGAGCTCAAAGATAATCCCTTGCAACTAGCAAAGAATTTCTTGAGCTATTTTGGCTTGGATGGCTCGTCCTCTTCTGATGGGCGCAGCCTCATAGAGCAGCGTGAAATATTTAAAGCTCTGTTGCACTGTCTGAGAGTTAGGAGCATAGAAGAACTAGGCACCAAGCTCAGTCGCTCTGGGAAATAGAGTGTGACTTTTATACTTTTGTTACACTTTTTGTTTTGTCTTTTGTAAGGCCATCAGTGCCTGTCTTAAGAAATGAAGTACAACTTTTGTGTTTGATCTGCGTGCCTTAATGAGAAATATTAATTAACAGTCTTTGATTGTTTCCAATGTTGCTCTGTCTTCCAAAGCACATGTGACACTCATTCCACAGTTTACGAGCGCTATTTATGCGGATCTTTTCCAAGAATAGACTTGTACTTTGCCCTTTAAATAGATGGAAGAGTTTCGCAGATACTCATCTCCCATTCCTCTTCTTCTTCTCTGAGAATGAAATTTTTGAGAGATTTCATTCTCAAACAGGAAAGCAATGCCTTCTAATGTTCGATTTCTGCATACTGTATCAAACATGAGTTTGCCAATCCTTAGCACCAAACTTGAAGGTAAGTCCAGTATAGTACGTATACTTTTTTTTTGTTGTTGAAGATAGGCTTTCTATTTCTGATTGAACAATGCACGCTTGACCAGCCAGTGCGTGTCAAATGACATTTCTGTTGATTAATTCTCTTTTTCTTTGCTGTTTTCTGCAGAAGCTCGGCTAAAGATTTTCTTCAGAACTGGCATTGGAGATGTGGATGCTGTGGAGAATATCCTGCTGACACCTATATCAGGGAGCTCATATGCCTTTCACGCGTACATCAGACAACTCAGAACTCTTCGTGGGATAGAAGGGTCTTCCTCAGATGGTAGGAAGAGCCTTTATACACGAGAGTTGGATGGTGGAGTCAACTCTACCCCGAGAAATCGGGTAGTAGAGTTCCTTTCAAGGCAGAACTAGAAATTGTATCCCAAGGTTTGGATACATTCCTGTCTTCCTTGAGAGGTTACCCCCAATCCACCAATTGTATTGGCAGCACTGTTTGCCATTGATTGTAAAAGAACAGAACAATTATCGGAGGACTGAACTTAGACTCACAATACAAACTCGCTCGTACAAAGAAAGCCTAGGGACGAAAACCTAGGTACAGCAGACTAAGTACGATTGTTTATTTTTGATTCTGGGGGGTGACGATAGAGGCTCGGGAAAGCGACGGCCGCTCTGCCTTACTCCTTGGACGATCGGTATGCAGCCTTGTCTCGGGGAAGATCTGCTCGGCGTTGACGAAGAAAGGCTCTTCTTACTCTCCTCGGGTTGCTCTCCTGGCTTCTCTCTCTCTGTGAATATCAAGAAAAGGGGGAGCTCTCTCTGTGTATATCTCTCTCTTCTTCTTTTTTTTATTCTTTTGTTGCCGACCTTTTTTTACATGGGAATGATGCTGGCTATTTATAAGAGTGGGGTGGGATCATTAGGGTTTGCTGATGATTATCTATTTGGAATGTCGGCGCTCCTTCATTCTATCTGGGCCCTTGATCCTGATCATAATGAATCTCGGCCACTAATGCGGATAGCACCAAATCTTATGAGCAGTTAATGCTGACTGCTTTAAATCTTCGTGATTGATTATGCCAATATTTGATTGCTCGCCACGTGTCCTATTGACTTGATGATGAATGATATGCCCTGATCTCGGCAATTATGATGATGATGTCTAATATTCTCGTTGGGATTCTGTTGCATCTTCAGTGCCACATTTTTTAAATTGAAGATCCTGCCAGGGCCGCATAGGGTGACCAACACTTGAACCGCAGGGGGATACTACTCGTGAGCCGCATGAGTCAATGCCTCATCGAGCCGCAGGGGACGAACTTTCCGTGAGCCGCATATGCATAGTTTCTGTAGGCCGCATGAATTAGCGTGGTGTTGAGCCGCATAGACCGGACTATGGGTGGACCGCATATGGCGGATTTTTGTTAATCATATTAGAGTGACTCCTCAATGAGCCGTATGAAGCTGTTCTCTATCCGAGCCATATGAGACTTTTGCCACGCGGCAATCTAGGATTTTTTGTCAGATCGGGTCAGAGATTTTCTTCTTTTCCCGAAGAGTCTGTCATTATGGCAGAGCCACTATGATACTTTATGTCAGAGACAGCCGTCGAGTCGTGTCAGAGCATTAAATGAGACCATTATTCCAGTGGCCAACTGTGGGGGGGGGTCACACGTGTCGTCAATTGAGCCGCATATTCCTGCTGAACCGCATTCATCCCCGAGCCGCATGAGTCTGAGGGTCTTCTTTTGGGCCGCATAGGGCAACTCCAGTATGAGCCGCATAGACTTGCTACCCAAAATCGCATGGGCCATTTATGCCATTATTCTAATATTTTCCATGCTTCTACAGGACCCCCTTCAAAGTTTTCAATTTGTAAAATTGAAACACTTTGAATAAGAAGCATGGCCATGTTCATGCCGCATAGGATGTTCTGTTTTACCTGAGCTTCCTGGCCGCATTAGCATCTCGGCCACATAGATTCGTCTGGCCGCATAAGCTCTTTGCCACGCGCCCTGACCACGTGAGCAAATCTTCATTAATTACCTTCGATTTGATTTGACGCCACCTTTTGGGGGAGGATCCCAAGGGTCGGTTTTGCCTTGACCGAAGCGGTCTCGCCTTTATTTTTGGAGGCAGCACATAATCCGAGGCGTCTTTCTACTTTATTGATCGCCTATAAATAGGAGTTTTTTAGCTCTTGGGGATTTCTTTACCTCCTTTCTTTGCTTGAATTCCCTGTTGCCAACTTCACTCTTCGTTTTTCTTCTTCATCCATCGACCATGGCTCCCAAGAGATCTGCTGCATCGAAGGCCGCGAAGGGCAAGGCAGTTGCTGCTACGGCGACTGCGGCGACGAATGTAGTCGCTCCTCCGTCGGTTGCTGTAGGCACTGTTCATCCTGATGTTCACCCGCCCATCGCTGGTAAGGGGGTCACTCCGAAAAACCATAGCTGCTGCCATGGCTCTGTTGCATACTTTATGCACAAGCCACATATACGAGACGTATCGATGTGACCGCATAAGCACTTCGCCCATTATGGTCGCATGAGCTTGTCACATTCGATCATTGCCGCATGTGTGTTTTCGACTTGGGCCGCATAAGCGTTGCTCACTTTTGAACCGCATGAACTTGATGGTTTGTAGCCGCAGCGGTTTGTATGAGTCGGGCTTAGCCGCATGAATCTATAAACCCTTCTGAATTTGAGTTGTACGGACTTGGTTAATTCAGAGTTGCATGGGGCTATGACGCGCAGAGCCGCATGGACCTATCTGCTGAGGAGCCGCATGAGGCTGTGGCAACTTGAGCCGCATAGACTCCAATAACCTTTCAAATGCTTCTATTTTTTGTCTATCTTCTGACCTTATTTCTTTTGCCTGTCTTCAGTGACTCTTCCCGTGAATCCTGCTGGGGAACTTTTGGTTGGTTCAAATCAATTCGCTTTGGGTGTGCGTCTTGACGACCTAATTAAGCATGTATTGAATCAGTTTCCTACTGATGAGCCTTTGGAGAGATTGAACGCCATCGAGAATCAGACCCTTCATTACCTTCGTTCTATGATGAACACTGGAAGGCTGGATGGGAAATACCTGAAGCCTCTATTCCTCTTTGGAGATGCTCTAATCATAGGGAACTCTTGAGTGTTAGAGATTTCTGAGAACTGGGATTTCTCTTTGGACGAGGAGTCAAACCATATCCCTTTTATGGAATGCCATTATCCCTTATCGTGGTTCAACATGGTGCTGTTGAACAGGAAGATGGTGTACAACTTGACCCCTACTCAATCGGGGATGTTGATGGGCGACATCCATTACAATCCGAATATGCGGTCAGCGTACCCAGGTAAGGATCCCGTCCCTCGGTATATGATGGGTCTGGCCCCGGGCTCCTTCATGAATGCATACGGTCCCAACTTTTCATTTGCTCAGGCTGACACCTTCTTGAATCGGCTTGTCCGTAAGAAGTCCTATCCTGTTGGTAGGATAGCGTTGCCGAAGTGGATAAACCCTACTTCTATGTGGGTCCAGTTGACCACCTGGGTCCTGCAGACCTACGGAACACTCTTGCGTGAGGTGGGACTTTATCATGCTATTCGAGGGACTTGTCACGGGCTCCCTATTAATAAGCCGCTGTTCATGGCGCTCTTGGAGATGTATAGCTGGCGAACGGGGACGTTCTTCTCATCAGTAGGGGAGCTGGGGCTTGCTCTTCATGAGATGTATACTGTCTCTAAACTCCCCTGGGGAAATGAGCCTTTCGAGGTGTATACCCCTTCGAATGAGGAGTTTGAGGACTTGGACCGACGATTCCCAGGTTTCGTTGCAGTATACCGGGAGTTGCTGTGCCACCATAGTGCTTGTCACCAGATGGCCATAAAGACAGCGGATAGCTCCGAAGGTACCGCTCCCCACACCACATCATGGATTAGTTACCTTTTCAAAGTTAACCCTTCTAGTGGAGTTACTCCTCGAACCCCTAAAACGCACGTGGAGGTGAAGGATTTGATATCAGGCGTCAAGAAGTCGCGATCCAGGAGTGACATATTTGGGAGCCAAACTGACTCTCTCAGCTACTTTTACTATGGGACCACGCAGATGTCAGAGAAGGCGCTTCTGGCTGGCTTTTTGATGATATGGTTACGGAATTGCGTCGTCTCGGGAGGAGCAGGTTCCATCGAGAGGATCGGTCGCCATTTTATTCTTCCCGCCGTTAAACTGGTGTTCGGAGTTAGGCTGGCCCTTCTTCCCGCCATGGTGTGCAGCATCCACCACGGTCTTCGGACCTTCTCATCCAAAGTTGTTGCACGTAAGAAGACCTTGGATTTTGAGCGCGTAGAATTGCCTTTCCATTACTTGATGGCGTGGTTGGCGATGCATTACAAGTCTTTGCTGGGACCCGGGATAGCGGAAGATGCTACGGATGAAGATGCTTTCCTTTTCAAATGCCATCGCCAGTCTTGGGAATACAATACTATGCCGGCTTGTCGGAGGGCGCTGGCGAGGGTAGATGGGTATCACCTTTTTGTGTTTGTTCCTCCTTTTTCTGATAAGGATGTGAGTAAGGTACACCTTGATGGTACTGGACCTCCTCACTTTCTATCTCCGGATATGCTCACTTGGTTGCGTAACATCCGTCCTGCTCATCTGGTTTATCGCAATCGCGATAGGGTGTACCTGGAGCCTTACCTACCTAGTAGGTTTTCTCGGCAGTTCGGTTATAGCCAGTTATTCCTTAATCATCCCAATCCTGGTTTGGGCTTCGAAGGTAGTGTTCTTGATGGCTTCAGGGCATGGAATTATTATGATGCTTATCATACTCGAGCCAGCTTCTCGGTCCCTGATGCTCAGACGCCAAGGGAAATTTTATACGTGGCTGCTTTGTATCATGTCATGGCGAACAAGCCTCCTATTAATTTCGATCCGAGTACCAGTTTTATCGTGGGTACAGGCTTAGAGGAGAAGCCCAAGGGGGCTAAGGCCAGAAAGCAATTAGCGCTTCAGACTCCTCTTCCTGAATCAGAACCTTCCGAGTCGGCTGGGAAGGAAGATGATAGCGAAGATTCTCTTTTTGATGGAGGCAAAGAAGTAGCAGATCAATCGCTTCCCATCCCTGATGAACCGGCGGAGGGCCCATTGCTTTCTACAGAAGGTGGAAGAGTGCAGGAAGAACAGCTTCCGGCTGTGTCTGGTTCCTCACGTAAGCGAGTCAGGCACGAATCTTCTGGCAGTAGAGCGACTTTTTCCGTGAAGAGAGCTGCCGTTAAGTCTCGTGGATTGCTTATTACCGAAAGGGATGACGGTACCGATGCTGCTCCGGAGGTAAGGCTAAATTGGATTTGTTTCTTTGTTGTAGTTTCCTTTCCTCTCGCAGATATGATTTAATTACTTTTCTTTGTAGGCGTCCGACGGACCGGAGTCTTCTGAACCATCTACTGCCTCTGAGGTTGATCCCGCCCTTGCTGTCTTAATCAACGATATGTGCGCTGCGGTCCTTTCTGCTGGGGCTCTCCCGGAGGCGGCTGGAAGTTCCTGAGTTGCTGACGCATCAGCTCGGGGGAACGAAGGTTCCTCTGGGCCCGCCCCTGCGGTCGTTGAGCTTCGGCGAGATGACACCGTTCTCAGTACCTCTTCTCCCGGGGACGACTCTCTGATTCCTGATTCGGAGGTTATTGGTGAGGAGGCTGTGGTGGCTGTAAACGAACCTCAGTCTTGATACTCCTCCATTGGTAAGATAGGCCATATATTGACTACCGAAGGGGCTTATTCGCTCTATCAACATATCCTTCGGGTCAAGTCGATTCATGGTTGCCTTGGCCCTGCATGTCCTGACCTTTTTCCTTTCGTCGTGGATGTTCTCGGGGAGAGTTCGGTCGGCCATTATCCGGACGAAAGGAATGTATCTTCTCCTCTCTCTCATGTTGAAGAGCCTCCTGCCGTCTCTGGGCAGATGGGGAGGGAGTTGGCAATGGTTTCCGCCTCGTCTTCCGCTGTTGACACGGCTCAGGAAGTCGACTTCTCGACCTTGTCGAGCATCCAAATCCTGCGGGCTGCTGAAGAGGAGTTGGCCGCTGTTCAAGCGTCTTTCCGTGCAGAGTTGGTTTCTCTTGTGGTAGGAGCGGCAGATTCTGTCGCGTCTTCTTCCGTGCTACCAGCCACACTCCCGCTGACACCGGTTTCCTCGGAGGCTCTGGACGAGGTGACGCAGGATGTGGTTGACAGCTTTTATCGCCACTTAGGGAGGGGTATAAATGCTGCCGTGGAACGGGGGGTCCCTTTTTCTTTGTCTCTACGGGGAGCTCGGGGCCAAATTGACACTCTGAAGGGTCTTCCTGGCGGGCTGGGGTTAGCGGCGTTCCTGGAGCCTAAGCTGACGGAGGCTGATCAACTTGTGACCCAACTGCTGGCAGTACGGCAGGCTGGCTTGCCCGCTGCAATTGAACGGGAGCGGGGTCGCCTCGTTGCTGCTCGGGACAAGATTAAGCTCACTCGGGATGCTGCCGTGCCAGCTGTGCGGGAAGACCTTGACAAGCTTTCTGTTTCATATGCCCATCTGGGTCGTCGAAGTCAGGCTTGTAGGGCTCGTGAAGAGTCTGCTTCTCGTGGAGTAGCGGCCACACGGGAGCGGATTCTTGCACTCCAACAGGAGTTGGCCTTCCTAGAGTTAGAGCGGGAAGCTGCTCGTGCAGAGCAGGAGTCGATTGCTCGGGAGGCCGAGCGGGTTTCCCGATCCTCTGCCACCTTGGAGCGGTCTTTTAAGGAGTTTGAGGACAACTGGCGAGCCTATGCTCATCTGGAGGACCCGGCGGTGCTGAATCAAGAGGCAGAGCGTCGAGCCAAACAGAGGTTTGAGCGGTCGGTCGCCTTGATAAAGGACCGCCTTACGGTGTTATGTGCCCCGGAACAGTGATCCACCATCTGTCTTCTTCTGTTTCTCTTTTTTTTTCTTTTTTTTTTCATATGTGTACATTTTTATTTGCCAGGGATGTGATCCCCACTGATGTAGCTCTTTTGAATTTTGAGATAAATGAGCATGTTTCAACTTATCTTCTCTTTCTTGTTCTTGTGGTGTTCATGGAATTGGACTTGCTGGGGGATTATTCGTGGACTTGTTACCCTGGGCGTACCTTGGTTTTAGGTACGGATAACAAGTTTGATCAGGATGTCCGGGACAGCCACGACAAAATAGTCATGGATGTTCTCGGTACTGGGGAAAGGAATACCGTAGAGCAGCTGGGCTCCCGGGGCATGGTAGGATGGTGGATTTATGCTAAGAAGCTTAGCAAGGGATATTTGTGGACCTATTATCCTTGGCGTACCCTGGTTCAGGATACGGATAATAAGGTGAGAGGAAGCCAGTCATATTTGCTCCGAGATTATGAGGACGTAGCAAACATGAGGGTTTTATCGTGGAATCTTCCTACTCAGAGGTAATGAGAACATATGGTAGGGGAGACTTCACGGAAGACTCTTCTATAATCAATAGTGGTCAACAAAGGACGTTTGTGGTCAACAGAGGACATTTGTGGTCAACAGAGGACATTTGTGGACCTATTATCCTTGTCGCACTCCGGTTGTGGGTACGGATAATAGGTTGAAAAGGAACCAACATACTTGCTCAGAGGTAATGTGGACATGGCAAATATGGTGATTTCTTCGACGAAGCCTTCCCACTCAGAGGTAATGAGGACATGGCAGGAGTGGGCTCAATAAAGAAGGGGTGCATAGAACTACTCAGAGGTAGGAGGACATGGAAGTTCTATGCGAGGGGGCGGTTTGTTTTTGGTGGAAGTGAAAACGACTCAGAGGTAATGAGGACATGGTCGTTTCGGAAATTAGTGGATCGATTACCCTTTTTGTGCACTGGGAGTGCGGGTAGTGGATCATGAGGGAGGATCTCTTTCAGGAAGAAAGTTCAGAGGTATGATTATACGTGACTTACTATCTGAGAGAGTGACCGGAAATGTAAGTACATAATTTGGATTTTCTAGAATATTGAGGAGATGAGAGTTCCGTGGCACCAGCGGGTGCATGGCTCGGTAATCTGAAATGTTGTGGATGTGGGTTCAGTGGTATCAATGGATACATGACTCGATAATTTGGAAAATGGTGGGTGCGAGTTCAGGGGTACTAAGAGGGTACATGACTCGATAATCAGGAGAATGTTGTCTAAACATAGTATTTCTTTAGAAACTTGCCGTTGACGGGCAACATAAGCAAGTCCCCATTCTGCTTGGCGAGGCGGTAGGCGCCGTTGGAGAACACGGCCTCGATGACAAATGGACCTTCCCATTTTGGCTGGAACTTGCCTACGGTCTTGTGAGTCATGACCATTGGTCTCCGGACTGCCAGAACGAGATCGTCCACTTGGAATGTTCTGATTTTAACCTTCTTGTTGAAGGCTCCTGAGATACGTGCTTGGTATAGCTCGATCCTTTGCTGGGCTAGGAGGCGCTTTTCGTCTAAGGCCTCCAACTCTTGTAATCGGCGTCGATAGTTATCATTCGTTGTCAACTGATAAGTGAGGGCGACACGGAGTGAGGGAATCTGAGTTTCCAGTGGGAGGACTGCCTCACTCCCGTATACTAAAGAGAATGGTGTATTCCCAGTAGCTGTTCGAACCGTAGTGCGATAAGCCCATAAGCATTCGCCGAGCTTCTCGTTCCAGTCGCGTTTGTTGGAGGAGACAAACTTCTTGAGGAGTTTGATGATTGTTTTATTGAATGCCTCTGCCAACCCGTTTGCTGCCGGGTTATATGGTGTCGAAGCGACATTCTGAATGCGATGTTTGTCGCAGAATCGATAGAATGCATGGCTTGCAAACTGCGGACCATTATCATGGATGATCCTCCGCGGCAGTCCGAAGCGGTAGATGACGTGATGCTTAAGGAAGCTGATCACGTTTGAAGTCTTAACTTCTACGAGTGGGACGGCTTCCGCCCATTTGGAGAAGTAATCGGTGATCGCAAGTATGAAGCGATGTCCTCGGGAGGAAGGTGGGGTGATTGGACCAATGATATCCATTCCCCATGCTTCGAATGGCCAAGATGCCACCGTTGGATGTAGAAACTCGGATGGTTGGTGAATAAAGTCCGCGTGGACTTGGCAAGCCTTGTATTTTCTGGCATAATCTATTGCGTCTGCCACCATCGTGGGCTAGTAGTAGCCCATACGACGAAGGCGGTCCTGTAGCTTAGGGCCAGGCTGATGGGCCCCACAGACACCGTCGTGAGCTTCTCGTACAGCTTCTTTGGCTTCTGCGTTTGACAAGCACCGGAGTAATAATCCGTCGTAGGATCGTCGGTACTGCATCTTTGTCTCTGTGTCGTAGAAGAATCTGAGAGAACGCCGTCTGATGGAGGTGGCTTCCCTTGGATTCTCCGGGAGGATATCGTATACGACGAAGTCAATGAACGGCTGTCTCCAGTCTGGTGTTTCGTCGACCGTCTGGGCGGAATAGCTCGCCACGAATTGAATATTGTTCTTGGGACAGACCAGTTCGTGGCCTATCACCTCAACCGAGTGATGCGCTTAGTTCGGTACTGCTAAGGAGGCGGCAAGGCCTACTAGGGCATCGGCTTCGATATTTTGAAGTCTGGGGACGTGTTCGATGAAGAATCCCTCGAATGAGGAGATAATGTTGATTGCTATTTGGTGGTAGGGGATCATGTCTTCATGGCGGACTTCGTACGACCCCCGAATCTGATTGACGATTAATTGTGAATCGCCGTATGCTTCGAGATATTCTACACCCAGCTCCTTTGCGAGTTGGAGGCCAATGACCAAAGCGTTGTATTCGGCCACATTGTTGGAACAGGGTTCCGTGAGAGAGTAGGCGCGATTGATCACTAGCCCGGTAGGAGAGATCAATACTACTCCGACCCCGACGACGATGTTTCCCTTGGGTCCGGTTCTTGAAGCGCCATCGAAGAACATCCTCCATATGTTGTCGTGGGTGGTTGTATTAGAATAGGCCACCTCATCTGGGATTTCCTCGTATATTCTGGATGACCCTGATCCTGGATGGGCCGCCAAAAAGTCTGCCAGGGCTTGGCCTTTGACAGCCTTCTGTAGAACGAAGATCATATGATATGGGGATAGCAGTATTGCCCATGTAGCGAGGCGAAAGCTGAGCGCCCCTGGTTTAGTCATGAGAACCCTGAGGGGATTTACCCGTGAGATCACTTGTATGGTTTGTCCTGTAACATAATGCCGCGTCTTTTGAATGGCGAATACCAAGGCGAGGCATTCTTTCTCCACGGCAGTGTATCGGTGTTCGGGCCCGACCATCATTTGGCTGAGGTAGTATATGGCCTGTTCGTGTCCTGCACCATTATTTTGTGCCAGCAGGGCACCGAGGGAATGTTCCATTGCTCGTACATAGAGCAAGAATGGTTTTCCAGGGACCGGGGCCACCAGGACTGGAGGATTTGACAAATATTCTTTGATGTCGTCGAAAGCGCGTTGGCATTCTTCGTCCCATACGAATGAGACTCCCTTCTTCATGAGGTGTGTGAACGGCCGGCATCGTCCGGAGAGATTGGAAATGAACCTTCTGATATAGGCTAGCCTCCCTTGGAGGCCTCTAAATTCGCGGAGATTTTTCGAGGGACCCATCTCCATTATTGCCTTGGTTTTCTCAGGGTCTACATGGATACCGCGTGCAGTGATGATGAAACCTAAGAACTTCCCGCTGGATACGCCCAAGAACGACTTTGTAGGGTTCATCTTCAGGTTGTGGGCTCGCATCAGGTCTAATACCGTTCTCAGATCTTGTAGATGATCCTCCTTACGGCGACTCTTGACAGCGATGTCGTCGACGTAGCATTCCACTGTTTTGCGCAAATGTTCTCTGAAAATGATACTCATAGCCCGCTGATATGTGGCACCAGCGTTCTTTAGACCGAATGGCATGACTGTGTAACAGTATGTGCCGATCGGTGTTCTAAATGATGTGTGCTTCTCATCATCGGGGGACATCTTGATTTGATTGTATCCCGAGAATCCATCCATGAATGACATACGTTCGAAGCCGCATGTGTTGTCAATCATGATGTCCGTGATCGGGAGGAGAAATTCGTCTTTCGGACATGCCTCATTTAGATTACGGAAGTCGATGCAGATTCGGATCTTTCCGTTCTTCTTAAGGACCGGGACTATATTGGCGACCCAGTCAGGGTGTTGCTCCTCACGGATGAAGCCGCTGGCTATCAGTTTGTTGACTTCGGCTTCGATCGCGTCCATGACGCCCGGGCGGAAGCGTCGTTGCTGCTGCTTGACTGTCTTTGCATCCGGCCGTATATTGAGTTTATGGAGAGCAATATCGGGATCTAATCCCGGCATGTCTTCGTAACTCCATGCAAATACGTCAATGTATTCTCTGATGAGTTCCAGCAGTGATTCTCGTTCCTCGTCTGTTAGGCTTTTACTGACGAAGATTGGCTTTGGAGAGGATTCGGTGCCGAGGTTGACCTGCATGACTTCATCCTCCGTAGGAGGTTCTCTTAGCTCGAACCGCTTTTCCCATTGTGCGTCTAACTGTTGAGCCCACGGCTCAAGCTCGAGGATTTCAGGAATGTCCTCGTCTTCTTCGTAAGCATCGGCAAATGCCATGTTGACTGATAGGACTTGTCTGAATATGTCCCCAATGCTTGTGTCTGAGTCGAAAGTTGGTGACCCGGTTGAGTGTAACTGCCAATCACATTCTTCATCTGAACTCTCTGGAGTCGTTGTGGGAGTTACACACCCTAGTCTACATCGAGTTTTGCTATAGTAGTCCCGTGGTTTACCAGACGGTACTGGGGGCTTCAAAGGTAGTCGCCCTCCGGTACCGTAATTCAAACCTGGTCTAGTTTCTAGATTATATCCTTATTTCTGCATGAGGTATTTGGACTGGGGACTATAAAGGTATAGAGGCAATCTCCCGGTATCTGACCCAAGATCGACTTCTTTTATAGTAAAGGGGTACGGATCGTCTTTCCGGCCGAAGATAATCGGGTGGTCCCCTCCCTCGACTATTCGGTAAGCGTCTTCTGCCGGAGTAAGCTGGATTGTGGTATATACATTTGTCACTTGTGTGTGTAGGTGAGTGCCTATACCGTGGTCCATAGCATACATTGTACATAGCTTGTTGAGCTCGATGTAATTCAAAGATAGCCCTTTATTGATAAAATAAGGTATCTTCTCGAGAGGGATTACATCATCCGTGGAAGGAGTATCGGAGTGGGCAGCCACATACTTGGCTAATTCTGGTTCTTCTTCGGCCACCCCCTGTATAAATGAAGACTGGGAGAGCGACCTAATCAGCTTGATCTTCAGAGGCTCGACCGGGGGAGCAGGTCGTGGAGTTGTTGGTAGACTAGCAACCCCCAGCTTGGCATCTGACGTGGGGCGAGGAGTGGCTGGTTCGCTGGAAGTGTCAGACCTCGCGTCGGGGTGATGGCCCTTTTTAGGAAGACGTATCGTGAGCGGCCTGTCGGAGGGATTGAGTTTCTCCGCCTGGAGCTGACCGACTCTCGGTAGTCTGATGGTAAAAGGCCCTGGTGTGGGTCTCGGCACTTGGCCAGACCTCGGCAGCCGGATTCTCATCTGCTCTTCTTGCGCCGATAGACTGATTGCGTCCTTACGCAGAGTAGCCGTAAGGGGTGCAGAACTGCCCGATTTACGAGCCTGGAGGTGGATCGTCAGGGGTTCTTCTGATCTTGTGGTTGCCTTGGTGTGAGCTTGCACCTCCTCTTCGACCAGATGCTTCTTTGATTTTTCGTACAGACAGGAGTCTGAGTAATAAGATTCGACCCCTTCGAAGGGATCGACATCAGCAAACTCCGTCCTTACGAAGCCGTGCTTATCGACATATTTGAAGCACTGGTGTAGCGTGGAAGGCACGATCATGTAATCGTGTATCCAAGGCCGCCCCAGAAGGATATTGTAAGAAGTGTCGGCATCTATGACGTAGCAGGTGACTTCTGATTGGAGATCGCCAATCTGACATTTCAAGCGAATCTTCCCTATTGGGTAGCTCCTGCCCGAATTGAAACCGCTAATGGCGGTGCTTGTAGGCGTCAGGCGATGCATTGGGATGCGAAGATTATGTAGCAGACCCTTCGGAATGATGCTTATGGAGGACCCAGGATCAATGTGCATTCGGTCTACCTTTACGTCGCCGATGTATCCAGTGTAGTACAATGGGCGGTCGTGTAGGTTAGTTTCGATGAGCATATCCTGCGGAGAGAAGACGATATTGGGCATTGCACCTGTACACGCACTATCTTGGAGCTCTGTAGGCTGATTATCTCCCGTGAGGTTGACCTGGGCCAAGTATACGTCGGCATTTTGGAGCGCCTCACTTAGGGCCGTGCGGACATCCTTCGAGAGCCTCAGGAGTTCATATAAGGACAATTTGGCCGGTGTATTAGCCAATTGCGCCAAGATGTCGAAGTTGTAGGGCCTCTCCAGCCCCTGAGGTGCCTCCTTTCGGAGGGATTTGTCGAAGTGAGTCTCCTTCGGCCTAGGCTTATCGGTCGTCGAAGGCTGAGCCGGTCCCGGAGTATCAGCGTTTGTGGGCTGCTGATCATTAGTCGGATTCTCGACCACTGGTTGGGCTTGTGCTCCAGATCGAGTAGTGACGGCTGAGACTTCCTCTTCTTCCGCCGAGGCAGTACGGCAGGATCTGACTTTTTCACTTTTCCTTTTAGAAGGTGGAGAGGGCTGAGTTACCTCGTGGACTAGGTCCGGATGGACCCACATGATTTTCTCTCATGATATGGTGAGGGGTGTTAGACCAGCGGCGTGATCGCGAGCAGGCGACAGATTAGCAATTTCTATTGTTGCCAGAGGGATAGGTATAACCCCGTCATGAGTCTCCGTTGGAGGGAAGCTGCCGAATTATACGGACACCATGTTGGCTGCCACGGTTACCTCTTCGAAATCGATGGCCAGGGCATTCGAATCGATGAGGTTTTGGATATACCGTTTCAGTTGGTAGCAGTCGTGTGTAGCATGGTGGACGTAGCGGTAGTAATGGCAGAACTTCAGATTTTCCAAATCAGCAGGCCGAGGTTCCCGCCTTGGTAGAGGAAGCTGAATTCTATCTCCTTGTATAAGCATGTCCAAGATAGGCTTGACGTGGCCGTCTTCGAAAGAATAAGTGATTTGAGGCCATTATTTGTCTGCTGGCTGTGGCTCGAGCTTCTGGGCTGTATCGGTCACCATGGCCTGCTTGCCTTTGTTGTCCCGGTTGTTGGAGGGGCTACCCCCATTGTCGTTGCTGGCGTTGGGACGCTTCCCCTTGTTCTCTCCCTCTGAGATATGCAACCCCAGTTGGCGAGCTTTCTTCAATCGTTCCTCGGCACTTGTAGCGCTGATGATAAAGGCCTTCCAGTCCTTGAATTGACTTTCGCCCATCCAGAGACTAATTGTTGGGAGTAGTCTCTTCTGGCAAATTTCAATCAAGGAAGAGTCCGGGTTGCCAGATGGTAACTTCATTGCGGTTTGACGATACCGCTCAATATAATTCCTTGTCAGCTCTTTCTCTCCTTGGACGACGTCCATGAGGGTAGACATCGTGACGTCCTGCCCTACCTCATAGAACCTCTCCAAGAACAAGCGCTTGAAGCCAGCGAAGGAGTGGATGCAATTATCTGGCAGGTTGCGGTACCAATCAAAGGCGACTCCTTCCAGTGCCCCAATGAATAACCGTGTGAGGATGGCGTCATCATGGAGCAGATGGTCGGTGGTGACCTCAAAGTAAGTGATGTACCGGCTTGCTGAAGTCTTACCATCATATGGGTTGATATTGAACGGCTTATATCTTGGGGGAAAGGGCACATCCCTCCATTCAGCTGGGTATGGTTGCCGTATTCTGAGGTCTTGAGAATTTTCTCGGGCGTGGAACATCGCTCGAAGCTCCTGAACCTCTCTCCTTACTTCTCGGGCCTCATCTGTCGCGGTAGGGGCCGTTATCTCGGGAGCATTATTGCCCGGGTTTGGTGCTGCTGAATTTGAATCTATGTTGTTCGCGGGACCCGTGCTTGTCTGGCCAGGTGTCACTCCATGTAGAGTAGGCAGTGCCGCTTTGATTTCGTCTACAGACTTGAACAAGGCATGCAATATGGCCTCCAACGTGTCGATGCGCTGGCGATCGCTGGATCCGCCTTGATTGCTGTCTGTCATGAATACCGTCTTCACATGAGGAGTGACGGAGGGAGTGGTGGAGGATGTACCCTCCGAGTCGTACCCATGCGTCGAAAAATCATCTGGATATGTGGGGATGTTCTCTTCAGGTTCGGACTCGGAAGGAACACTATTCCTAGCTTCGGAGCTTGCTTCGTCTAGAGAATCATGGATGTCCTCGGGGACATCAGCATCTGTTGTACCCGATGGGAGGGTTATTTCTCGGGGTTCGTCTCCTTGAAACATTGGATTATTGTGGATGTTCGGAGGAGTACTACCCCCAGCTCCTACGACCCCCAGGGCCGGGGACGATGAGCCTCCTGTTGCAGCAGATTTTGTCTTTGAACGGGTGTGTTGGTATACTCCAGTGGATGGCAACCGTTTAGCCGACAATTTCTTAGCTGTAGTGGCCGATATCTTTGGACTGGAGATGCTTGTCTTCTTCCCTCTCCCCTCCACGGGGACTTTCCACGCGAAATTGCAGGAGGCAACGGGAGGTGCCTCGTCTTCCGAGCTCGGATGTTGTAATCTTTGGAAGACGGATGGCCGGTCTTCCGTTACTGCCGTGTTGTTGCAACAGCAGTTGACGATAATCTGGGTGCAGTGACGTCCCTGTGAGGACTCTCTGCACGCTGAGGCTCCTTCTCTTTCCTTGTGTTTGTGGAGGATAGCTTCACGCAGGTCAGAGGAACCACTTTGTCCGTTTGCCGCCGGGGGCTGGACTCGAGTGGTTTTATACAACTTTCCGTCAGAGGCCCGCGTGATACTCAGCGGGACGCCCTGATAGTCAGAGGTTGGGGCAGCTGTCTGGACTTGATGAGCCCGCGCTGCCCTAGACTTTTTCTTTTTAGCACTTGTGGGTGCGTAATAGGAAGAGTCCATATTAGGTATCACAGAGTCTGGATTTTCACTCAGAAAGTGATCAGAGTTAGGACCGCATGAGAGTCGGTCGAAAACTGATCGAGAGAAGAGCGGTAGAGATGCTATGCGGCTAGCGTTGGGTACCGTGCAGGCTATCTGTATGCGACTGTCTTCTGTTGTGGGATGAGTTCTTATGCGGTTAGGAGTCACGGCCGTGCAGGCTGTCCGCATACGGTTGGCATCTGTGGCCGCATGGGTTCTCTGCAAGCGGTTGACTTTACTAGCCGCATGAATTTCGTCCATGCGGTTGGGAACTGTAGCTGCATAAGTTATGCGGCTGACAGAAGTGGCCGCATGAGTTTTCTTCATGTGGTTGACGGTTGTGGCCGCATGGATTTTCTTTCTGCGGCTAATACCCCTCTGTGGTTCAGGTTGAGCAGAGACCCTCTTTGCCCCTGCAAGTCCAGCATCATAGTGTTTTCTTCTGCCGGACTTGGGGACAGCAGAGGTGTCTGCAATCTGAAGTGGGGGCACAGGAGAATCTTTCTCGCCGTCTTGAGCGACCGAGGGTATCCCATCGAGGGCTTGGGGAGGAGCAAATGACTTTGGCCTCCACTCTTTGGGAGCCTTCGTAGTGCGGGTGCGTTTCTGGACCGGGCCAGCGCTGCCTTCAGAGAGCATCTCTTCGAACGCCTGTTGGTCGAAGCGGACGACCATCTTCTGTTGTATGGAGCCAAGTTTGGCTGCATCCGATTGCGTCACCAACTCCTCAGCCGTGGAGAAGTTAGTCCCCAGCAGAGTCGCCATCGTGTTTGCCATTGATTGTAAAAGAACAGAACAATTATCGGAGGACTGAACTTAGACTCACAATACAAACTCGCTCGTACAAAGAAAGCCTAGGGACGAAAACCTAGGTACAGCAGACTAAGTACGATTGTTTATTTTTGATTCTGGGGGGTGACGATAGAGGCTCGGGAAAGCGACGGCCGCTCTGCCTTACTCCTTGGACGATCGGTATGCAGCCTTGGCTCGGGGAAGATCTGCTCGGCGTTGACGAAGAAAGGCTCTTCTTACTCTCCTCGGGTTGCTCTCCTGGCTTCTCTCTCTCTGTGAATATCAAGAAAAGGGGGAGCTCTCTCTGTGTATATCTCTCTCTTCTTCTTTTTTTTATTCTTTTGTTGCCGACCTTTTTTTACATGGGAATGATGCTGGCTATTTATAAGAGTGGGGTGGGATCATTAGGGTTTGCTGATGATTATCTATTTGGAATGTCGGCGCTCCTTCATTCTATCTGGGCCCTTGATCCTGATCATAATGAATCTCGGCCACTAATGCGGATAGCACCAAATCTTATGAGCAGTTAATGCTGACTGCTTTAAATCTTCGTGATTGATTATGCCAATATTTGATTGCTCGCCACGTGTCCTATTTACTTGATGATGAATGATATGCCCTGATCTCGGCAATTATGATGATGATGTCGAATATTCTCGTTGGGATTCTGTTGCATCTTCAGTGCCATATTTTTTAAATTGAAGATCCTGCCAGGGCCGCATAGGGTGACCAACACTTGAACCGCAGGGGGATACTACTCGTGAGTCGCATGAGTCAATGCCTCATCGAGCCGCAGGGTACGAACTTTCCGTGAGCCGCATATGCATAGTTTCTGTAGGCCGCATGAATTAGCGTGGTGTTGAGCCGCATAGATCGGGCTATGGGTGGACCGCATATGGCGGATTTTTGTTAATCATATTAGAGTGACTCCTCAATGAGCCGCATGAAGCTGTTCTCTATCCGAGCCGCATGAGACTTTTGCCACGCGGCAATCTAGGATTTTTTGTCAGATCGGGTCAGAGATTTTCTTCTTTTCCTGAAGAGTCTGTCATTATGGCAGAGCCACTATGATACTTTATGTCAGAGACAGCCGTCGAGTCGTGTCAGAGCATTAAATGAGACCATTATTCCAGTGGCCAACTGTGGGGGGGGGGGTCACACGTGTCGTCAATTGAGCCGTATATTCCTGCTGAACCGCATTCATCCCCGAGCCGCGTGAGTCTGAGGGTCTTCTTTTGGGCCGCATAGGGCAACTCCAGTATGAGCCGCATAGACTTGCTACCCAAAACCGCATGGGCCATTTATGCCTTTATTCTAATATTTTCCATGCTTCTACAAGCACCACGACTTCGGGCTGCCATACTCTGTGGTTCTTCTCTCGTCTGAGAGAGAAGACCAGAGTTTGATTCCTGCTGATCTGGTCGTGACTGGGACCCAGACAGTCAGGAACTGCCACCAACAACGAACCTGACGGAGAAGGTCCGACGGAGAAGATCCAAAGAAGAAGATAGATCTCTATTAGATTATTGTTGTGTTATAGAATAAAAATCCAAGATTTGTAATAGATTTCCATTATGATTTGTAAGAAAGTCTAAGAAAATGTAATAGACTTTTTTGTGGTGAAATGAGAATGGAAATGATAATTCTTCTATGCTCAAAGATTTGTATTTGTGGATGAATTGTGGACATGATAGATAATGAAATCTTCTTTTCTGTTTTAGAGTATTTGATATTATCAGAGGTATTATGGACGTGATAATATATAGGAACTCAAAAGAAAATAGATTGATTTCTATGCAGAGGTCAAAACATGACAAATGAGTAAGTAGATTCGGAATTGATTCAGAGGTTATAAAAACATGATAAATAACCAATCCCCACTTAATAAATTGATAGAAGATTATAAACGGATGAACCGTTAGAAAATGATGAACTGTCGAGTGAATGTAATAAATGAACGGATGAACCGTCAAGTATTAATGAATATGTGAAACGTTGGATGAATGAGGAGAAATGAATGGATGAACCGTTAAGCATTAATGAATATGTGAAACATCGGATGAATGAGGAACTTCTGCCTATAAATATAGCAGAAATCTGGCGAGAATGAATACTTCTCCTCCTCAACATAAAAATGTCATCTGGAGAAGCATCCAAGAAGACTGAGATAGCCTCAAAGGTTCAGAAAGGCACTGAAGAACGCCCTGCTGGTCCAATCAAAACGAAGAAGACGGAAGCAGGCGAAGGTTCGTCTGCACCCAAGCCACCAAGGGACATTCTGGATTTTCTGCTCGAACCAGGAAGGACTGAAGAAGAGGAAGCCATGAGGATGGCCGCTTGCAAATTCCTCGTGGGTTCTAGCAAGGAGGTTCTCGGCTCTTTTACTGATCACATCTTCGAGAAGGACGGTAGTGGCCCACGTCCAAAATTAGAGAAGGATGATAGTGATCTTCCTTAATATCATGTATCATCATTCATGAAAATAAAATAAAAATTTTATTTTTTAAACATGAATTTGTCTGATGATTACAAGTATTTACATTTATACATAGTACTTTTTAAGGAATTTGCCATTAATAGGCATCAAAACTTTTCGACCATCCAATTCTGAGAGTTGAAAACCTCCATTTGAGAAAACTTTGCTCACAATATAGGGACCTTCCCACTTTGCGTCAAATTTATCCTTACTCATATGAGTCATAGTCATAGGACGTCTGACTGCTAGAACAAGTTCTCCTTTTTGATATGCTCGAACTCTGACTTTCTTATTAAAAGCTCTTGAGATCCTAGCTTGATAGAATTCAATATTCTGTTGAGCAGATAATCGCTTTTCATCCAGAGCTTCTAATTCCTGAAGTCGAAGACGATCGTTATTTTCAGCAGTGAGTTTATTAGCGATTGCTATCTTTAAAGAAGGAATTTGAATCTCTAATGGAAGAACAGCTTCGCAACCATACACCAGAGAGAAAGGTGTACATTTGGTAGCATTACGAACTGTAGTACGATAAGCCCACAAACATTCCCCGAGCTTGTCACTCCAATTACGTTTGTTAGTGGAGACAAACTTCTTTAGGAGTTTGATGATAGTCTTGTTGAAAGCTTCTGCTAATCCGTTAGCTGCTGGATTATATGCGGTAGAAGCCACATTATTGATCCGGTGATCGTCACAGAATCGAGTAAATTTCTGGCTGACGAACTGTGGTCCGTTATCATGAACAATGCGTCGAGGAACACCAAATCTGTAGATGATGTGGTGCTTAATAAAGCTGATGACATTAGACGTCTTAACTTCAGATAAAGGAATGGCTTCGGCCCATTTGGAGAAGTAATCGGTTATTGCGAGAATGAACCGATGACCTTTAGATGACGGTAGATTGATTGGGCCGACAATGTCCATGCCCCAAGCTTCGAAGGGCCATGATGCTGCCATCGGATGTATAAATTCTGAGGGTTGATGAATAAAATCTGCATGGATTTGACAAGCTTTACACTTCTTTGCATATTCGATGGCATCAGATACCATGGTGGGCCAATAGTAACCCATACGTCGAATACGGTCTTGAAGTTTTGGTCCTGGCTGATGTGCTCCACAAATTCCATCATGTGCTTCGTGAATGATTTGTTGAGCCTCGTCACCGGCAACACATCGAAGGAGTAAACCATCATAAGCTCGACGATATAAGGTCTTTGTTGTATGATTGTAGTAGAATCTGAGTGATCGTCGTCTGATAGATGCTGCCTCACTCGGATCATCCGGAAGAATATTATATAATACGAGATCTAAGAAAAGAAGTCTCCAATCTTTATCCGTATTCTGATTCTCAGTCAAGTTACTGAAGATGAATTCCATGCTGGAATCGGATGAAGATGACATCGATTTACGACTGAATCCAAATCCTCTTGTTGTGTTGACGTCATGAGATGTTGATTCTTCAATGTCAACTGGAAGTCCTATAGTCACGCTATTTTCAAGATGAAATAATTCTCGATTACGAACAACGATCATTTGTTGCCGTCTGATTGGAATAGCCAGCACCGCTGCAAGATTAGCAAGGGCATCAGCTTCTGTGTTACATGCTCGCCTAACATGTTCAATGAAGAATTCTTCAAACGAAGAAGCCATAGATATAGCTGTTTTATGATAAGGAACCAGATCTTGATGGCGAACTTCATAAGTACCCCTGATCTGATTGACAATGAGTTTAGAGTCTCCGTACGCCTCCAAATGTTGAATATTAAGATGTTTAGCGAGTTGAAGACCAATAAGTAATGCGTTGTACTCAGCTACATTGTTTGAACATGGCTGATCGAGAGAATAAGCTCTTTGGATAGCAAGACCTTCTGGCGATACAAGAACGATTCCAACTCCAGCGACAATATAACCATTAGGACCAATTCTTGATGCTCCATCAAAAAAATAAATGCCAAGTAGGATCTTCTTCAGCAATTTGATTTGAATCTAGGACTTCATCTGGGATTTCATCATAGAGTTTTGAATTTTCTGGAATTGAGTGAGCAGCCAAAAAATCAGCTAAAGCTTGTCCTTTGACTGATTTCTGGGGAATATAGTGCATGTCATACTGAGCAAGTAGGATTCCCCAGTTAGCCAATCGAGAATTCAAAACACTGGGTTTCTTCATCATGATCCGTATAGGATTGATCCTGGAGATGACATGAATAGTCTGGCCAATGACATAATGACGTGTCTTTTGGACAACAAACATCAAGGCTAGACATTCTTTTTCAACCGGTGAATATCGAGGTTCAGTTCCGGTCATAGTGCGGCTGAGATAATAAATGGCTTGTTCATGGCCATTTTGATTCTTTTGAGCGAGTAATGCACCCAATGAATGACTCATTGCTCGAGTATAGAGGAGGAACGATATTCCTGCGACGGGAGGTACCAATACTGGAGGGCTCATTAGATATTGTTTTATATCATCGAATGCTTTCTGACATTCATCATTCCAGACAAAAGAGACACCTTTCTTCATAAGTTTGTTGAATGGTCTGCAGCGTCCTGACAAATTAGAGATGAATCTCCTGATATAAGCGATTCTTCCTTGAAATCCTCGTAGCTCTTTTAAGGTACGTGGAGGACGCATCTCTTGGATGGCTTTGATCTTCTCGGGATCCACGTGTATACCTTTAGAGGTAATGACGAAGCCGAGAAATTTACCACTAGAGACGCCTAAGAAGGACTTAGTAGGGTTCATCTTTAATTGATGCTTACGCATTAGATCAAATATAGTCTTCAAATCTTGGATATGATCCTCCTTTTGTCGACTTTTGACTGCAATATCATCAACATAGCATTCGACTGTTTTCCGCAAATGTTCACGGAATATAATGCTCATAGCTCGTTGATAAGTTGCTCCTGCATTCTTGAGACCGAATGGCATAACTGTATAACAGTATGTACCAATCGGCGTTCTGAAAGAACTGTGCTTCTCGTCCTCTGGAAACATTTTGATCTGATTGTACCCAGAATATCCGTCCATGAATGACATTCGTTCAAATCCACAGGTATTATCAACCATGACATCAGTGATTGGTAGAGGGAATTCGTCTTTAGGACATGCCGCATTGATATCGCGGAAGTCTATGCATACTCTGATCTTGCCAGTCTTTTTAAGAACAGGAACAATATTAGCCACCCAATCGGGATGTTGTTCCTCTCTAATAAACCCAGAGGTAATGAGTTTATTGACTTCAGCTTCAATTGCATCCATGATGTCTGGACGAAATCGTCGCTGTTGTTGTTTGACCGGTTTAGCATTCGGCAAGATATTGAGCTTGTGAGTTGCAATTTGAGGATCAAGCCCTGGCATATCTTCATAACTCCAAGCAAAGACATCGATGTAATCACGAATGAGTTTGATCATGTCTTTCTTATCAGTTTCTGAAAGACTTTCACTGATGAATATTGGTTTAAGAGATCCCTCTTCACCAACAACTATTTGAACAAGTTTATCTTCAGTCGGAGGTTCTTTTTGCTCGAAACGGAACTCCCATTGATTATCTAATCTTTGGGCCCACTGTTCTGATTCAGGTGAGATTTCAAACTCTTCTTCGTCTTCATCACTTTCTTCAGAATGGTCAATGGAAACCATGTTGGAAGACAGAATGTTGCAGTAGAAGTCACTGATACTTGTATCGGAATCCCAAGAAGTGGTACTAGAAGAATCAGATCTATTATCTTTGTCAGACTCGGGATCTTCATGGATAATATTGATAAAAGGAGTAGGAGCTATATAGCCCAATCCGCATTTCGTCCTTCTATATTTCAGAGGAGGAATACGAACAGGTATTTTTCTTCCTTTTCCACTATTGAGGCCAGTCCTGAAGTCATAGCCCATATTTTTGATGATGTCTTTAGATTGCTGACTATAACGACGTAGTTGTAATCTTCCAGTATCATCATTTTTCTCATCATCTTCAAGATCAGAAGGATTTTGAAGCCCTTTGTAGAAGAATATTGGAATGTCTCCTGGCTTTCTGCTGGGAACTAGAAAGTATGAAGATTGTACAGGTTCTAGAGATACATCTGTATGAACAGTCTGTACAACTCTATGGTTATTGTGTTCAAGTCATCTAACAGATGTAAATAACTATGAATATAATTACACACATCAACGTACTACAAAGGTGGAGACTTTTCTTTAAATGTAAAAGCAGCAATATTTACATTGGGAGAAGGCTGAGCCTTAGAGATTTTAGCCAAGTTAATGACTAAAGGGGAAGAAGAAGAAGAAGAAGCTTTGTTTCGATTAAGATCGATAACAAATGGCTCAGAAGAGGTGAGCTCTCTTGAAGTTTGAGTAGGAAGAGTAGTCCGCCCTCCAACTGGAATTAGCAGAGTATCTTGTGAAGATACAGGAACTATAGTACGCCCACTGACAGGAATGATCAGTGTATTTTGAGTAGATGACTGAGGTAACGGAGAGATCCGTCCACTCACTGGAATGATAAAAGAATCTTCTCCAGAGGGTTTAGGAGATTGTTGCTGAGTAGTTCGACCTTTAACAGGGATTATTAAAGTCTCACTTTGTGCATCTTCTTTCTCCATAGCTTGTATGATCCTTGTATACTCTTCTTTGTACATTCGAGAATCGTTGAAATAAGCTTCAACCCCATGGAAGGGATTTATATCAGCAACTTCTTTTTGTACTCTTCCATTGCTATCAATGTATTTAAAACATTAATGAAGAGTAGAGGGCACCACATTATTTTCATGAAGAAAGGGCCTCCCCAGAAGAAGATTATAGGATCCCGCGATCTCGATCACATAGAATGTGACTTTAGATCTGAAATCGCCTATCTGAAGCTTCAGATGAATCTTTCCCAAAGGCTCACTTCGGCTTTGATTGAATCCCAAGATAGTAGTAACCGTCTTGGAGAGCTTGTGGAGAGGGATTTTTAGTTCATCCAACAGACTCTTTGGCATTATGCTTATAGCAGACCCTGGATCAATGAGGATACGATCTATCTTCATTGTGTCGATATAACCGGTGTAGTAGAGAGGCCGATCATGTCGATTATCCTCCAATAGCATGTCATCTTGTGTAAAGGTGATATTTGGGATAATCTCCAGTACACTGTTGCAATGTAAGCAAGTGGCAGGTTCTGCATCTGGCTTCTTCAATTGTGCAAGACAAGAGTCAGCTTGTAGAAGTGCTTCACTTAATGTCTTCCGAGTCTCTTTGGAAAGACGTAGAAGTTCAAAGAGGGACATTCTAGCTGGAGTATTAGCAAGTTGAGCTAAAATATCGAAGTTGTAAGGCTTCTGAAGTCCAAGAGGAGAGGACTTCTTGATTGGCTTATCAAACCGAGCCTGTTGTTTGCCTTTCTCCAGAGCTGTAGGCTTAGGAAGAACAGGTTCAACTGGTGTAGTTAAAGGAACAGGTGCAGTAGATGATTCTTCTTCAGGAGGAACATTAGAAGCATCTTTATCAGCTGGAGGGATATCAAGAGGATCCTCAGGACTTTTGGAATAATCCTTTAGATAAGGTTTCCCCGTTCGAGTAGCACTAACAAGTGCTTCTTCTTTCTCTTTTGGCTCTGTGTCAGGAATAGATCCAAGAGAAGTCATATGACATAATTTAATCTTTCCAGCCTTCTTGGACTTTCGAGAAGAAATCTTTTGAGGAAAAGGAGATTCAAAATCTGCCACTAGATCAGGATGGATCCACATGATTTCTCCAGTCTCCAAAGTGATTGGCACTAATCCTTCAGACCGTGGAGAAGGAAGATTCACTATGTCAAGAGTTGCCTTGGGAATAGGAACGATCCTACCTTCAAGGAGTTGAGGAGGAAAATCTCCGAATTGCATAGAGACGACGTTGGAGGTGACGGTCTTCTCTTTTGGAGTAAGAGAGATAGCTCCAAATTTAATCATTTCTTGGATCTTTCCTTTCAGTACATAATATGTACGAATTGTATGACCCAGCATTCTGTGATATGGGCAGTATTTGGGATGATCTGTTTTACCAGCTTCATCAGGTTTCTTGATCTCAGGTAATTATATTTTATTACCTTTCAGCAGACATTCAAAGATACCAAGGACATCGTCGTCATCAAAAGAATATTCTTCTTTGGGGCGAGGTGTTCTTGATTGTTGAGTTGTAGAGGCAGGAGTTTGAACATTTGATGCTTCTTTGCTCTGAGGATTAACTTCAAGAGTTTCTTTTCCCTTGCGAGCATTGTTTTTATTGTTAGCACCTTGTCCTATTTCTTTAGGAGTCATCTGCACTCCTAAACCTTTGAAGGTTTCAGCACTGATTTCTGCAGCTTTGGTACTGACTATGAAGGAAGGCCAATCTTGAAATTAAGTGGACCCTGTCCACATACTGATGATTGGCAACAAGTTTGATTTGCACGTGTCAATGGTGACAGCATCAGGAGTTCCAAGAGGCATCTTCAGAGCTTCTCTTCGAAACCGTTCAATGTATTCCTCTGTAGATTCATTATTTTTCTGCTTTGATTCTAATAAGAGCAGACATAGTCATGTCATTAAGCCCTTCATAGAACCTTTCAAGAAACATCTGTTTGAAACCAGCAAATGAGGTAATGCTCCCATCTGGGAGACTCCTATACCATTCATAAGCCGTTCCCTTGAGACATCCAATAAATACCCGAGTAAGGAGGGCATCACTTGGTTGCAGTTGATCAGTCATCACTTCAAAGTGATTAATAAATTGACTTGGAGAAGTGGTTCCATCATAGAATGAGATAGTAGGAGGCTTGTATTTAGGAGGATATGATACTTGCTTCCATTCTATCGGATAAGGCTGCTTGATGCCTAACCTTTGTAAACCATCCTTCTGTTTGAATGCCTCGAATTGAGTTTTGAGATTCTTCAATTCTTCAGAGACAACTCCCGAAGATTGTTGAGTTGTGGCTTGTAGAGAATAGTTGGGAGGAGGAACAGCATTGTAAGCACCACCCCCAGCTCCAGAGAGACTAGGATTTGGTTGAGCTGGTCCAGGAGTATTAGATTGTACTGCTGGAGGAACTTGTACTGGACTTATATCAGTATCAACTGGTATGGCATCTGGTACAGTCTGTCGATTTTGCATCTGTGTTGCCATGAGTTCATATATCGACTTCATAGTATCAGCCATAGACTTCATTTGATGTTCCAAAGAAGCAATTCTTTGATCTTGAGGAGTCAAGAAAGAAGAAGGTTCATCAGTATTCACATCAACCATATAAGTTGTGACTGTACGAGGAATTATTGATGAACTAGTAGATGTTGTATGCTCTGAATCATTGCTTCGTGCATCAAAGTCAATTATAGGAGAACTACCCCCAGTAGGAAGAGGTGGGAAGTTAGATTCTCCAAGGAATTCAGAATCAATTTCAGGGATCAAATTTCTTTGACTAGAAGCCAGGACTATTGCTCTGGTGTTTCTATATACTCCATCTGGACTATCAACTCTACCCTCGGTGTCCCGAGAAGTCATGTTGACAGAGGCAAACAAAGGCTCATCTTCATCAGGCATAGGTTCATACTGAATCCTATTGAAGACAGACTGTCGTTTAGTTTGACATCTGCATTGCATTGTAGCTCTTGGCTGGAAGTCACATTCATGATCACCATGGTCTTGAACCGTTGATTGACATCTGCACTGAATTATGACTCTTGGATAGAAGTCACATTCAGCATGTTCCTTTGACATAGAATTACTCCTTCTCTTCTGTTGAAGATATTCCGGTAAATCTGTTTGTGAAGATTGAGGAGTATACTTCCTGTTCTTGGGTCTTAATGGCTCTTGATTATACAAAGAGTGATTAATGTGAGCAACATAATTTCTTGTATACTCTGCATCTGGATCTTTTATCTTCATATCTAATTGGTATGGTTTCTTAACACCAGAAGTGCTGAGTTTTGTTCTTAAATCAGTGGAAGGTAACACATTAATTTTGGAAACATGGAGTTTTCCCTCCATTGATCTGGATATTTGCAGAGAAGGAAGAGTTGAACCACTCCTTTGATTAGGAGTTGGTAACAGACCCTCTTTAATGGACAGATTCTGTGCCCAATTTGAAGAAGTCATAGGAGAAGATATTAAGGAATATTTCTTCTGAGACTCAATCAGATTTTGAGACATAGAATGTCCAGAAGGAAGAGTAGTCAAAAGACCATCTCCTTTCCTTTGACTAATAAAAGTATCAGTCAAAGCTGTTCCTGAAGTAAAAATTACAGGAGCAGAAGAAACAACTAAAGAGTTATTCCTTTTCGAAGGGACTTTGTGTGGAAGACCACCCCAGTTCTAGTAGAACTCGGTAAAGAAGAAGAGATAACTAAGGAGTTATTCTTCTCTGATGAAATATACGCTGAAACAGATTTGGCTAAGGAACCAGTACTGTTAGCGTGACTTTTAATTTTAGAATTACACACTGGAACAGATTTGGCTAACGAGCCAGTACTGTCAGCGTGACTTTTAGGGTTGAATTCGCACGCTGGAACAGATTTGGCTAAGAAGCCAGTACTGTCAATGTGACTTTTAGGGTTAAATTTGTACGCTGGAACAGATTTGGCTAAGGAGCCAGTACTGTCAGCGTGACTTTTAGGGTTGAATTTGCACGCTGGAACAGATTTGGCTAAGGAGCCAGTACTGTCAGCGTGACTTTTAGGGTTGAATTTGCACGCTAGAACAGATTTGGCTAAGGAGCCAGTGCTGTCAACGTGACTTTTGATTACTGTCATCTTCGAGCGCACAAGAGTGTGCGTGCTTGCAGTAGAGTTCTTGCCAGAGGTAGGAGTAGACACTGTGGCAGAGACTTCACCATTGACTGCCAACTGATTCTTAGGGACATAGACAGAGTATCCCTTCGACTTGGCAGTGATAATGGAGGCTGGAGTGGGCTTGCCACCCTTAGCCCGCTGCATTTCTTCATAGGCGAGTTGATCGAATTTGATCGTCATCACCTTCTTCGTCGAGCCGATTGACGAAGTGTCGCATTGAGTTGTTACCATCTCAGAAGAGAAGATGGTTTTCTCCAGCAGAGTCGCCAATTTGTTTTCCATAAAGAAATTCTCTTTATTTGTTGTGTTTTTGGGAAAATTACAACTGTGGGAATCCGATCTAGAAGACGATCGTTTATCCCTTGGACTATGCGAAGAAGAAAAGCTCTCAAAATTTTGACAGTAGATATCAGTATATCTGTACAATGAATGAGAAAAAGAACTCTATTTATAGAGTCGAAAATAAAACTGAAAAGATAACTGTCTTCACAGCCTGTGCTTAGTTGAAAATCATGCAGGATTTAACATACGCAAGGTTGTGAGCAGTTACTGGACGTGGCCTGTAACTGTTGGACACATGGCGATCATGCATGAGTCGTGTGCAAGTTACAGGACACGCAGGCGAGAGATCAGTGGCATGGCTGCCACGTACTCCAATTTGATGAAATCCACGCAGATTTGTTGAAGACGAAATCCACGCGAACTCGGTGTAGAAAGCTTCAAAATCCACGCAAACTTGGGGCAGGAAGCTTCAGGATCCACGCAGACTTCGAGGCAAAGAACTTCAAAATCTACGCAAACTTAAGGAAGAAAACTTCAGAATCTACGCAAACTTGAGATGAAGATCACAAATACACGCAGACTTGAGATAGAACTGCCAGCTGTCTTGATTCGGCGTGTCTCAACTGACACAAAATCTCTAACAGTGATTGCTTTGTCAGTCGCATTAAATGACAAGAAACCCTTTTGGTATGCCAACTCGACGAAGGCTGAGTCTTGCTGAAGAAGATTTCGAAAATCACGCGATAGACGGCGATGACCTCTTGAATTCTGTGTATACGTGGCATACGAAGAGATATTCTTCGACTGTCGTGTTGTCAGTCATAATTACTCTTCGACAAATGATGACCTGTCTCCCAGCGTGATTTGTTTATATTGTCTGGATCAACTGAGCGTGACTTTGACTCTGTCTTGATCAACTCAGCGTGACTTTCATTTTTGAGGCCTACAACACCGAAGCAGTAATCCGTCGTAGGAGCGGCGATACAGCATTTTCTTCTCTGTATCGTAGAAGAATCTGAGAGAACGCCTTCTGATGGAAGTGGCTTCCTTTGGGTTCTCAGGCAGGATGTCGTAGACGACGAAGTCGATGAATGGTTGTCTCCAATCTGGGGCGTCATCGATCGTCTGGGTAGAATAACTTGTGACGAATTGCACATTGTTTTTGGGACAGACCAGTTCATGGCCTATCACTTCCACTGATTGTCGATCATAATTCGAAACTGCTAGGGAAGCGGCGAGACCGGCTAGGGCATCGGCTTCAATATTTCGGAGTCTGGGGACGTGCTCGATGAAGAACCCCTCAAATGCTGAGATGATATTGATCGCTATTTGATGATAAGGGATCATGTCTTCATGGCGGACCTCGTACGAACCCCGGATCTGATTGACGATTAGTTGAGAATCGCCGTACGCTTCAAGGTATTCTACCCCCAGCTCTCTTGCAAGTTGGAGGCCAATAACCAGAGCGTTATACTCGGCCACATTGTTAGAACAGGGTCCAGTGAGGGAATAAGCGCAGTTAATCACCAATCCGGAAGGAGAGATTAGCACTACCCCGACTCCGACGACTATATTGCCTTTAGGTCCGGTCTTTGAAGCGCCGTCGAAGAACATTCGCCATATAATTTCGCGAGAGGTTGTATGCGAGTCGGCGACCTCATCTGGGATCTCTTCGTATATCCTGGAGGACTCCGAGCCTGGGTGGGCTGCCAAGAAATCTGCCAGGGCTTGACCTTTGACTGCCTTTTGGGGGACGAAGGTCATATGATAAGGGGACAACAATATTGCCCATGTAGCGAGTCGAGAGCTGAGTGCCCCTGATTTAGTCATGATGACCCTTAGAGGGTTGACTCGTGAGACCACATGTATCGTTTGTCCGGCGACATAGTGTCGCATTTTCTGAATGGCGAACACCAGGGCGAGGCATTCTTTCTCAACCGTGGTGTATCGGTGCCCGGGTCCCACCATCATTCGGCTGAGATAGTATATGGCTTGTTCGTGTCCTGCATCGTTGTTTTGTGCCAACAGGGCACCGAGGGAGTGTTCCATCGCTCGTACATAGAGCAGGAATGGTTTTCCAGGGACTGGGGCTACCAAAATCGGAGGATTCGACAAATATTCTTTGATGCTATCGAAAGCATGCTGGCATTCCTCGTCCCATACGAATGAGACTCCTTTCTTCATGAGGTACGTGAATGGTCGACATCACCCGGAGAGGTTAGAAATGAACCTTCTGATGTAAGCTAACCTTCCTTGAAGGCCTCTGAGTTCGCGGAGATTTCTCGGGGGACCCATCTCCATGATTGCTTTTGTCTTCTCGGGGTCTACATGGATACCCTTTGCAGTGATGATGAAGCCTAAGAACTTCTCGCTGGATATGCCCAGGAAGGACTTTGTAGGGTTCATTTTCAAATTGTGCATTCGTATTAGGTCGAACACCGTCCTTAGATCCTGCAGATGGTCTCCTTTGCTACGGCTCTTGACGGCTATATCATCAACATAGCACTCCACCGTCTTGCGTAAGTGGTCTCTGAAGATGATGCTCATAGCTCTTTGATATGTGGCACCAGCATTCTTTAAACCGAAGGGCATGACTGTGTAGCAGTACATGCCAATCGGTGTTCGGAATAATGTATGCTTATCGTCGTCAGGAGATATTTTGATTTGGTTGTATCTCGAGAAGCCATCCATGAATGACATGCGTTCGAAGTCGCAGGTATTGTCGATCATGATGTCTGTGATAGGAAGGAAGAATTCATCTTTGGGACATGCCTCGTTCAGGTTACGAAAGTCGATGCAGATTCGAATCTTTCCATTTTTCTTGAGAACGGGTACTATATTGGCGACCCAATCGGGATGCTGCTCCTCACGGATGAAGCCGCTAGCTATCAGTTTGTTGACTTCAGCTTCGATCGCGTCCATGATGCCTGGGCGAAAGCGTCGCTGTTGTTGTTTAACTGGCTTCGTATCTGGTCGAATATTGAGTTTATGAAGAGCGATGTCAGGATTTAACCCTAGCATGTCTTCATAGCTCCAGGCGAACACATCAATGTACTCTCTGACAAGTTCTAACAGCGACTCCCGTTCTTCGTCGGTTAGGCTTTCACTGATGAAGATCGATTTTGGAGAAGATTCGCTGCCGAGATCCACTTGTATGACCTCATCTTCAGTAGGAGGTTCTCTCAGTTCGAACCGCTTTTCCTATTGTGCGTCTAATTGCTGGGCCCATGGCTCTAGTTCGAGGATTTCGAGGATGTCTTCGTCTTCCTCGTAAGCGTCGGCGAACGTCATCTTGACTGACATGACTTGTCTGAACACATCTCCGATGCTGGTATCTGAGTCGAAAGTTGGTGATCCGGTTGAATGTGACTGCCAGTCACATTCTTCATCTGAACTTTTCGGGGTCTTAGTAGGCATTACATACAATAACCCGCATCGAGTTTTGTTATAGTAGTTCCGTGGTTTGCCCGCCGGGACTGGCGGCATCAAAGGTAATCGTCGCCCAGTGCCATAGTTCAATCCTGGCGTAGTCTCCAGATCATACCCCTATTTCTGTATGAGATATTTAGATTGAGGGCTATAGAGATACAGAGGCAGTCTCCCGGCATCTGACCCGAGGTCGACTTCTTCTATTGTGCGGGGATGAGGGTTGTTCGTCCGGCCGAAGATGATTGGATGATCTCCTCCCTCGAATATTCGGTAAGCGTCTTCTACTGGAGTAAGCTGGATTGCGGTGTACACATTTGTCACCTTTCCTAGGGGGATTACATTATCAGCGGAGGGGACATTAGTGTGGGCAGCCACATACTTGGCTAGCTCCGGTTCCTCTTCGGCTACCCCCTGTGTGAACGAAGACTGAGAGGACGACCTAGGAAGCTTGATCGTCAGTGGTCCAGTTGATGGAGCAGAACATGGAGTCGTTGGCAGACTGGCGACCCCCAGTTTGGCATTCGCTGGAAGTGTCAGACCTTACATCTAAGCGACAACCTTTCTTGGGAAGGCGTATTGTCAGTGGCCTGTCCGAGGGGTTGAGCTTCCCTGTTTGGGGTTGACTGACTCTCGGCAGTCGGATTATTAGTGGCCCCGTTACGGGTCTCGGCACTTGGCTGGACCTTGGCAGCCGGATCATTATCTGCTCCTCTTGCGCCGAAAGGCTGATTGCGTCCTTCCGCAGAGTGGCGGTGAGGGGTGCGGACTTGTCCGATTTGCGAGCTTGGAAGTGGATCGTCAGGGGTCCTTCTGATCCCGTGGCTGTCTCAGTATGAGCTTGTGCGTCTCCTTCATCCAGGTGCCTCTTCGACTTCTCGTATAAACAAGAGTCTGAGTAGTAGGATTCGACCCCTTTGAAGGGATCGATATCAGCAAATTCTGTCTTTACGAAGCCGTGTTTGTCGACATATTTGAAGTACTGGTGTAGCGTGGAAGGCACGATCATATAATCGTGTATCCATGGGCGCCCCAAGAGGATGTTGTAAGAAGTGTCTGCATCTATGACGTAGCAAGTGACTTCGGATTGGAGATCGCCAATCTGATACTTCAGACGAATCTTCCCGATATGGTAGCTCCTGCCTGAATTGAAACCGCTGATGGCGGTGCTTGTAGGTGTCAGACGGTGCATTGGGATGCGGAGATGATGTAGCAGACCTTTCGGGATGATGCTTATGGAGGAGCCAGGATCAATGTGCATTCGATCTACTTTTACATCGCTGATGTATCCCGTGTAATATAACGGGCTATCATGTAGGTTGGTTTTGATGAGCATGTCCTGCGGAGTGAAGACGATGTTGGGCATTGTTCTTGTGCAGGCACTATCTTGGAGATCCATGGGTGAGTCCTCTCTAGTGAGGTTGGATTGAGCAAGATAGGCATCGGCATTTTGGAGTGCTTCGCTCAATGCAATACGAACGTCCTTGGAGAGCCTCAGGAGTTCGTATAATGACAATTTGGCCGGAGTGTTAGCCAATTGTGCTAAGATGTCAAAGTTGTAGGGCCTCTCTAGTCCTTGGGCTGCGTCCTTTTGGAGAGATTTGTCAAAGCGAGTCTCTTTCGGCCTAGGCTTCTCGGTCGTCGAAGGCTGAGCCGGTCCCAGAGCATCAGTTGTAGTGGGTTGATGATTTTCAGCTGGACTGTCAACCACAGGTTGGGATTGCACTCCGGACCGCGTGACGACGGCTGTAGCTTCCTCGTTGTCTGCTGAAATTGTGCGGTAGGTCTTGATTTTTTCACCCTTTTTGTTGGTGGGAGATGGTGTGGGCCGAGTCACTTCTGACACCAAGTCTGGATGGACCCATATGACCTCTCCTCGTGAGGTGGTGAGAGGTAATAGACCAGCAGCTTGTTCTCGGGGCGGAAAAAGATTGGTAATCTCCATTATCGTGAGAGGGACGGGGATTACCCCGTCTTGAATCTCCGTCGGAAGGAAGTTGCTGAATTGTACGGACACCATATTGGCTGCCACGGTTATCTCTTCGAAATCGACGGCCAGAGCGTTCGAATCAATGAGGCTTTGGATGTACCGTTTTAATTGGTAGCATTCATGTGTAGTGTGGTGTACATAACGGTAGTAATGGCAGAACTTCGGGTTCTCCAAATCAGCCGGCCGAGGCTCCCGTCTTGGTGGAGGAAGCTGAATTCTACCTCCTTGTATGAGTATGTCTAAGATAGGCTTGACGTGGTCGTCTTCGAAAGAGTAAGTGATCTGAGGCCATTGCTTGTCTGCTGGCTGTGGCTCGGGCTTCTGGGCCGTGTCGGCCACCATAGCCTGTTTTCCCTTGCTGTCCCGATTTTTGGAGGGGTTACCCCTATTATCGTTATTGAGACGCTTGCCCTTATTTTCTCCTTCTGAGATATGCAACCCCAGTTGGCGGGCCTTCTTCAGTCTTTCTTCAGCGCTTGTGGCGCTGATGATGAACGCCTTCCAATCTTTGAATTGACTCTCGCCCATCCAGAGACTGATCGTTGGAAGCAGTCTTTTTTGGCAGATTTTAATCAAAGAAGAATCCGAATTTCTGGAAGGCAGCTTCATTGCGGTCTGGCGGAACCGCTCGATGTAGTTCCTTGTTAACTCCTTCTCCCCTTGGCCGACGTCTATGAGAGTGGACATAGTAACGTCTTGTCCTACTTCATAGAATCGTTCCAAGAACATGCGCTTGAAGCCGGGAAAGGAATGGATGCAGTTGTCCGGTAGATTGTGGTACCAATCAAAGGCGACTCCTTCCAATGCTCCAATGAATAACCGTGTGAGGATCGCATCTTCATGGGGCAGATGGTCGGTGGTGACCTCAAAGTAAGTGATGTATCGATTTGCTGAGGTTTTGCCATCATACGGGTTGATGTTGAACGGCTTATATCTTGGTGGGAATGGAACATCCCTCCATTCAGCAGGGTATGGTTGCCGTATTCTGAGATCTTGAGCGTTTTCTCGGGCATGAAACATGGCACGGAGCTCCTGGACCTCTCTTCTTACTTCTCGGGTCTCATCTGTTATGGCGGGGACTGTTATTCTGGGAGGATTATTGCCCGGGTTTGGTGCCGCTGAGTTCGATTCTACATTGATCGTGGGGCCCATGTTTGTTTGACCAGGCGCTCCTCCTTGTAGAGTGGGCAGGGCCGCTTTAATCTCGTCTACAGACTTGACCAAAGCAAGTAATATTGCTTCGAGACTGTCAATGCGCTGGCGCTCACTGGAGCCACCTTGATCGTTGTCCGTCATGAACACCATTCTTACGTGAGGAGTGATGGAAGGAACGGTGGAGGATGTGCCCTCTGAGTCGTACCCATGCACCGAAAAGTCATCATGATAGATGGGAATGTTCTCTTCGGGCTCGGACTAGGAGGGAATGGTATCCCCAGCTTCAGAGCTTGCTTTGTCTTGAGAGTTACGGATGTCCTCGGGGGCATCAGCGTCCGTTGCTCCTGATGGAAGAGTTGTTTGTGCGGACTCGATTCCTTGGAACATCGGATTGTTGCGGATGTTCGGAGGAGTGCTACCCCCAGCTCCTTCAACCTCCAGCGATGTGGATGATGAATTTCCTATCGCGGTAAATTTTGTCTTTGAACGGGTGTGTTGAATACACCAGTGGAGGACAACCATTTAGACGACAGTTTCTTAGTTGTAGTGGTTGATATCTTCGGACTGGAGATGCTCGTTTTCTTTCTCCTCTCTTCGACGGGGACTTTTTGAGCAGAATTACAGGAGACAACAGGAGGTGCCTCATCTTCTGAGTTCGGGTGCTGTAGCCTTTGGAAGACGGTTGGCCGAGCTTCCGTCATTGCCGCGTTGTTGCAGCAGCAATTGACGGTGATTTGGGTGCAGCGATGTCCAAGCGAGGACTCTTTGCACACCGACACTCCTTCTCTTTCCTTGCGTTTGTGGAGGATCGTCTCCCGTAGGTCAGAGGAACCACTCTGTCTGTTTGCCGCGGGGGGCTGGACTTGAGCAGTTGTATACAACTTTCCATCCGAGGCCCGTGTGATAGTCAACGGGATGCTCCGATAGTCAGAGGTTGGGACAGCTGACTGGGCTCGATGAGCCCGTGCTACCCTAGACTTCCTTCCTTTAGCACTTATGGGTGCATAATAGGAGGAGTCCAAGTTGAATGCCACAGAGTCTGGCTTATCATACAGAGAATCCTCAGGGTCGGGACTGTATGAGAGACGGTCGAAGACCGATCGAGAGAAGCGTGGAACGGACGCTATGCTGCTTGAGTTGGGTACCGTGCAGGCTGTCTGCATGCGGTCGTCTTCTGCTGTCGGATGAGTTGTTTTTGGGCGGCTAGGAGTCACGATCGTGCAGGCTGGCCGCATGCGGTTGGCAATAGTGGCCGCATGGGTTTTCTGCAAGCGACTGACTCCTGTAGCCTCATGTGTTTCATCCATGTGATTGGCGACTGTAGCTGCATAAACTATGCGGCTGTCAGATGTGACCGCATGATTTTTTTTCATGCGGCTAGCGACAGTGGCCGCATGGGCTTTGTCCATGCGGCTAGCGGATGTGGTCGCATGAGCCTTTTTCACTCGGCTAGCACCCCTATGTGGCTCAGTTCGCGTAGAGTTCCTCTTTGCCCCTGCAAGTCCAGCATCATAATATTTTTTTCTGCCGGACTTGGGGACAGCAGAGTTGTCTACGGTCTGAAGTGGGGCCGCAGAAGAGTCCTTCTCGCCGTCTTGAGCAACAGAGGGTATACCGACGGGGGCTTGGGGAGGAGCAAATGATTTTGGCCTCCACTCTCTGCGAGCCTTTATCATGCGGGTGCGCTTCTGGACCGGGCCAGCGCTTCCTTCGGAGAGCATCTCTTCAAACGCTTGTTGGTCGAAGCGGACGACCATCTTTTGTTGCGTGGAGCCAAGCTTGGCTGCATCCGATTGCGTCACCAACTCCTCGGCCGTGGAGAAGTTAGTCCCCAGCAGAGTCGCCATCGTGTTTGCCATTGATTGTAAAAGTACAGAACAATTATCGGAGGACTGAACTTAGACTCACAATACAAACTCGCTTGCACAAAGAAAGCCTAGGGACGAAAACCTAGGTACAGCAATCTAAGTACAATTATTTATTTTAGATTCTGGGAGGTGACGATAGAGGCTCGGGAAGCCGACGGCAGCCCTGCCTTACTCCTTGGACGATCGGTATGCAGCCTTGGCTCCTCGTGTGAAGATGGTTGGCATTGACGAAGAAGGGCTCTTTTTACACCTCTGTTGCTCTCCTGGCTTCTCTCTCTTTCTGTGTATTTTCTCTCTGGCTCTGTATTTTTTATTCTTTTGTTGCCGGTGGTCAGTTTACAGAGAAATGATGCTGGCTATTTATAAGAGTGGGGTATGATCATTAGGGTTTGCTAATGATCATTTGTTTGGAATGTCGGCGCTCCTTTAATCTATCTGAACCCTTGATCCTGATTACAATGAATCTAGGCCATTAATGCGGATAGCACCGAATCTTGTGAGCAATTAATGTTAACTGCTTTAAATCTTCATGATGGATTATACCAATGTCCGATTGCTCGCCACGTGTCCTATTGGCTTTATGATAAATGATATGCCTTGATCTCGGAAATTATGAGGATGACGTCAAATATATTTGTTGAGATTCGGTTAAATCCTTGATTGATCCGATGCCACGTGTTTTAGTTATGGAGCCTGCCAGAGCCGCATAGGATAGGCAAGACTTGAACCGCAGGGAGGTAATCTTCATGAGCCGCATAGGACAACGCCTTATTGAGCCGCAGGGGATGATCTCTCAATGAGCCGCATATGCATAATCTCTACGAGCCGCATAGGCTAGCGTTGTATTGAGCCGCAGGGACTGGGCTCTCGGTGGGCCGCATATGGCTGATTTCTGCTGGCCATATAGGGTGACTTCTTAGTGAGCCACATAAAGCTGTTCTCATTTAAGCCGCATGAGACGTGCCACGTGGCAATCTAGGACCTCTGTCGGATCGGGTCAGAGATTTTCTTCTTTTCCCGAAGAGTCTGTCATTATGGCAGAACCATTATGACGCTTTATGTAGAGCCGTCACGGTCGTTGAGTCGTGTCAGGGCATTAAATGAGGCCACTACTCAAATGGCCAGCTGTAGGGAGGGATCCCAAGGGGGGATGTGGCGTGGATCAGGCCGCATATTCCTGCTGAACCGCATACACTCCCGAGCCGCATGAGACTGAGAGTCTTCTTTGAATCGCATAAGGCAGCTCCTGTATGAGCCGCATGGGCTTCTTCCCAGAGCCGCATGGACCATTACTCTGATATTTTCCATGTTTCTACAATAGTAGGTCTCTATCGCAGGGCTCACAACAGAGAGTAGTCAAGTGTAGTCATCGTCTATCACAAGGTTCTCGCCTAGAACTACGAGTCAAGTCAAGTCAAGATGTCAACAAGTCAAGTCCATCTCAATTATGTCAAAGGGACACGACAGAGGCTAAGCAATACTATCACTAGACATGAACATGATAGAATAATATGGCTAGTAACATGAGAAAAGAAAGAGTAATAATCTACATGTACGTAAAACTAGAAAGTATCTATGATATGAAGCGAAAGATAAATATGTACCAAGTGAGACACAAAAGAATAGCATTATAGAAAAGCATGTAAGTACTGTAAAGTTTGGCAAGGTGTACTTGCCTGGGGTTGCACGGAGAACTAACAATATATCGTCAATCAAGAAGTCAAAAAGTCCACGTCTCACAACTGCCTCCAGAAGCTGTAATAGACGTTACCAACATTTCTAGATTAGTCAAATTAGCTAGGATTGCCTGTCCTTAAGTCCAATTCTGGACACAGGGGCAAAACGGTAATTTTGGGTCAAAACGGTGTCCGTCGTTGGACCTGCTTTGCACCGAAAAGTGTACCAAAGTTAATGGTCTCTAAAGTTGTCAAACTATATGTCTACAAATTTGTTTTGATGAGACGAACCCAACGATATGTCTAATTTTGGATTCTGATGAGCCATGCACAAAATCACCCGTTGAATCGGATCGTGGGGCCCGCAAAACGGCAATCCGATCAACTATCTCATAATTGAACCAAACTTGGCATACAGGATGAGAAAAATGATACGGTCTTGTTGGCGCAAGTTTTGTCTCGATCTGAAGAACGTGCACAAAGTAATTGGAGAATTTTGAAAAAGGTCGAAACGGTGATTTTCGACGGATACGTATCGAATTCGTCGCTCACACGCGACCAATTTGAATTCCGTCAAAGTCCACACGACCAAGAAGCCGATACGCAACTTTTGATGGTTTCGGTTCGCGACCATATCGCCCGGATTGGCGGGACGCACGTCATGTGGATGAATTTCAAAGTTTTTGAAAACTGTTTTTAATGATAAATCCTAGATTTTGTAAACTGATTTCTCTTCACATAATTGATAAAAATTAAAAATACAAAATAGTTTAGGAAGCCCTACATGTTGTCTTTAAGTTGGTTTAATTACTTTTCTTAAACTGTCATTGGTTCGACGATGATTTGCCTCCCAACAAGGGTGTTTGGACCGACTTACGTCCTATTTTGGACATACTTTTCGATGAAGTTTTCATCGATTTTCTGGACGGGGTGCTTGTCTATCACAACGCCTATCTAATGGGATCGAAACTTGGTTAAATTGGCTTTCCAAAACAATTTAAAGATTGAAAAATGATCAATCATAGACGGAGATACGTACCTACGAAGTCGATACCTCAGTACACTGCTGCTGCGGCTTTGTCCTGCTTCCGCACGCGGGCAGCTGGCCGTACGGCGGCGGCGGCGGTGCAGGCGGCCAAGTAGTGTCGCCGGAGCGTGGGGAGGATGCCTGGGTTGTCAGGGGACGGTTCCAGGTCGGGGGTCGGGGTTAGGGATGGATTATCGAGAGAAAGTCCTCGAAAATCTATCGGGACTACGTATATATATATATATGGTTTCGAAGTTCAATCTGTTTTTAACTCGGATTTGGATCCTATTTGTGATGGGACTTGGAATAGGATTGGAGAGAATCCTACATAGATTACATGGGAGAAGATTTGAATTCAAAAGATCAAGATTTGATTGAGATTGATCCAATCAAATCTTGAGAAAAAAAACTTAAAACTACTTCGGGTTGGACACAGGCGCGGGGAGGAAGAGAAGTGAACTGTGCTTTGCACTGTTCACGAATTCTTTTTTTTTAATCCCTTTTTCTATCTACATATATCTATATATATACTTATATAAGTATATGTACATATCCATGTATGTACACCATAAAGCTATTAAATCTAAATAAAATTTAATTGCTATCTATCAAATATATAATTAAATATATCTACATATATATATATATATATTAAATTTATAATAAATCAATTCAATAATAATAATAATAATAATAATAGTAATAATAATAATGATTATTTAATCACAAAAATCACTTTAATAATAATTAAATAATAAAAACTTAATAATACTAAAAATAAACAAATGGTAGTGTTTGGTGAACGTAACCTACGCACTCCTCATTTGGCTCCATAAAATCGTACAATACTGTCAAACATCTATTTAATAATATTAATACCATTATTGTACAGTATTTAATAATTAGAAATACAATATCAAATTCTAAAATAATTTAAAATATTAGCACACATAAAATATGCCTACATGGGCTTGAAATTACTTTGGGTCCGGTTCGGACTGATTGGGTACAACCGGGTCATCTAAAAATTAATATATTAACTAATAACAAATTAAAATAAATCACCGGTCGGGGTTAAGTCGCAACTTGGACTGGTTTTCCTAGTTAGAACACACCTATGGCTCGACCTTACCTAACATAGCTAATAGACTAGTCAAAGTACACGACTACATTATCCGTGCTAAAATTTCTAGTCGATATGCTTCTCTAACTTATCCATGACTAAGGCCATAAATAAATATGGTATTAGGCGATTATAAATATAATCATATATATATACAAAATTCTATATAAATCTATTTGTTTGTATAACATCCCAAAATAAATCCATAATAACTATACTGTCATAGTACCCTAACATGGCTGCCTACCCGGTGGGGTTGGCTAGGTTAGGGTCTAAATGTATTTTCTAATTTAATCGAACTCTAAGAGTCAACCAATAAGTCACTTGTGCCATTCACAATTAAATAGCACATGGAGACTCGATTGAGTGGCACACCCTTCGCATGTGCGTCGTAGACTCAAAATGGGTTAAAATCATATATTGGGTCAAATAGTTTTGATTGATGTCGAGTCATGCACTCAAGTTGGAAGTTCGGTCTAGCATTACGGTAAATACTCAAATGGCCTAAATTGACCCAAAATTGTGCGAAGCCAAAAGAATGCTAGGGAACAAGTTTGGATAGGACATGATATACTAAATTGAAGGTCATCCTGTCTACTACAAAACTTATGAAGGACGTTTTGAGAGATTGGCAAGTCTTATGCTCCAAGAATCAAAGACACGGAAAAGTACATCTATAATTATAATCAATAAGAAAATACAATACAATAAATATACAATCATCTAGTCGTATATAATAAATAAAAAAAATCTCGAAAAAAATTAGGGTCTTTACAAGAAGACCGTAGATCGTGACTCACAAATCCAATCTTTCCTTTAGATTTTCTCTTACCACCTAGATTTTCATAAAACTTTCTTGTTTCTTATTCGAGACTTGTTTCTGTAGTCTCCTTGCCTTACTGTTTGTTTCTTAGTACCTAATAACTCCTTGTTTGATCTTTTATTCATCTCTACTATAACCTCTGAAATTTCGAGGACAGAATACGAGAGCGCTTCCCGAGCCTTTTGTTTGATTGTTGCACTTCAATAAAAAGTTTTAAATTTCAATAATAGTCTTTGTTTAGTTGTTGTAAACTATTATGTTTGAATTCAATCAAGCTTGGTTGTTCTCTAAATTTTGAGGACGAAATTTCTTTAAGGGGGTAGATTTGTAACTCCCTAAATCTATTTTTTGTAAATTTTTGAATGATGTCCTGAATTTTCTATTTTTGAAAAGTATCATTTTCTAAAAACTTAGTTTTGAATAATAAATCTAATTTTTTTAAGAAATTAATTTTGTTTTAATTAATCATAATTATTATTTAATAATTCTGGTTATTGTTATTGATTAATCCTAATTATTATTACTAATTAATTATGTTTTAGTAATTATAATTACTATTAATTCCATTTTAGTTAATTTTAATTATTACTTGATAATTCTGTTTTAGTTAACTATTATCTATTAATCCAAATTTTTGTTAACTAATGATTAATTAGTATAATGGCTGGATTTGTTTCAACTAGTGGGTTTCTATTAAGCCTACCAAAGTCTTGGGCTTTGGATTGTGGGCTTTGGCTTACCAATTCTAGAGAAGGACTTAGTGTAGATTTTAACTAATTCTAGATTATTACTAGTTTGTTGTTAATTAATTAATTAGGTAATTAGTTGGCAGTTAGTTAGTTAGCAGGGTTAGTTATTTTGTTTCACTTATAGTCTTAGATTTATTATAAATTACATAGGGATGCTACCAGGGCTAACTTGGAGAACATTCCATTATTTTATTATAAATATTGGGGGAGTAGTCTAGTTATTATTTTAATATTATTATTTTTTAACACAATACTGTTAAAACTAACACACTTTCTAATACTCCAACACTGTCCTTGGCCGCTGCTCCTAGTTGATCGATGGTCATCCGCTACCACGACTTCGCTGGACTTCGTCGGAGCCATGCTGAGAGACCATTGTTCACCACCACCACTCGTCGGATATCCTCGTAAGACGGCTAGAGCCTCGATCATACCGGATCTGAAGTATTGCCTACAGATCTCGCTACCGATCATCGCCGGACATCGGAGCTCCACCACGTAGCTGCCCGATCGATCTCCTTGACACCACCGCAACACCGAAGTCATCATGGTGAGCTTCTCTTCACCGTTCTCTTTTTATCCTTCCTTCTCGATCGTTGATCGAATCTTGACATCCATGATATAGAGTTGACTGCAGACCGATCTCACCAAGACTCGTCGATGACTCCAGAACTCAGAACGGACACACCATTGGATCTTGTTGCATAGTCGAGAGTCAGGATCCAGCCATCAACCGCTAGGATCCGCCTTCGCTGCTCCAACTGAGCTGCCCAGGAGTCTTTCTTACGGCCGTACAGATTCCATCAGTCGCCGGAGCTCTGATCAAGGCCTCTGGCCCGTGCCACTCCTGGGATCGCACCATCGCTTCGGTTCTCGTGCTAACATCTTAAGACATGATCTGACTCTTCAAAATCTATTTTGACCCTTCGAGACTCGAGCCGCCAACCCCGTTTCCAGCATCGTCTTTTTGAGAACAGAGTCGGCTCTTCGAGATCTGTACCGCCTCTTTGTAGCTGAGCCACTTTTCAAGATCCGAGTACCGTTTCTTCGCAGTCGGAGCCGTTGACCTCGCTGAGGAGTCTTGAGGCCAGCACAAAGTGCTAGATCTTCTGGAGATCGATGCCTAGCCGTATTGGTTTATCGCAGATCGCTACATCGGTAAGCTTTCGCCTCGATCCACTCAACCCCCTCTTATTTTCTTGTTTCTTGGAGTTTAGGGTTTCATGTGTGGCTGAGATTTAGGGCTAGGATTTGAAGATGAAAGTGAGGAAGATGAATTCAAGAGAAGGGTTAGGGTTCGAGTAGTTGATGAGAGAGGAAGGACACTGCGAAGTGAGTGGTGAGCTAGGGTTTCTAAGCTTTAATTGCAGAGATGAGATGGAGTGAGAGAGATGAGGTCGGGCTAGGGATTTTGTTATGGTCGAACAGGGAATAAGCAAAAGCTAGGGTTTCAGGAGCTGTTGGAAGGTAGAAGAAAAAAGTGTTAGGGTTTTTGCTTTGTGGCTAGATGGAAGGAAGTGAGAGGATAGAGAATGAGAGACAAATAATAAGGTTAGGGTTAGGGTTCACTAGTATGGGCCGGTTTGAATTAGTGTGGGTTGAATTGTGCGGGCTTGCTAGGTGGTTAGAAAATAAAAGAAAAGTATGGATTAATAGTGGTTTGGCAGTTGGGCCGGGCCAATAGTCTTTGGCCAGAATAAAAAAATATAGTAAATGATTTGGGCTGTGTTATTAGATTTAGAGGTTGGTTTGTATTGTAGTAGTGTTGGGTTGAGCCCGAGTTCCAGGGACTGGGCTAGTGTTTTGAATATGGACTGAGTGTTATTATTGCTATAATTTCTGTCAGTAGTAGCATTAATATTTATTGGCATTACTAGCAGTAGTAATAATTATTATTACATAATTTTGTTTAATTATTAATTATTGTTAGTAAAATTGTTAATTATAATTTAGTAATATCTACTTAAGTATATATATAAATATATTTTCTCTTGTTAATATAATTAGATAGTAAGTTCTACTAAACCATTATTTTGATAAGTAAATATATTCTTGATGATTCTAGTTTGAACTAGTGTCTATAATTTAATATTGTTTTGCCATAAAATTATGCTAACATTATTACTTATTGAATTTCATTTGCTAGTATATATATATATATATATATATATATATATATATATATATATTGATTAGTATAATTCTATAGTTAGTTTATAGGTTAGAATTAAATAGTAGCTAATAGCATTATTTAGTTATTGTTGTTAATCAGAATCTAACCAAACTTCCAAATTATCCAGGTGGACCTAGAGATTACTATCTTACTATTCTCGATCTTCCATAGCAAGACAAGTACTTCTATGATTTTGATTCATTTACTTCATGTCATGTTCTTTTCATATTGGACACATTGTTACATGACTTGGTCTATTACTATGGGTCATGATCTTTACTTGTATTTGGAGAGGGAAAATACTATGGATATGTGACCAAAGCCCAAACTAGGTTCCATGTTGCTAGCCTAGGTTTCACACCCGTGCGTGTAGCATTTAAGTCGTACCATTACTTGTTCTTATTCATGATCTTACCCAACCGGTCACATATTTTATTATGAATTTCAAATTCACTTGTCATGATCTTTGATTATATGTTCAGGTTTAGTTTAGATTATGCATTTACAGTTTCATGTTCACCTCCATTTTATCGTTCCTTTACTTGTTCAGATGTTGTACTTGTTTTATTATTGTAGATTGTACTTTGCTTCGCTCTTGACTGGATATGTTGCAGGTGAACTTGATAATCTTGTCCAACCTTTTATGGACCGATACCCGAAGCTATAGTTGAACAGGACGACACCATGACTCAGGACTTAGAAGCTGTAGAGATCTAGTTTTAGTCTCATTAATTAGACTTGTTTAGTGATTTTACTTTTGGATATTTATAACGTGAGGATTCATAAGCTGTCTTCTTTATTTTTGTTACCGAATTTGTCTTCGGTATTATTTTTAGAAAGGTGTAATAATGATTTGGTAGTGTAGTAATTATGCTCTAGGAACGTATAGCAAGCTGTGATGTTTTATTTTTGTCATATTACTTGGAGTTTTCCTTTGATTTGTACAACTTACTACGTTGAGTCTCCAACGTAGTTTGGGAGTGTCCAACTCGTATACGATTATTTGGGAGCGGGTCGTGACAATTACCATATATTAGCAATGATTAGCCTATAAACCAAGGTTGTGATACATAGTCCTTTAGCCTAAACCAAGCCATAGGATGTATTAGTAAATCGATACGATATAGCATCTATTTTCCTTGTTTAATATAGTAGTGTCATATTAATATAATGATAGAATATATGCTTAGAATATGTAAACCAAGATTATGATAATTTAGAGCCCATTAGTATTAGCATCCTCTAGAAATCAAATATTACATGTTTTTTTTATCCTATGAGTTAGTATAATTTTGAGGACGAAATTATTTAAGGTATGTCACTACTAAAATCTGCTCAATTGGCGACATAAATTTAGCGATGTTCGAATAACGTCGCTAAATTGTGCATATTAGCGATGTTTCAATTAAACATCGCTAATAGTCGCAACTAGCGACAAAAAAAGCGACGTGACACGACGTATATTAATTACATGATCTAGTCATCGCGAAACGTCGCTATGACGTCGCTAATAGCGACTAATTTAGCAACGTTAGTATGAACGTCGCTAAATTCTAACTATATTCCCCACCCCAATGATTCATTTTCTCCCCATTTTACTCTCTCACTCTCTCTCCTCCCCTCTCCAGCACTCTCACTCTCTCCAGCGCTCTCACCCTCTCCGGCGACTCTTACTCTCTCCAGCGACTCTCCTCCCTCTCCGGTACATGACTCTCCCCCTCCCTCTCTCTCTCTATTTTGGTTGTTGGTGGTTGGAGGTACAGGTGGCTCAGGGACAGAGGCAGGGGGATGCGGGTGGTTGGGGGGTGAGTGGGGGTGGCTGGGGGGGTGGAACAGGGGGGTGAAGGTGGCTGGGGGAGGGGATCGAGCTAGGGTTAGGGTTCGGGTTAGGTGTGGGTATGTGTGGGTGGGGAGAAGGGGCGGGGGGAGGGCGGCTGGGGTAGGGGAGCAGGGGGGTGGGGCCTGCTGGAGGAAGGGAGCAGTGGGGTAGGGGCGACTGGGGGAGGGAAGCAGGGGGTAGGGGCGGCTGGAGGAGGGGAGCAGTGGGGGTGGAGGCGATTGGAGGAGGAGAGCAGGGGGGTGGGGCGGCTGAAGGAGGGGAGTAGTGGGGGTGGGGGTGGCTGGGGGAGGGGAGCAGGGGGAGGGGAGGGTTAGGGTTAGGGTTACGGGTGGGGGTGAGGAGGAGGGTGGCTGTGGGGAGGGGAGGGTTAGGGTTAGGGTTCGGGTTAGGGTTAGGGGTGGTGTAGGGGGGAGGGGGACTTTGTCAGGGGCACCGATAGTGCCAAAAAATCTGATAATTTAGTAATAATTATTTATTTTTCGACACAAAAAAATCTGATACTCTGATTCGAAAGCACTGATAGTGCCGATATTTGTAACAAGTAGTTTTGTTGGTTGGTTAATTGGTAACATGGTGAACGAGACATATAGTCCCTGCAGCCATTCGACTGGCGAGGCAGAAATTATGTAGCCGTAGAAAACTTGACTCTCCTCCGACCCTCATCCATCGGCAATGATGATACGACAACCTATCACTATATCTTATATAGTAGTAGATAATGTCTTAGTATTATATTATGTGGGTTCATCTTGATTCTGTTACATTCTTCAGATACTAGATACGATAAGAACATATTCTACACCATATGTACAGAACATAGATGATTCACACTAATGTATGCTAGAATGAATTTTCGGTTGTATTCTGAGCCATCCATTCTCACATTTGGCAAAAAATTGAATTTTTTGTATTTTATCTGCTTTCAAAAATATACTCAAACGAGATGATGGTTCCTTTAGTTAGCTTGCTTATGTTACAATTATATTATTTGTGAATATCGATCTTACCAGATGGCACCCATGACCCGAGGAACGGCATATCGTTTGAGGGAAACACTGAATACTGAGGTGGCTCCTCCTACTGTTAAGGAGGAAGTGGCACTGGTAGCTAGTGAGACCGAGAGTTCTATTCATCCAGCACTTGCAATGGACTACATCTCTTCTGCTGCCGTCGTTCCCACTTATTCGAGGTGGTTGCGTGATCGTATCACTGAGCGTTTACTTGTGCAGCGTGGTTCTCATTATCTATTAGTACTTATTTGTATTGGACTACTTGTATTGGGTTGTGTTTGTATTAGACTATTTGTATTGGACCACATATATGAATTAGTACTGTGTCAATCTCTGGATTGTATTGGACTACGACATGGTGATCAGGTCATAGTCCCTACAGCCATTCGACTGGCAAGGCAGAAACTATGTAGCCGTAGATAATGTTGACTGTCCTTCGACCCTTATTCTTTGGCAATGATGATATAACAACCTGTCACTATATCTTATATAGTAGTAGATGATGTCTTAGTATTACATTATGTGAGTTCATCTTGATTCTGTTACATTCTTCAGATACTAGATACGATAAGAACATATACTAAACCATATGTATAAAATATAGACGATTCACACTAATGTATGCTAGAATGAATTTTGGGTTGTGTTCTGAGCCATTCGTCCCCATACTTGATAATTAAGCATGTGAAATATATCGTTGAAGAACATAAAACTTGTGGTCGTTACTGCAGAAAGTGAAGACTGACATGAACTGACACACGAAATGGAGGAGATCAAAGCTGTAACAAGTAAAGTTGAGTTTTGGATGTTCTACACTTGTAAGCTCTTTGTTCACAAAGCAAGATATAATGAATACAGAACAAGTATCGAGTTTATAACTCTTGTAAGCTCTATACCTGAGTTACGAACTCGATACTTGTTCTGTATTCTTTAATTATAGCTTTCTTTATGATTAAAGAGTTTACAAGAGTTCTTTTTCCAATGCACAAGTTTACTTGTTCCAGCTTAGAGCTCCTCATTTTCGTGTATCAGTTCATGTCGGTCTTCACTTTCTGCAGTAACTTCCTCCAATTAACCTCCCTCCCTTGGCAATAATGATACGATAACCTATCTTGATTCTGTTATTATAGTAGATGATGTCTTAGTATTACATTATGTGGGTTCATCTTGATTCTATTATATTCTTCAGATACTAGATACGATAAGAACATATACTACACCATATGTATAAAACATAGATAATTCACACTAATGTATGCTAGAATGAATTTTGGGTTGTGTTCTGAGCCATCCGTTCTCACACTTGATTCTGTTATATCCTTCATATACTAGATTCCATAAGAGTGAGAGCACCGGAGAGAGTGAGAGCGCCGGAGCGGGAAGGAGAGAGAGTAAAATGGGGGGAAATGAATTGGTAGGGAAAATATAATTAGAATTTAGCGACGTTCATACTAACGTCACTAAATTAGTCGCTATTAGCGACGTTATAGCGACGTTTCACGATGACTAGACATATAACTATGTACCCATAGATGAAGTTGACTGTCCTCTGACCCTCATCCCTCGACAATGATGATACGACAACTATCACTATATCTTTTAGTAGTAGATAATGTCTTAGTATTACATTATGTGGGTTCATCTTGATTCTGTTATATCCTTCAGATACTATATTCGATAAGAACATATACTACACCATATGTACAGAACATAGATGATTCACACTAATGTATGCTAGAATGAATTTTGGGTTGTGTTCTGAGCCATCCGTTCTCACACTTAAGACACATATGAATTAGTACTGTGTGTCAATCTTTGTTTTTGTATTTTCAGCGAACCCAGGGATTGGATTCTGTATTTTGTATTTTAGATTCTGTATTTTGGCTCCAGCTCCAGCTCTATTTGCATTAATCTACGGTACGACATGGTGATCAAGACATAGTCCCGGCAGTCATTCGAATGGCGAGACAGAAACAATGTAGCCGTAGATAAAGTTGACTGTCCTTCGACCCTCATCCCTCGAATATGATGATATGACAACCTATCACTATATCTTATATAGTAGTAGATGATGTATTAGTATTACATTATATGGGTTCATCTTGATTCTGTTACATTCTTCGGATACTAGATACGATAAGAACATATGCTACACCATATGTACAGAACATAGATGATTCACACTAAAGTATGCTAGAATGAATTTTGGGTTGTGTTCTGAGCCATCCGTTCTCACACTTGGCAAAAAATTGAATTTTCTGTATTTTATCTGCTTTCGAAAATGTACTCAAACGAGATGGCACCCGTTCTCACAGATGGCACCTAAGACCCGAGGATTTCGCTTGAGGGAGGCACAGATGGCTGTGAAAGAGAAGGTGGCACTAGAGGGCAGTTCTACCGAGAGAACTGCTCCAGAAGTAATTCCTAAAGCCGAGGGAGATATGAAAGAGGAGGTGACACCACAGGGCAGTTCCATCGGGAGTTCCAGTCATCCATCTCCTTTGGATATTGATATGGCTGCCGCAGATCCTAATTATGCACGCTGGCTGGGGGAGTTCTTTCTCCCCAGCATAGACGACAGTAGATACATATATTGACTGGATTTTTTTTGATGGAATATCTCCTCTGGATATTGTGATTGATATTTATTTTGATGGATATATCTCCTATGGATATTGTGATGGATATTTGTTTTTTGGTGTGTGTAGTATATTGGTTTGTGTGATGTGTGATGCATATTGTGATGTATATTTGTTTGTGTGATGTGTGATGCATATTGTGTTGTTCCGAGAGGCTTGAGGAGACGACCAATTATTTTTGGTCTATTCTGGATTGTATTGTGCGTGCCGGTGTTGAGTGTTCCACCGAAGGGGTCGGCGAACCCAGGGATTAGATTCTGTATTTTAGATTGGATTGGATTCTGTATTTTGGATTGTACATTTGCATTCTGGATTCTTTTTTTAAATTTTTTTCAATTTAGCGACATTTTTAGCGACGTTTATATTCGTCGCTAACTTTTAGCGACGAATAAAATAGTCGCTAAAATCGTTGCTAAATTGTTGACGTGGCAAACAATCTGATGCCACCACATCGTCGCAAAAATGTTGCTAATGTGTCGCTAATCAGACACCAAAAGAAAACAACGCAAATAATGTCGCTAGTTAGCGACGTTATTAGCGTCGCTAACTAACGTCGCCATAGCAATGTTTTGTGACGTTTTTTCGATTAGCGACATGCTTTTTTCCGTCGTTTCCTAAACGTCGCTGAAAATGTCGCTAATTTATTTTAGCGACATTTTAGACGAGATTAGCGATGTTTTGGAACGTCTCTAATATGACAATTTTTTGTAGTGTGTAGGTTGTAAGCCCCCTAGATTTTTAGAGTTATGTTTTTATATTTTTTATTATTTTTATTTAGTATAGTTATTAATAAATATTTTTCCACTATCATTTATGATCATAATATGTACTTTTCTGTAGCTTTGATTTTGGAGCACAAGAATTGCCAATCTCTTGAATGTTCCTTCATGAGTTTTGATCTAGACACGTTTATCTTCAATTTAATATTTCATGTCCCACTCAAATATGTTCTCTTGTATTCTATTTTTGTCGCATAACTTTTGGGTTAATTTAGGCCAAAAGGTTATCTACCGTAAAACTTGTCGTACTTTCCAACTTGATTTCAGGACTTGATATAGATCCAACATAAATGACCCAATATTTGATCTTGACTATTTTTAGCCTACTACACACATGCCTATGGTGTCTCACTCAACTGAGTTTCCATGTGCTATTTAAATTCAAATGGCACATAACACCACTTACTAGATTTTTAGAACGTATTTCCAATCCTAATAATTTTCCCGCACCCAAGACTTGTCCAACAAGTTGTAGGATGACAAATTTTAGTTGACTCAACTTAGAGGGACAATCCTAGATTAAATTTCTGAATTTATTGAGTATTTATGTCACGACCCGGTCCCCAAATACTTGAGTCGAATCGGATCATGTCCAGCCTGCACCGTTGATGAGACGGTGGCAGTAAGCTGTAATCAATATGCAGGTAAATCAACAACAAATACTAAGATTGCCACAACTTTTATTTAATCGATAACTTAAAACTTGTTCTGATACAAAAGATCCATAAACTTAAAATTAACAAAGATCAAACTAAACTCTCAAAGACTAAAGCAGAATCTATGGAGAAGCTACTACATCATCATCAGCTGGTAGTACCGCCGGGTACAGATCAGGATCATAATAACTGTTAATCAGCAGCTCCGGGTCGTCAGCAAAACCTACGGTTATCCAGTCAGGAAAGGAGCAAAGTACAATTTATGCTAATCTTGACAATTAATTTAACAATAAAATCATGCACTTTTAAACAGTTTTGAAGATAAACAGTTTTGCAATAGTTTCAGTATTGTGATGTGAATAGGCAATGTATATGACCGGTTTGGGTTGTACAGTTGTATCCTATTGATACGATATGGCTTATCCCCGTGTGTGTGAGGGGTAAGTTAACACAGTTGTTATACTAGTTTGGATGTGGTCATAAACATTACTCTACTCCCCCAGTCCCCAACAGTACAGTCAATACTCCCGAAAGAGTTCGTGTTTAAACAGTGGTTTGAATTGCAGTGAAGTGATTATTAAATAATTGTAATCAACATAAATGTACTTGCCTTAAAATTGATTGAACTGGAGAGTTGGTACTTCGGGGTTGATGATCAAAAACTTCCTCGAAACACTACATTCGAAAATTTGTCTCAGAACCAAACTATTCAGAACTGCCACACTAGTTGCAATCTCTAGTTGTTTCCTAGTCAAGTTTTAACCTTTTGATTACGCTAACACAAACAAAACGTTTATTAATTAATGCGTTGTAATTAAGAATCGTAAATTTATATTTAATTTCGAGAAAATTGTATTTTTCGGTTTATTTGGAAAAACGTGGTATTTTATAATTATATAAATATAAAACTAAGTTTTTTCCTTTTAAATGAGAAATACATGAATTTCTATTTAAATTATTACCACTTAATTTCTAAGTGACAAAACATTAATTATTATATAAATAATTTATCATTTATACTACGTTCCTATGACTATAATCATCCAGAAAATAAAAGAAAGACAAAATTAAAACCTAAGTTATTACAATCTCACACCCAGAATAAATAAATTGGCTTATGCCTTTACATTCCCAAGAATTAAAATAAGAGAAAATTCGTTAGTCCTGTAAACTGCCTACAAAATTAAATATAAATAATTCTAATTAAAATATAAATATTATTGAGTCTCAGAACTGGTCAAATCTTCATTTAATAGCTAATGTCTCAACGCCCGGACGAAACCGGTTTCGTTTGCATTTAGCCGGGGCCCATTGACCAATAAGGTCGTCGCCCAAAATCCAAAAATAGTATTCTTTCCCGAAATTCATTTTTTTTTCAAAATAATAATTAAATTTTTATAGAAAAATTCGGCAGCACTTCCTCTATTTTCGGTTAACCCAAAAACTGGGAAAGTGCGCCATGATTTCCTGCAATTAATCCCAAACCAACATATACAAAAATTCCCAAGTCCACAGATACTAAGGAATTTCCCGCGCCAACATGTATTAAGGAATTCCCACATAACAAAATGCTAAGAAAGACCAACAGAACCATAATCCAATTAATATTGGCTAGGCCACAGCAACCGAAATAGTTTTCGGAAAAACCAAACCAACTAACAGAGGCTAAAAAAAACTGCGAATTTCTAAATTCCAAAGCCAACAATTTCAAAACGAACCCACAGAACTCTTTCCAAAGAGTTCTCGGAAAAGTCCGAAAATCATCAAACTAACCACAGAAATCAAATATCACCGAACAAACGATCCAAAATTTCCGAAACCAAAAACGTAGCCGAAAAACCGAATTTTTTGAAGAAAATTCCTGGACCAGATTTCATCACAGACGCAACACAGAAGGGACGAACTACTCTGATTAACAGGAATTACCCAAATCCGTTGGTCGGTGAGCCGCGGGATAACTTGGGAACGGAAACGTAGTCCGCGAGGGAGCCGAACAGAAGAACGCGGAACGGAAAGCACTGGACAGCGGATCGAACAGCGCCAAATCCACGTGCGAAAATGCTGGACAGCAAACCAGGGTACGGGGAGATGCTGGACAGCAGATCGGGGACAGGGGCGCGGATCCGGCAGAGTGGGCCGAGAACTCGCGGGCGCCGGCGTTGGCCGCCGGAGGGGTACTGGCCTGGACGGGCGCCGAAGCGACGACTCAGGGGCGCGCGGGCGGCGAGGAACGCCAGGCTCAGACTGGCCTGGGCGCTGGAGAAGTGTCGAGCCCTGGTGGTCGGGATCGAAACTCCGGCTAAATCTTGCCGGAAGACTAGGACACGGTTAGGGTTTTCGTCTTTGGGGAAAAGTGATGGAGTGAAGAATGGAAAGGGATGAAGAGAAAAGTTTTATAGGACGTAAGAGAGGAGTTACCGGAGTTGAGGGGTCGTCGATTTCGGAACGGGAAGGGTCGGCTGTTTCGGGAGCCGAGGGGAAAGTCGGCGGTTGGGTGTGCCAAGGGTCGGCCACCGAAAGGAAAAGAAGAAAGGAAAATCCTTTCCTTAAGTTAGGAAAGAGAAATAATGAAGTAATTGTTGAAGTGAATGAGTATTAGTGAATGGTTATACTTAATGGATTAAAAGCTATACAAAAAGGCTAATGGGTTTCCAAAAAATTTGATTTCATAATGGGTTGCTCCTCTAATGGGCTTGGGCTAAATGGGTTTTGAGAAAAGAGTTTGGACTCTAATATTATTAGTAAAAATGGCTTTATTATTTTTGAGAAAAATAAATAATTTGTGTTCTAAAATATTTTAAGTTCAAACTTAAATTCAACCAGGTTCATGTCTAGGCTGACCTACAAAAATCAAATCAATTTATTTTCTTGAAAATAAACATAATATTTAATTAATTAGAAAATTTTACATGTTTTGATAAAATCCCCAGTTTTAATAATTTTTCTAAAAAAATGTAATTTCCTAAATTAACAACTAATAATTAATTAGCTAAATAAATTATATAAATAATTATCTGATATTACGGGTTTTACAACCTTCCCTCCTTAAGAAATTTCGTCCTCGAAATTTTAAGGATAAGGTTAGGAATTACCTCAGGTCTCAAACAAATACGGGTATTGCTCCCGCATCACATCCTCTCGCTCCCAGGTAGACTCGCCTGGGGAATCGTGCCTCCACATAACTCTGACTATGGGAGTCACTGAAGTCCTGGTCCTCTTCTCACCTCTATCCAAGATCGCTACAGGCTTCTCTGGTGCTGTAAGGCTCGGTCCAATCTCTAGCTCCGAGTGATCCAAGATGACTCGGATCCGGGATGTAGCATCTGAGCTGCGAAACATGGAAGACGTTGTGCACGCCCTCAAGATTAGCTGGTAGAGCTAACCGATACGCTACATCACCAATTCGGCTCAAAACTTGAAATGGTTCGATATATCTGGGACTCAGCTTCCCAGCTCTGCCAAATCGGATAGTTCCTCTGGTAGGAAAAACTTTACAAAGACACTATCTCCTTCTTCAAACTCCAGTGGTCGACGACTGCTATCAGCCCAATGCTTCTGCCTGTCTTGGGCGATCCTGAGCTTGTCTCTGATTACTTTCACCTTCTCTGCTGCATCAGTCACCATCTCTGGTCCCAGTAGTACTCTTTCTCCTATGTCGTTCCATGCAAGTGGAGTACGGCAACGACGTCCATAAAGAGCTTCAAATGGGGTCATACCAATGCTAGCTTGGTAACTGTTGTTGTAGGAGAACTCCACTAAATGTAAGTGATCCTCCCAAGATCCTCCGAATTCCAAGACGCAAGATCTCAGCATATCTTCTAGCGTCTGGATGGTCCTCTCAGATTGTCCGTCAGTTTGGGGATGATAGGCTGTGCTGAACTTCAGTTTTGTTCCCAAGCTGTCATGCAAACTCTTCCAAAAATATGAGGTAAATCTAGTATCTCTGTCAGATATAATACTTACCGGTACTCCATGGATCCGGTAGATGTGTCGCATGTACAGTGCCGCCAACTTTTCGGTGGATAAACCAACCTTGAAGGGGATAAAGTGTGCCGACTTAGTCAATCGGTCCACAATAACCCAAATAGCGTCCTTCCCTCCTTGAGATCGAGGCAATCCTGACACAAAGTCCATTGTTATATGCTCCTACTTCCGCTCAGGAATGTCCAGCGGCTGTAGAAGTCCTGCGGGTCTCTGTCTGCTAGCCTTCACTTGTTGGCAAATCAAGCATCTAGCTACAAATCTGGATACATCCTTCTTCATTCCATACCACCAAACGATGGTACGTATATCCCGATACATCTTATTAGCTCCAGGATGTATGGAATACTGTGACTGGTGCGCTTCTTGCATCAGCTCATTCCTCAGCTCGCCAGATGGTACACACAACCTCGTACCATTCTTCAATGCTCTGTCACTGGCGATAGAGAAACCTTCAAGTGTTCCTGCCAGCACTTCATCTCTGAGTTTGCAAAGCGTCTCATCTTGGAATTGTGTTTCCTTGATTTTGTCCATCAGACTTGAACGCAATTGCAACTGCATCATGGTTGAGTCAGCTCTAGGTACATCAGCTTTTCGCCCCAGTTCCTTCATCTTCTCCTCAGGCAGTACAATCTCTAGACCAAGCTTCTCTATGTCCTCCAATAAGTGCCGTTCCTTGGTCAAAAACATCGCCACTGGGTATCGACTAAGTGTATCAGCAACCACATTAGCCTTTCCCGGATGGTACTGCAGGTCGATGTCAAAATCTTCCATCAGTTCCAGCCACCTTCTTTGTCTCATGTTCAACTCTTTCTGAGTGAAAACATATTTCAGACTTTTGTGGTCTGTATATATTTCTACTCTCTCTCCATAGAGATAGTACTTCCATAGCTTCAATGCAAAGATGACTGCAGCAAGCTCCAGGTCATGTGTGGGATAATTCTTCTCATGGTTCCGTAATTGCCTATATGCGTAAGCAATCACTTTCCTATTTTGTTGAAGAACGCAATCCATCCCTTTTCCAGAGGCATCACTGTAGATTGAGAAACCACCAGTTCCTGCGGGTAGCGCAAGGATTGGTGCAGTGGTAAGCCTCTTCTTCAGCTCCTCAAATGCTGCCTGGCAATCTTCCGTCCAGATGAACTCTTCATTCTTCCGAGTAAGCTTCGTCATTGGTTCAGCAATTCTGGCAAAATCCTTCACAAACTTCCGGTAGTAGCCAGCCAAGCCCAAGAAACTTCTGATCTCAGCAACTGAGCTTGGGGTAGACCACTTTTCTACAGCAGCTATCTTCTTAGGATCCACCGAAATTCCTTCTCCTGTGATAACATGGCCAAGAAAATCCACCTTGTCTAGAAAGAATTCACATTTGGATAGCTTACCATATAACTTCTCTTTACTCAAAGTCCCCAGAACTTTCCTGAGGTGCTCCTCATGCTCCTCTTCAGTCTTCGAATAGATCAAAATGTCATCAATGAAGACAACAACAAATTGATCTAAGTATTCATGGAAAACCTTGTTCATAAGGTTCATGAATACAGCAGGAGCATTAGTCAGTCCAAACGGCATGACCAAGAATTCAAACTGCCCATACTTGGTGTTGAACGCCATCTTGGGAATATCCTCCTTCCTGACCTTGATCTGATGGTAGCCAGATCTAAGATCAATCTTCGAGAACACCTTGGCTCCACTGAGTTGATCAAACAGGTCATCGATCCGGGGCAAAGGGTACTTATTCTTGATGGTTATATTGTTCAGCGCCCGGTAATCGATGCACATTCTCACAGTTCCGTCCTTCTTGGGAACAAACAAGACAGGTGCTCCCCAGGGTGAAGCTCCGTTTCAGATAAATCCTAAAGCCTTCAATTCATTGATCTGATCTTTCATCTCCTTGGCCTCCTTCGGGTTGACTCTGTAGCATCCCTTAGAAATAGGGGAAGAGCCGGGGACTAGGTCAATGGTGAACTCTATGTCTCGGTCTGGGGGTAACCCGGGAAGACTATCAGGGAAGACATCCATAAATTCTGCTATGATAGGATGGGGAGGTCCAGATTCTTCTGTGATAGAGGTATAAGTAACACACTCCATATCCTCCGGAGTTCGAGAGATTTTAAACTCCGGTTCTCCAGGTGGGCTGAAGACTACACATCCTCTGTGACAGTCTATCAGCGCATGCTGCTTACTCAACCAGTCCATCCCTAGGACTATATCATAGTTGGGTAAGGGCATTACAAGCAAAAGTGCTATGAATTGATGGCCTGATATGGTGATAGGGCAATTACAGGTCTCAGTGATGGGTAGGGGTCCTCCACCGGTCATGACTCTACAAATCTTTTTACTAAATCCCGTATTTATGTGGTGTGCAGAGGTGAACTTTGTGGATATAAAACTATGTGATGCTCCTGAATTAAATAAAGCTAAGGCAGGATAGGAATGCACATAAATGAAACCTGCGATGACATCAGCTGTAGGTTCCTGCTCCGGCTCTTGTTCCTCTGCTACTAGGGTAAAAGCTCGCCCAGTCTTCTGTTGATGCTGCCCAAACTGTTGTTGCTGAGTGGGCAGAGGACCTTTCTGCTGAATAGTTCCAGTCCGGTGCATCGACGAGAGACAGTCCCTCACTTGGTGGGTGGCAGACCCACAGACTAGGCAGTGTCCTAGCCTCTTTCTACAGATATTCGACTGGTGCCCTAGCCTCTTGCAAAAATCACAGACAGGGATCTGCCTCTGAGATGCCCTATCATTGTTCCTTGCCTGCTGGTTCTGCTACTGGTGGTGGGAAGGCCGGTTGTTGTTGTTGTTGTTGGGCCTCTTCTGATTTTCCTGGAAGTTGTTAGTTCCAGGATAATCCCTCTTTGAGCGAGCGGGTTGGCTCTTCTCTATATCTTGAGCTCGCTCCAGAATCTTTTCATAGGTCTTAGCACCGCCTTAGATCACATGGGTGCGGATCTCCTCTCTCAGCCCATGTCTAAACCTTTTAGCACGATCATCAGGGTCAGCCACCAGGTTCTTGGCAAAATGGCTGAGTTGGCCGAATTCTGCCGCATATTCACCAACTATCATATTTCCTTGCTTCAGGTTCTGAAATTGCCTCTCTATCTCCCACAACTCTGATGTTGGGAAGAACTTCCTCTTGAATAACCTCTTGAAGGTGTCCCAGTCAATCTGCCTATCCTGGAGTCGGGGTTCATTCCGATACCAGGTGCTTGCTACATTTTGCAGTTGGAGTCCCACTGCTTCAGCCTTGAGGTCTTTTGGAAGCCGAGCAACGCTTAGAAGACGCTCCATACTATCGAGCCATTCATCAGCATAGACGATTCCTTCGGTTCCCTTGAAGGGTCGAGGGTTCTGCTTCTTGAAACTCTCAATATCGCCCACCTTGGCAATATGATTCCTATTAATTAAATGGCTTTAATATTACATAAATTAATCCTTAATTTTATGTTTACCTTGGCAGGCCTTGGTTCCTGTTGAGCTGCTTCTTCTCTCTCCAGTGCAGCCATTGCCACGCTATGGGCATTCTCCATGCCTTCTCTCATAATTGCTGTCTGCTCGCGATGAGCTTCAGCTTGAGTTCTCTGGGCTTCTAGCACTCCTCTTAGCAGACCTATGAGGTCGGTGGGGTCCACGGGCACCGGTGAGGCAGCTGGAGTGGGCGAAACCACAGGGGGCTGCATCTCCGTCCGAGAAGATGATGGATCCGCCGTTGTATTATGGGGACGGTCGGCCAGCTGCCGAGGTGTAGGATCCGGACTTGATTGGGAAGGTGGGGTATGATCAGGTGTTGACATCCCATCGCCAGCAGGGTTGGTTTTGTCAGTGGCCATTCTCTGAAAGGTTTAGGATATAAACATAAGCAAGGTAGCCTATCTATAATCAAACAAAATATTTACTTATAATATATGTCGGTCCTATATTGTGACAAATTAATGTTCTAGTGTTCTAAATGTCTCTAATTAGATTTTCCTAAGTCGTTGATTTGACATGCATGGGCCACCACTAAAAACATGTCATGACCCAGTCCCCAAATACTTGAGTCGAATTGGATCATGCCCAGCCTGCACCGTTGATGAGACGGCGGTAGTAAGCTGTAATCCATATGCAGGTAAATCAACAACAAATACTAAGATTGCCACAACTTTTATTTAATCGATAACTTAAAACTTGTTCTGATACAAAAGATCCATAAACTGAAAATTAACAAAGATCAAACTAAACTCTCGAAGACTAAAGCAGAATCTATGGAGAAGCCACTACATCATCATCAGCTGGTAGTACCGCCGGGTACAGATCAGGATCATAATAACTGTTAATCAGCAGCTCCGGGTCGTCAACAGAACCTACGGTTATCCAGTCATGAAAGGAGCAAAGTACAATTTATGCTAATCTTGACAATTAATTTAACAATAAAATTATGCACTTTTAAACAGTTTTGAAGATAAACAGTTTTGCAATAGTTTCAGTATTGTGATGTGAATAGGCAATGTATATGACCGGTTTGGGTTGTACAGTTGTATTATATTGATACGATATGGCTTATCCCCGTGTGTGTGAGGGGTAAGCTAACACAGTTGTTATACTAGTTTGGATGTGGTCATAAACATTACTCTACTCCCCCAGTCCCCAACAGTATAGTCAATACTCCCGAAAGAGTTCGTGTTTAAACAGTAGTTTAAAATTGCAGTGAAGTGATTATTAAATAATTGTAATCAACATAACTGTACTTGCCTTAAAATTGATTGAACTGGAGAGTTGGTACTTCGGGGTTGATGATCAAAAACTTCCTCGAAATCCTACATTCGGAAATTTGTCTCAGAACCAAACTATTCAGAACTGCCACACTAGTTACAATCTCTAGTTGTTTCCTAGTCAAGTTTTAACCTTTTGATTACGCTAACACAAACAAAACGTTTATTAATTAATGCGTTGTAATTAAGAATCATAAATTTATATTTAATTTCGAGAAAATTGTATTTTTTGGTTTATTTGGAAAAACGTGGTATTTTATAATTATATAAATATAAAACTAAGTTTTTCCTTTTTAATAAGAAATACATGAATTTCTATTTAAATTATTACCACTTAATTTCTAAGTGACAAAACATTAATTATTATATAAATAATTTATCATTTATACTACGTTCCTATGACTATAATCATCCAGAAAATAAAAGAAAGACAAAATTAAAACCTAAGTTATTACAATCTCACACCCAGAATAAATAAATAGGCTTATGCCTTTACATTCCCAAGAATTAAAATAAGAAAAAATTCGTTAGTCCTGTAAACTACCTACAAAATTAAATATAAAAAATTCTAATTAAAATATAAATATTATTGAGTCTCAGAACTGGTCCAATCGTCATTTAATAGCTAATGCCTCAATGCCCGAACGAAACCGATTTTGTTTGCATTTAGCCGGGGCCCATTGACCAATAAGGTCGTCGCCCAAAATCCAAAAATAATATTCTTTCCCGAAATTCATTTTTCTTTCAAAATAATAATTAAATTTTTATAGAAAAATTCGGCAGCACTTCCTCTATTTTCGGTTAACCCAAAAACTGGGAAAGTGCGTCATGATTTCCTGCAATTAATCCCAAACCAAATATACAAAAATTCCCAAGTCCACAGATACTAAGGAATTTCCCGAGCCAACATGTATTAAGGAATTCCCACATAACAAAATACTAAGAAAGACCAACAGAACCATAATCCAATTAATATTGGCTAGGCCACAGCATCCGAAATAGTTTTCGGAAAAACCAAACCAACTAACAGAGGTTAAGAAAAACCGCGAATTTCTAAATTCCAAAGCCAACAATTTCAAAACGAACCCACAGAACTCTTTCCAAAGAGTTCTCGGAAAAGTCCGAAAATCATCAAACTAACCATAGAAATCAAATATCACCGAACAAACGATCCGAAATTTCCGAAACCAAAAACGTAGCCGAAAAAACCGAATTTTTTGAAGAAAATTCCTGGACCAGATTTCATCACAGACGTGACACAGAAGGGACGAACTACTCTGATTAACAGGAATTACCCAAATCCGTTGGTCGGTGAGCCGCGGGATAACTTGGAAACGAAAACGTAGTCCGCGAGGGAGCCGAACAGAAGAACGCGGAACGGAAAGCACTGGACAGCGGATAGAACAGCGCCAAATCCACGTGCAGAAATGCTGGACAGCAAACCAGGGTACGGGGAGATGCTGGACAGCAGATTGGGGACAGGGGCGCGGATCCGGTAGAGGGGGCCGAGAACTCGCGGGCGCCGGCGTTGGCCGGCGGAGGGGTACTGGCCTGGACGGGCGCCGGAGCGACGACTCAGGGGCGCGCGGGCGGCAAGGAGCGCCGGACTCAGACTGGCCTGGACGCTGGAGAAGTGTCGAGCCCCGTGGTCAGGATCGAAACTTCCGCTAAATCTCGCCAGAAGGCTAGCGCACGGTTAAGGTTTTGGTCTTTGGGGAAAAGTGATGGAGTGAAGAATGGAAAGGGATGAAGTGAAAGGTTTTATAGGACATAAGAGAGGAGTTACCGGAGTTGAGGGGTCGCCGGTTTCGGAACGGGAAGGGTCGGCTGTTTCGGGAGCCGAGGGGAAAGTCGGCGGTTGGGTGTGCCAAGGGTCGACCACCGAACAGAAAAGAAGAAAGGAAAATCCTTTCCTTAAGTTAGAAAAGTGAAATAATGAAGTAATTGTTGAAGTGAATGAGTATTAGTGAATGGTTATACTTAATGGATTAAAAGCTATACAAAAAGGCTAATGGGTTTCCAAAAAATTTGATTTCATAATGGGTTGCTCCTCTAATGGGCTTGGGCTAAATGGGTTTTGAGAAAAGAGTTTGGACTCTAATATTATTAGTAAAAATGGCTTTATTATTTTTGAGAAAAATAAATAGTTTGTGTTCTAAAATATTTTAAGTTCAAACTTAAATTCAACCAGGTTCATGTCTAGGCTGACCTACAAAAATCAAATCAATTTATTTTCTTGAAAATAAACATAATATTTAATTAATTAGAAAAATTTACATGTTTTGATAAATACCCAGTTTTAATAATTTTTCTAAAAAAATGCAATTTCGTAAATTAACAACTAATAATTAATTACCTAAATAAATTATATAAATAATTATCTGATATTACGGGTTTCACAATTTATTGGGTTAAATCCTAAGAGGGAAATGCCCCAATCTAAATTTCTATATTTAGATACATTAAGTATTTCCTAAGATTTAGTATCAAAAACTAATGCAATAGGATTCCAAAATCCATCAAAACTCACCTAAAACCCGCATCCAACAGTCCCCTACTCGATCCTCTATCAAACACTATATAGATAACCCACATTAGCCAACCACCCCTCCCTCAAACCCTAAAAACTCAAGCCCCTACTATTGTCGATTGTTACTGTTGCATCTTCTCCTTGCTGCTACTGTTTGACCTCCTTATCGCCCTATCCAAGGCCAGATACCCCATCCTCGACATAGCTAAGACCCCCCTCCATCATCCCAGGGCACCCTATAGCCTTGTACAACCCTTGCAAGGTCGGAACAGCCCTTCCCAAGCCAAACAGACCCTTTGGTCGAACATCACAACAAGTAACACATTTTGTAAATATGTTTTTATGATTTATAGAGATTCGTCTTTCATGAACCAAAACCAATAGATTACTATACAAGTCTACTATCATCCCAAAAAGTTTCACGCCGAAATTATGTTTTGTTTGATCGGGGCACACATTTTATGAAGGTGTGTCCAGAATAGATATTGTTTGGTGCAAGTAGGTTTTGATATATGAAAACTGACTTTAATATCAAGAACCTATATGAAAACAATCTTAATTCGATTATCTACAAAAAAAATAATTACTTTTACATATTTTTACTGTTTTGATATTTATTCTCTCGCATCTTCGAAGAACAAAATCTGTCGTAATCTCGACCATTGCAACTATCATCTTGTAAACCCCAAGCTATTTTGTGTGCATCCATGGATATACATGAATATATTTATCTAATAATCAAATATCTATTTTTTGTTTATTTTGAAATTTTAAATGTATTTTAGTTATGGTCAAAATGGTTTCAAAACAATATCGATTTAACAATGTTGATACTAGTTGATCCTGGGATATTTCCAAAATTATTTTTCATAAATATAGTGATATAAAATATATTTTTCAGAAATAATAAATTATTATTCAAGAGTTAAAACTGAATATTTTACATACATTTTTGGTGTGATTTTATGTTAGGCCTAGAAGGGTTATTATGACTAGTTATATAATTCATGTCTAGTATTTAGAATAGATAATTATATAGATTATAATTATATATAAATTGTAGTAATAATGTTAGTATGAAAATTAATTTTAGCTATTATTACTCATAGGAGTTCGTTTGACCGTAACTACGGAAGTTGGAGACGGATCCATAATCAATACTTTCGCGGCGATTTCAGGCAAGATACCTTGCTATATTTTTTGTACTGTTAAATACATGGTTTGTTTTTGTGATAGAATTAGATAGGTTATTAAAGTATGTCCAAGTATGACTTGGGTGCCATCGATGTGGTTATCGATGTTCGTGTGCGTGTGTTTGACTTATGTGTATAGGAGACGTACCCTGATTGTGTGAAGTTGTTTCTAAATAACTTATATGCCTTATCATATATCATACACGTCACAGTGAGTAAAATTCTATGGTATTAGCATGGTCTTACGCACTTAACTAATCATCAGTGTGAGCGGTCAGTGTATCGGTAGATATAGTGATTAGTTGAGTCTAGTTAGTGACTTGCATAGAGATATGGATTGCCCGAGTCAAGGATGTGATTTGAACAAGACATGGGAGGGGTAGACTATTAGTAGGCATATGAGATAGACATTTGCATATGCCTCAGTGTGCTATGTTATAGGCTATACTAGTGGATATATCCGGTAGCGGCCACAGACTAGTCGCCGGTACGGTCGAAAGGTATGCTAGTATATATTTCAGCATTGGTTGATGCTAATGCTACTCCCTTACCTACCCATACAGTCCAAAGTCGTCTTCGACATGCATTAACATAGATGGATAGTTTACCCAGTTTATTTTTTGTATTTATTTTAGTTCATATTGTAGCTTATTATTTTGCATCTTGTCATGTCTTTCTGAGGATCTAGTTCTTTTCCAGATACGGACGAGCGCCTTTATCCTACAGTTTACGGAACATGTATCAAGCTCGGATTTCTTGCAGAGGATATAGTAGTTGTGTCCGAGGAGTTTCTCTGATCTAGGGGTTGACAGTTGATTAGAGTCATGGACATTTTATCTAGCTAGTTATGTCATGACTATTTCTTATTTCAGTACTTTACTATTCCAGTATTATATCTTTATTTTCGTGGATATATTTCAACCAGACTTTATTATTTCTGACAAATCTTGTATTGGATTATTTAGACTTATTTTTATTTCAGTTAGACATTATTATATTCTTTTATGTTGATATTGTTATTATGTGGATGAGATTATAGTGTGATGTTGTTGCTATGGAGATAGTAGATTACCTGTAATTGTTGTATTCTAGTTGTAGGATTCAATGTACTACGATTAGGATAAGTCCATTAAATTGGGAACACTTATTCTAGCCGTACAGATGGCATGCTCATTTCTTGGATTTCTAAATATTTTGGAACTGGGCGTGACATATTTTTGTGGTTGCCCATGCAGGTCAGTTGTCATTTTGGTACCTAAATTACTAAGACGAGCCTGCAAATTATGATTAAGGAGTCTTAGGAAATCTCATCCACTTGCTAAATTTATCGCCTTTGAATTAAAAAATTCCTATTATCTCCTTTATGCATCCAGCTTGATTCTATACTCCTCTCACAAGAATTTTCTTTTGGTACCATCATGATACCGAATGACGTGGAGAAGCCACAACTCTTGGGTTGAGGAAGGAGCTTCAACGATACACTTCTGCACAATTTAAAGTTTCGTACACCGAGGTGTTAGCAGAAGCCCGTGTCATGACCCACTCCCGGGTTAGGGGCACGAGTACGTGGGTACGTCCAGCCTACACCGCAGTATCGACGGTAGAACGATGTATAGGTCGTTTGTAATATCTAGCATCTAACAGATATAGAATAACTTGTCATCTCCGCACGGAGGAAAAATATATCATCTAGAACATATACTTAATTACAGATATCTAAGGAAGATGATAGCACGAATAGAAAGAAGATGAAATGATGAAATAGAGTTTAATGTCATAATTCAAATACAAAAGATTCTAAAAGCCTATAAACAAGTACATAATCGAATAATATAACAAGTCTCAAAAATATCAAGACTAGAGACAGATCCAACAATAGTGATACTATTTAACTAACACCCATCTAGGAAGGCTATGCTACTCTGCCGGGAGATCAACTACATGGGTCTCCGAAGCACAGTAATAAGTAGAACATGTATCCGTGAGCTAGTCAACTAAAAAATATATCCAGTCAGGATTGGAACGAGCATATCTCATCTAGCAGTTCCAAATAAATGACAAAGATTATGAAATAGTTATAGAAAGTAATACTTGATGAACATGGAAGTATGAGACATGAAATGAAATAGAACAACAGTTAACTAAAGTACAAGAGAGTAAATATAGTAAATCAGAAGGGCATAGTAATAAAGACTATAAATAGAGATATCCAAACTAGAATGAATGTGATATGAGTCCAGACAGTATAATGTGAGTCTAGTGTGAATCCAGAAAAAGACACTAAACCAGTGTGTTTTAAAATACCGCTTTCAAGATGTAAACGGCTAGAAGATAAATACGGTACATCGCACGCTTGGCAAGCGTTTGACGACTATCTGTCCAAATTAGACCAGTAGTGAATACAGCACGTCGTATGCTTGGCCAAGCGACGATGGCTATCTTTCAAGAATAGACCAGTAGTGAATACGGCAGGTCGCACTCTTGGCCTAGCGACGACAGCTATCTTTCCAGATTTGACCAATAAGGGTGGTTCCAGCATGATTGGGAATGTTTACGTGTCTACTCGATATTTTCCTACCCCAACAAGTACAAGTGAATCCATATCCCGATGCATAAATCGAATACAAGTCTAGCTATAAAGTACATGATGCATATAGGTGTTTCCAGTAGGTGGTTCTAGTAGGTGATTCTAGAAATAGAGGCCAAACAAGTATATTATGTGTGTCACATGAAATGAAACCAGAATACCAATCTGTGTCATGCCAGAGAATCAAATAGAACTATACTAGAATCTGAATCATAATAATTATCAAGAAAATAAAAACTATCAGAGAATGTACTCGCCTGATATCCTGAGCAACAACTGAGAATCGATGTTTGAACCGACGTCACAAAGACCTAGTACGAATTTACAGAGTTATCTAGTATTCTAGAGTAAACAATCTATTTAAATACATTAATTATATGCTTCTAGGTCTTTTCTAGATCATGGAAGACAAACTAGGTCAAAGCTAGTCAAACTAGATCATATTAGTCTCTATAATCATTATTTCTAATAATATGAGTTACAAGTTGTAGGTTATTAAAATATCAAATTTGTACCTCATTATTCGTACATCGAAATCTACGATACGTAAATCGAGACAAGACGATCAACCGTAAGGTTAACAATCTTATCTTAGCGATCCATATGGTTATCTTGTCAATTTTAGCGATGTGAGATCACTGTAATCGACTGATCTCAATTTCGATGCACGAATCTCGAAATACGAACATAAAGAGAATTGAATATAACTATTGGTGATACATAAGGAAAAAACTACAAACATCGTCAGATGATGAAACAAACATCACTAATATGTCCAGAATGGTCAAAGTAGCTAAGATAGCCTATCTATAAGTCCAATTTAGATACAGGGGCAAAATAGTAATTTTGGGTCAAAAAGATGTCCCTCTTTGGACCCATTTTGTACCGAAAAATGTGCCAGGATAAAAGTCCACTAAACCTAGCAAATTATTTGTCCACAAGTCCAGAATGACGATATGAACCCAACGGTATATCCAAAATTGGATTCCGATGATTTGATCTCAGAATGACCCGTTGACCCAGACATTAGGATCTGGTTTGCACAAAAATGCATGCTAGAGCCAAAGTCCTCTAAATCTAGCAAAATATATGTACACAAGTGCAGAATGAAAATACGAATCCAACGGTATATCCAAAATTAGATTCCGGTGAACCGATCTAAGAATGGACCATTGACTTGGATTGTCGGACCCGATTTGTATCGAAATGTGTGTCGGGACCACGATGCTCCAAACTTAGCAAATTATATATATAATTTTGCCATAATGATGCCACAAGTCCACCGGTGGCATCAAAACTGGAATTCGGAGACCCGGGTTCAAAATTGGTATTTTATAAGTTGGAAATTACGGTTTCGAGAGGCCAACTTTGGCGTCAATTTCAACCAACCAAACGACGTCCTATGAAGCTGAAACTTATGTGGCATGAAGGTGGGTATACCTTTTGTGCACAGGAGTTGGTGGTTCATCAACAGGAGCTTCGATGAGAGGGAAACAAATCCGCAAAGTTGGCTCCATGAAACTGTCCAAAAATAATGCTATTTAAATGGTCAACTTGGTGGCTGGTTTTGATCTATCAGACAATCGAATTAACAGTTGAAATTTAGGGAAGTGAAGGGATATATATCGAGATAGAGACGAAAGAATCGGTCCGATGATCCAACATTCAAATTTCTCAAAAAATGTGTACGAAGTCGCTACCTTGAGACCCGATTTCTGATTTCCAAATCGCGCGTCCCGATAGGATTTTGATGAAAATGTCAAAATTGACCTACTTTTGCACGAACTGTCATAAGGGGTAGTGCGTGGTGGCACACGGGGAGTTCGTTCGGGCCGTACGCCTGAGTAGAAGGTGGTTGTGGATTCGTATGGAAGAATGCCATACTGCTGCGCGCTATTGGCCGTCGTTGCTGTTGCTTGCTCGCGCGGCTACTGGCCGCTGATGTTGCTGCCTCGTGCGGCCGAGCCTGCACCGGCGACACAAGGTAAGGGTGGCCAGGTGGGGGCGGCCTAGCCCTACCGTTACTGCAGCTGCAACTGCTTGTATGTGCGTACTGTGTGCAAGCGACGGATGCGGTGGCTGCCGCTAGTAGGGTGCACGCACGAGGAGGCTGGCGCGGGTGGTCATGGCATGTTGGCTCGCTGGCATCTCCTCATGTGTGGTGGCTGCGACTGTCCTAGATGGTGGTAGGGCCACTGGAGTGTGGCAGCAACAAAGCTAGTAGCAGTAGCTACAACAAGAAGAAGAGAAAAAAAAAAATGATGTAAACCCCTATTATTTATTTATTTTTAAATTAAGGGTTTTTAAGTACAAATGAAATTTTTAGCCTTAAAATAATTTATTATGATTATTAGGAATTTTTGAATTTTTAAATAATTTTTAAAGGCTAAAATATTAATTTACAATTTTTGAAAATAGTTTTGTAATTATTTAAATTATTTTTATAACAGTTTGTAATTAATTCAAATAATTTTAAATCAAACTGTAATATTTGATTTGTCTGTGCAAATTAAATTTATACAGAACACAGCGGGGGCTAGATTACAAATCTAGAATTTGTATATTGCTAAGGCGGTGGACTGTTTTGCAATTTGAGGATCTTGGAGGGTTTTTTTTTATAAATTTGGCCCACGTCTTCGGCAGGACATTGGCCGAACGGCGACCGGCCACTGCGACACCGACCTAAACCCTAACCCTAGACCCTAATTTCTCTACGAAAATCCCAAATTGACCTCAGAATCTTTCCTATAAACCCCCCTCCCCGGTTCGAAACCCTAGCTTCCCACACCATCCCGAGCACCGTAGCCACCGTCCTAGCACATTCTTCTTCGACGAGTCGTCGGAACCCTAGATTTGATCTAGGCGTCGCCACCATCCACTTTCCGACGAGACACCACCACCAATCGGTTTGCCTCGACGAGATGAACTTTGGCCATATTTTTTCCAACGTATCTCGACGTCTCCTCCGCCGTATAGTAGCCCCAACAGCCCCCGTTGCTCGGACACGTACGTGCCATTCCCTCCCTGCTACGTGTTTGTGTCTCGTATACACGTGGAAGGGTCGCCGTGTGTCGAGGAGTCTTGTGATGGCCTTGGACACGGCTAATTCGTATCAGAACGCGAGTTCTTGCCTCGGACACAAGACTCATATCGAGTCCAGAAACCCGTGTCCTTAACTGTCTGGATACGGGTATAGGTTAATGGGTTTGGGTTTACTGTGCATTTGGGTTTGGGTTTACTGTTCATACGCTCGGCCCAATAGATTTTGAGCTGAGTTATAGTTATATATATATATATATATATATATATATATATATATATATATATATATATCCCCTGGAAAAGGATGTATCGATACATCGAAAATCTGGACCATTGGATGTTGATCCAATGGTTCAGAGTCAATAATAGAGTAGAAACATCATTTAATGCTGATTTAGACTTTTGACCTGTTGGTAACTTGCTTTAGCAGGTCATTCTTCACTTTAATTTTTTCAATGAACACCCTAAATTAACTAATATTTACTCTCTCTTTCGTCCATCCAATTTAATATTTTGTACATCAACGTATAAATTCTATAATTTTTTTGGTTACAGGCCGTGGTGGTGGTGGTGGTGGTGGAAAGAGAAACGGAGATGAAGAAGGAAATAAGAATCAGTCCAGATCACGTCGAACGTTGTCGAGCCCTCCTAGAACAACAATGAGTACCAGCTGTGCTGAGAAGAATCGGTCCGGTTCGTATCGGGCGTCGTCGAAACCTCCTCGAACAAGGAGAAGTACCAGCAGTGCCGCTCTAATTTTACTGTCCATACCATTGTCAGAAATCTTATTTTTCATCTAACAATTTAATATTTTGTTAATAAAGCTACATGTCATGGTGGTGGTGGTGAACTGAGAAAACCTACTTCTGAGGTCAGGCGGATCATCTGCTCACATATTTATTTTAAAAAATCTGTATTGATCGGATGAAATATATTTTACTTTTCTAACGATAATATTTTCGAAGAAAATTTTTTTTGGACGGTGAATGGCCATTCTCTTTGCTTTTTACACGATAAATGGATGGAGAATGGCCATTCTTTTTGCTTTTAACACGGCGAACGGACGGAGAATGGCCATTCTCTTTGTTTTTAACACGAAGAATGGCCATTCTCCGTTCCTTTAACATGGAGAATGGCCATTCTCTGTTCTTTGAAAATGGAGAATGGACACTCTCTGTGCTTTTAACAAAGTATGGTACATATAGGACTAGAAATGTTCAAGTATCTCATATTTTTTTACTAAATATTTACAGTATTTTTAATATTATTTACCAAAGTATATTCATTTAATATTAAATCATGTTCAAGAAAATCTTAATATCATTTTATCAGGCTTCTACTGTATGGCTACACAAAATTTCTTACGAGTGTTTGAATATAATTAACCTACTATTCAAGAGAATTTTCTTACATTACATTATGAATTATATTGGCATCGAATTCATACTGATGGCATCGATGTACTGATGGCAATAACAAAGGATGAACGGATTACAATTTTACTTCAGCAATAACAAGGGATGAACAGGCTGGATTATAATTTTGCTTTAGCAATAACAAGGGATGAACAGACAGGATTACATTATGTATTACACTGGCATCGAATTCATACTGATGGAATCGATGTAATAATTTTTTACAGAAAGCAAAACACATTATAATGAAATAAAGTTTTAGTGATCCCAGGAATGCATCTGTAATGAGGCCATCTGTAAACCCTAGGAATGCACCCAGGACTCATAAAATCTGTAAAGGAAAACTGCAAATCAAAGGAATACACCAAAATATCAATATCATCTCTGAAGGCCAACTGCAAATCAAATAAATGCTTCAACCAAAAAATCATAATCAAATTAAGTATACTTCATTCCAAGTCCAATAAACTGCATAATCCACGTTATAGTAATATGCCCAATCCACGTTAGTAATTCAACATAGAACCTGCATAATTCACAATACAATAATCCAAATAAATATCAGACCTACTCCAAATTCAAGGCCATATTACATTTTCCAAACAAATTACGAACTTTGCACTTAGTACAAGCGAAAAGTTTAGTTTTACAATATTTCAAAAACAAAATTTAGTTTGACCGCCAAGACCAACAAATATTCAGAACCATATTACAATTCAAATATTACTTCCAAATTGAAATAAAAGCTTCAAAACTCAAAAGATGAATCTTTATAGCCATCTCCATCTTCTTCTTTCTTTTTTTTTTCCTTCTTCTGCTTCCTTAAAATATCCTTCACCTACACCTTGAGGGACGGAATAAGAAAAATTATAGTCAGTATAGACTCACTGTATATATAGAAATGACATCCAGAAACATAAATAGAAGTATCAAAGTGAGGTCTAGCATTAGAGTGTCAATGTGCACAGTGTGTATTTTTACATAAGAGTTTGGGCTAGCCCCATTTACCTTCTTCACGAGGGAAGGGAAATCTTATTCTTGGTCAGCAAATTTAACCTCTATCTTGTTAATCTTATCCAGAATTAATTTCTGGTTGTCGGATATGGTCTTCATCTCTTTGAAGACATTCTCAAAGTTTGCAGTAACAAAATGGTATAGATCATCAACCCTGTCCTTAGTGTTTTTGATTCCATAAGTTGATGGTTTTCCAGATGTTGATGGTTTGCTTGCTGCTGCTGCCCGTTTTCCAGATGTTGATGGTTTCCTTGCAAGTTCTGCCCTTCGGGCCTGTATCGCATCCCTTTGTGGATTTTTCCCCTTCGGAGACGGTCGTTGTTTCTTCGGTAGAATTTTGATAAGAAGAGGGTTTATGAGAGGGTTTGGGAGAACGAAGAGGTTTTGAGAGAAGAAGAGGAAAAATTTGACCGTCTTTATATGACCTTGGGAAGTAGAAAAAATTAGAATAGTTTTGAGTCTTAAATTAAATTTATTACTATTATTACTAGTATAAGACAGTCGAATTTATTACTATTAAATTTTAAGTACTACTTTCCAAAATTATATTTATTACTATTATTACTAGTATATATCCATGTAAAATGACTACATAAACCTTTGGGATTTTGAGACCCTAATTTTAAAAACTACTTTCCAAAATTAAATTTATTACTATTATTACTAGTATATATCTTCGTGTTCCATATAAATTATTAAAAAATTTGGCACAAAAAACGGATGTATCGATACATCCCAAATCTGGACCATTGTAATTTAACAAGGAGAATGTCATTCTCTGTTTCAAATTAAATGAAAAATAACATTCTCAATCATTTTAATACTGGGAACGACATTCTCCGTGTAATTCAACACGGAGAATAGCATTCTTCGTTTCAAATGACACGGAGAATACCATTCTCCGTTTAAATTAAAACGGAGAATGAACATTCTAATGTGTTTTTGACAACATATATAAGAATGTGAAGTTTCTAATCTCAACATTTCCATTTTTTGAATATTTGATTAAATTTTTGAACGTATTTGTTTTGCATTGAGCCGTTCTATACTCGTATTTTTGTTATCCCGAATATTTCACGTTTCACGACTTGGTAAGAAGTCTATGTACTTGAAAAGAGTAAAATTGAAACCCTCAAAGTTGTCCTCTAGTTTACTTTATAATCATATTTAAGATGGATTTGACGGCAAGATTGACGCTGGCAGCATAATCAATTCTCTAACGTAACAAGTCATTGATGGTGATATCGTCGGTGATATATGGATTTGATGTAACAAGATTTATTAATTGAAAAATAGATAAAATAGTTAGTCGCTTGTAGCCGAAACCAAATTGAGTTAACAAAATATTATGTTGCATTAAATCCCAGCTTCGTCGCCGGAACATTCTTCGGCGAAGGATACAAGAGGAGGAAAAAAACTATAAAAAACTAAAAAGAAAAGAAAAATAAGGGGTCTACCCCTCACTAGCCTCGCAGAGGATCTCCGCAAAGTCCTGCAGGGTGCGCACACCCGCCCTATGGCACAGGCAGAGAGGCTCGACGACGACTGGAAGAAGACTCTGGCCATGGTTCCCAACCAGATGATCTTTTTGGAGCCATGTTAAATGTGCAACCTACTCAAATGAATGGGGACCCCTATGTATATATATACACGTTCCTAACCGACTCTTTTTATTCCTTATTGGAAGTTGGGGATATTCAATTTCTTATTCCTTATTGGAAGTTGGGGATATTACATGACCTCCAGTAACTCTTCTTATTCCAAGCTTAGTTGGTTTTGTTGTTTGGCTTTTACATGGAAGGCCTAGGTTCGAGTCTGGTGTGTGGGTTCTGTAGAATTTTTCTATTGTTAACATTTTTTGGGTGCTATTATATGCTTTTAACTTAGTATGGAACAATTTGGGACGGGTAATGGCCATTCTCCGTTCCTCTAACACGTAGAATGGTAAATATATGACGGAGAATGGTACATATAGGACGGAGAATGGTACATTTAGGACGGAGAATGGTATATTTAGGACGGAGAATGGTACATTTGAGACTGTTCTGTAGGGTTGTGAATTTTAAATAGTTTAGTTGTTTAGTTTTGTTTTGAATCTATATAAATTGGTTTTGAAGGCCGGTGAAGATCAATAGTTTGGCTGTTTGGTTGTATAAATAGATTTTAAAGGGTTGTGAAAAAGAAACCAATATTTTCGTATCGATCACCATTAATTATGGTGAATGGCACTGATACCACTAATATGAGTGGAATTTGCACCACCAGAATTCATCTTGAAGAAGGTAAAACCTGTGTTGGGAAATGTCGAAATCCCTTGGATATGATTATACTGAGATGTTGTACTAATATTAAGATACTGATATCATATCTTCCACAATATAATGAGGTTTCAAAATGGCTCAGAAGTGAGCCATCTTAGGCATCATTATATCACAGTCCATTTTATTTAAAAAAATTAATCATGTAAAAAATTGTTGACAAAAGTAAAATTTTATCAAAATGGAGAATCGAACTCAAAAAAAATACCTTGCACCTTGCACCTTAACCAAATGAGGTAGAAGCGTATTTAACTATAATTGGATAAAATTCATATTATACGTTTTTATATCTATTCTGCTATATAATAAGAAAACTTTGTGGTGACTTTATAATATTCTATACGTTTTTATATCTATTCTACTGACTTTATAATATTCCATATATTTTTATATCTATTTTACTGACTTTATAATATTCTAATTAAAATACAAAAAAAGTACGTATATGTAGACTAGTGAAAAATAGAAAGAAATGCATGCATGCATGCTAATTTCAGAAGAACCATTCACCCCAGGAATGATTGATGATATCTAAATCACTATACATCTTGTATCCAGATTCCCCTGGGATTACATCATCAAAGGGTCGCTAAAACGTCTGTATTAAATCATAAATTTTACTGAGGTCATAGTCGAAGTGCACGTTGAAGCACCCACGTATGTCGAGCACGCGAAGACCCTTGCAGTTGCATATGATAGATCGCAGCGTGTCTCTATTGAACATGTCGAATCCCATCTCTAGGTGCTCGAGACGTGGCACCGAATCAGCCACGGCCTTTCCCTCCGTCTCGTTCTGCGTGTTCATCACGAATCTGTTCCAGAGCATGAAATCTGGAGGGGGCATGTTCCTCCTCAGCTTGACCAGACGGTGGCAATACTTTCTGGCGGAAAATATTTCAGTCGACGTGATATAGAGGCAGTAGCTAATGTCGAGTTCTTCCAGCACCGGGAGAAACTCCAAGTGTCTCACGAAAGTTTTATCACTCACATCGTACTTCGGAATGCGCAGCACCCTTAGAAATTTCCTACTGTATTATAAAAATAGGAAAACATCAATAGAAATTAACAAAAGTATATGTAAAACTTTGTAATAGAAAAATTAAAGTATTAGAATAAGACCAAATAAAATTTTGTACCGTCCTTAAATATGCAAAAGAGAAGGCTGCTTCGTCGAGCTTGTACACGGAGAAGGACTGTAGATATCCCCCACTGCGAGCCACGAGGTTCTGTACGGTCAAACTAATCTCAGCGGTTTGCTGGGTCCTCCGGCACCACTGTACCAAGTCGACGTTAGACCAATAGTCTAAGGGACCGTTGAGTACCTCTACCACGAACGATAAACTGGGGCCACGTTGCACATTACCTCGTCCGCCGGCATCCCCGACATTACCAGTATCATCGAGAGAATCTCGGTAGGTATGACGGCCCATCCGCTGCAGTTGATCTTTCTCTGGTTCCTCTCCATTGCGACTGTTCTTCTTCTTTTCTTATTTGTTTCTCTCTAGTCGGATGGGTTCTATTCTTTAGAAAAGGCTATTTAACCCAATCGTTTCGGGGGGTGTAACCCGCTCGTGGAGGGGTGTGACCGAACAAGGAAAAGACTATTTTGAAATAACGATAATGCCACTGTATTAATATTAGCAATTAGTCGATGTGGCTCCCAAAATATTTGGGTGATGCCATCTCCCATTATGTGGCATCTGACAAGGCAGATGACATAACAGCTGACATGGCAAATTTTAACCCAAAAAATTAATTACCCAAATTTTTTAATGTTAATGTTAATGTTAATGTCAATATTAATATTAATATTAATATTAATGTTAATGCTAATGCTAATGTTAATGTTAATATTAATAATAATATTAATATTAATGTTAATGTTAATGTTAATATTAATTAATGTTAATTTAATATTAAATTATTTATTTACTATTAATGTTAATTTTAATATTAATTTTATTGTTAAATTTTGCCATGTCAGCTGTCATGTCAGCAACCATGTCATATGCCACATAATGTAAGATGGTATTACCTAAATTTTTTGGGAGCCAAATAGCATTTTTGTAATATTAGTTTCAATTATATTATAAATTTTAAATTAACAGTAAAGCCACTGTAGATTTAATATTAATGCTAGTTCCAATAGTATTGTAGATTGTAAATAAAAGGAATAGAATTTTAACTTTAACTACTTTTAAATCTAAGTTCAAATGTTAAATCAAAAACTAATTTAAATTTTAGTATTAATGTTAGTTTCAATAATGGAAGTAAGATTTATAGAGCTAGTATTATCAATATTGATGGTCACGAAGAAAATGGTGTCTAATCTCAATGTGTTTCGTGCGTGAGTGACAAATCGGATTTATCGTGAGATTTATAGAGCTAGTATTATCATATTTAATGGAAGTGCAAGTACAAACACTAAACATAATATCGGGTTTGCTTGGTATCGGGCACATATACAAACACTAAACATAATATCGGGTCGATTGGCAGTTAAATAGAGTAAGCTCCCGATCCTCGATACTTACGAATGTCGACCGAGATACCGTCGTCATCATTATAAAGTTTTGTTGTTGTTGCCATAGGAGTCCCCATTGACTTGGATGAGTCAACTGATGGGAACCCTTCTCAAGCATCCAATCTTTGTCCCCAAACAGACTGGGAATGCCATCATCTGCCAGCCTCCCTACCGAAACCAAGTTGTTGCGCAAACTCGGTACATGGCGCAGTATTTCCATCGCCCACGTCATACTTTATATGACGAGCTTTGAGATTTTTTAGTACTCTATCCCTATATCATCCCCTATTTTCGTCCATGGGGTGCGCAAGAGATGAACAATGTCGCTACCAATTCGGTCGGGACCGATAGGTCGGAATCGGCCGAGTCGATCGAACGGGAACGATTGAATTTAGATCCATTCCACGTTATGGAATGGCTTCTTTGGAACCAAGTCTCATATTCAGCGGGTTGCGCCTCAAGGATTGGCTCTGCAGCTTAGTCGGGAGAGACCTCCCGTTGCTCTGATATTCATGCCGCACTTGATTTGGATTTAGCTTTGGTTTTTGTGAATGCATTTTTCATAAATGTTTCCAATAGATTTTCGTGACTTGCGTGTTCGAGATTCGCATTCATAACTAAATTCCTTGAATTACACAGCGTTCTAATCAGTTGCTTATACGGTTACAAGTGATCGGGTAGGCGACGTTTGTGCAGCCAACCAGTCGCTCGCTTGAAGCAAGTCTAAGGCGAGTGGCTGACCTCCTTCGCCTCGTCCCTCTACTTCAAAATCAATATGTGAAGTAAATGAATGCTTGTCATAATGGTGTAGAATCAAAGGAAACTCTGAACTTCTACGCCGGTGCTAGGTACTGGCTATGTCTCTATGGCCACTATCTTCTGGGGGTCCACTTCCACTCCACCTCTGGTGATGATGTGACCTAAGTACGAGATACGATCCAGCAAAAACTCGTACTTACTAAACTTTGTGTACAACTGGTGTTCCCTAAGTATCTAAAAAACTACACGAAGATGCTGCTAATGCTCTGCCTCACTCTTGTTATAGACTAAGATGTCGTCTATGAACACTATCACGAACTGATCCAAATAGGGCATGAAGATATGATTCATGAGGTCCATGAATACGACTGGCACATTGGTCGCTCCAAATGGCATAACAAGGAACTCCCAATGTCTATACCTCGATCTGAATATTGTTTTCGGGATGTCTTGCTCTCTGACTCTGATCTGATGGTACCCTGACCGTAAGTCAATATTCGAGAATACAGCCGCTCATTTGAGCTGATCAAATAAGTCATCAACGTACGATAATCAACACATAATCTTGACATACCATCCTTCTTCTTCACAAGAAGCATTAGTGCTCCCCCAGGTGATCCACTAGCACGAATGAATCCCTTAGTTCTGTGTTCTTCAATCATCTTGTACAATATTTCCAACTTTAAAGGTGCCATCCTGTAGACTCTTCGATACTGGTGCCGTCCCTGGAATCAAGTCGATGGTGAAAACTCTGCCTCACCAGAAAATGAAAACTTTGTCTCACCGGGAATACCAAAAATAATCTTGCTAATATGGTAGTCTATTCTTGTGTATTGCTCCTTTAACCAATCCATTCCTGTGCTAAGGGACCGATTCAGCCCGCCGCAAAAGGGTCGCCGTCTAACCCAGCTATAGTCCGTGATGGCTTGATATTGCCAGTGGCCTTCACACCCTTTTACTGCTTAACAAATACATGTGACACGGGACGGTTCTTGCTACAACTTGGATAGCCCAAAAAAACTCTTTTCTAACGTGTTCGTGCAATGACATGACAAGCAAGGGCTACGTCAAGCCTTGCATCGAGGGAACGTGCTGTGCACGCGTTCGACTTGAACAATCAAGTTCTTTGGGTGCATAAACTTAAGCAAGAAGCAGTGAAATACGACTTAAACTACGGGACATACGAATGTTAATATTAATTGTAGTTCCAATTATATTTTAAATAAAAAAGAATGTAATTTTAACTTTTAACTAGTTTGAAGTAAATGTTAAATCAAAAACTATTTTAAATTTTAGTATTAATATTAGTTTCAATAATATTGTAAATTTTAAATTAACAGGAATGCCACGGTATTAGAAACCTAGCTGATCTCACGTTGGTCGGGCTCGGTTAGTGTTCGTCTAAACTCGTACGTGCGAACTAGTTATTAGTAATGAAAATCAAAAATTGAATTTTAATTTTAAAATATAGTCGAGCTCGATCCTTTCACTTTATCCCATCTCCCTCTCTCTCTCTCTCTCTCTCTGGTTCTCTCTCACAGGTTGTGTTCACTAATACCATATCATTAGAAATAATTACACAACAGATCCTGTAGAATTAAATGTTGTTGCATGTGTTATCCTACACAATTTAATAATAAAAAGTGATACCATTTCATTAGAAGAGTAAAAGTTGTCTTGGAAGTTGTAAAAAATTACTTTGTATTGTCTTCTCAATACTTTTTTGCTTTGGAGATGATTTTTTAAACTTATTGTCATTTGTGAATATAATCTTGCCGCCTATACAAGATATTGTCTTGTACCTCATGCCACAAAGGATACAAAACACATAACAAGACAATAGAGTTGCGTAGCATTAAATGCTGCTGCATGCGTTATCCTACAGAAGAGGGCCACGTGGAGAATGCTGCTGCATGCTTCCTCATGCGTTATTAGCTACACAATTTAATAATACATGTACCCAGAAGACGAGAAAGTTGTGTTGTTGGAAGTTGTTTCCTTAAAATTATGCTAGCTTCTAGAATCACTCAAGATTTTCATGAGCCATCAAAAGAGGGCCACGTGGCGGAGGTACAAGGAAGACAAAAAGGTCATATTGTTGCCTTGCTGGAAGTTGTTTCTTTTTGAATAATGCCATTTGTACCTCGAAATTATACTTTCAAACTGTCCCTCCTTACGTGGCAGCTGACGTGATATGTTGATCTGGCAACTGACGTGGCAAATTTTTTTTAAATTAAAACTAGAAATAAAAATTAACATTAAAATTAAAGTTAACATTAACATTAGCATTAAAATTAATATTATCGTTAACATTAACAATAATATTAATATTAACATTAACATTAATATTAATATTAACATAAGTTAATATTAACATTAAATTAACATTGATATTAACGTTAGATTATTATGGAGAAAAATGGGTAGTTAACTTTTTGGATTAAAATTTGCCATGTCATCAGTCATGTCAGATGACACACAATATTATTTAACATGCCACATCAGATGGGAGGGCTATATATTAAAGAGACAATTTGGAGGTACGAATAGCATTACTCTTTCTTTTTGTATTGTTTCTTGTCCTTCGTTTCTTCTGCTAGTTTCTAACACACTCTATTTTCTTCAATGGCGATGTCACATGGAGAAACTGATCGTCGTGTGAAAGATTTAGTCGATGAAGAAAGCTTCCTTTCAAGAGGACTGTCAAATGATTTGGATGATAAGCACAGTTTGGAAGCTGTTAAATTAGGAGACAGTAAAGAACAAGATGAAGAAAACAACAGAAGAATGCATCATAACGATGACAACGACATCAACGCAAACAACGAAATGTTATTTCGTATCAGCCTTTCTAATAGATTTAAGAAATGTATTATATTTTTATATTTATTTCTCATATTTATTTTGTTTTATTCTGTTCTTAGGGATGACGGTGAATCCCCATTGGATTCCGTGCAGCGACGATGAAAAAAATATTGCAATATGCCAACATTAACAAAGATCCAAAACAACTCTTAGAAGAAGATGTTGTTGGCCTACAGTTCAACTCTATTGAAGAAGCAGAGACATTCTACCAGATATATTCTAAAGCATATGGTTTCAGTATTAGAAAAAATGAGGTAAAGAAAAACAAATCTGGGATGGTGATGGTCCATAGTTGGTGTTGTTCGAATACGGGATTCAGACACAAGAAATACAAGGAAGCTCCTAACAGGGTTCGTGAGCCAAAAAGTGAAAGCAGAAGTGGTTGTAAATCAATTTTTCGTATTGGGTACACCGATTCTACAAAGATGTGGGTCGTCAAAAAATTTCATGTACTTCACAACCATAGCCTGGCGAATGATTATGAAACAGTTTTTTTGAGATCCCATCGTAAGATATCACCCGCAGAGTTGGAAGAAGTTAAGCTTATGAAGCAATCAGGGATGGGGACTGGAGCGATATAGAATTTAATTGTCCACAAGAAAGGTAGCTGGGATAAGATTGGATGGACGAAAAAGAATTTATACAACGCTCTAGCTCAAGATAGTAGAGCACTAGACGATATTGATGCTACGACAACACTTACATTTCTTTAATCTAAGGAGGGCATTGACCCAGCTTTCTTCTACGCGTACAAGGTAGACGAAGATTCCAGATTGATCCATCTCTTTTGGGCTGACGGTGCATGTTGATTCGATTATGAATTATTTGGAGATTCACTAGTATTTGATTCTACATATAAAACAAATAGAAGTCAAATACAGTTGGTGGTTCTAGTGGGTACAAACAATCATGCAATGACTTGTGTGTTTGGGTTTGCAATGATCCACAATGAGACTGCAAAGACATATTCTTGGGTTTTAGAAAAAATTCTAAGAGTGTATGAATGGCAAATTACCAGTGACAGTTCTCACGGATGGTAGCAGATCCATGAATAAAGTAATTGAGGATTTAATGCCCAACGTAGTTCATCGAACGTGCTCATGGCATATCCTAAATAATGTAGCCAAACATGTACACCGAGAGGGTTTTCACAATAAATTGAGTCTTCTGATTAAAAGGTACATCGCACACATGCTACTTTACTTTGAAGTATGTTGTTGTTACAATATTACAACTTTAGTTACTATCCATATTTTCTAAACAAGTACTATTCAGTCGAAGAATTTGAAAATCGTTGGCAGCAGATGCTAACGGATTATAATATAGAGACCAATGAGTGGACCACTGCATTATACAGAACGAGGCAGCGATGGGCGAACACATTCCTACGTGGAAATTATTTTGGCGATTCTACTGCAACAAATAGATGTGAATCTATGAACGCATTTCTGAAAAGACTTTTGAATGAGAAGCTGCCACTATGTAAGGCCCTTCAAAATTGTGACTACGGTTTGGCGGCCTTACGTTACGGCCAGATGAGTAAGCATGTCACTGATAAACTCTCAACACCTGTTGTGAATCAAACTAGAATGGTCGTAATAGAAGATAAATTTGTCGCAATTTACACCAAAATGGTGTTTATAGATGTAAGAAAGGAAATCACACGTTTTGATGCATATAGTATTCTCCATCATCACATCATAAGAGAGGCAGAAGTTTGCACTATCCAAAAGTATATATCGCCAAACAGTGTCAACCGAAAGGTTATATTTGATCGGGACGACAACATCATAAAATGGGAATGCTTGTGGATGGAGACCAAGCGGATTCCTTGTAGGCATATTTTTTCAGCAATGAAGAGATTGCAAATTAGAGATATTCCTAAGAACTTGATAAAATCTCGTTGGCTCAAGGATTGCAAAGAGAGTTATCTCTCCGGACCTGGCACAGAAAGAAGATTCATCCACCCAGACAGTATTGAAAGCAGAAGGTATGGTGGTATTAATGAACAAGTTAATCTGTTTACATACTATTGTAAAAAATCAAGCAAAATTCAAGAGAGGGGAACGGAGTTGATGTCGTCTGTTTTGATAGAGTTGAAAAAAATGGTGACCGATATTGGTGAAGAAGAACAAATGGTAGCTGATGCAGTTCATAGAGTACATAAATCTTTAAAAGAGCCAAATCCGATAGCAACAAAAGGAAGGCCTTCTCAAGAGAAATCAAGCCAGCCTACAGTAAGTCAGACTATACCGAAGCCTAGAACTTGTAGAGTTTGTAAAAAATTGGGTCACGATTTCGTAATTGTAAAGTACGAAAGCGAAATAGCGACAAAGAGCAAATGGAATCAAATGAAACGTCGTTGACTTAAGACAATGTCTTTCCTATGTGGCAAGATGCCATTCACACAAGACAATTAGATAAAAAAATATGTCATCCAATGCAAAAGTTTGAGAAGACAATTAGATAATAACGTTTTATTCAACTTCCAAGACAACTTTTTTACTACTTCTTTTTTATATGTATAAAAGTCATTTTGAAAAGGCAGATGCTCACATTCTCAATTATTTTAATACTGGGAACGGCATTCTCCGTGTAATTCAAAACGGAGAATAGCATTCTCCGTTTCAAATGACACGGAGAATATCATTCTCCGTTTAAATTAAAACGGAGAATGAACATTCTAATGTGTTTTTAACACTGGGAATGTTATTCTTCCTTTCAAGTTAGACTGAGAATGCCATTCTCCGTTCCAAATTAAACGGCGAATAGATCCTCAATCATTTTAACACTGGGAATGCTATTCTCCGTTTAATAAAACACGAAAAATAGCATTTTCTTTCGTTTTAACTCTTGTAATGCCATACTCCGTTTAATTGGCACAAAAAACATGGTGGAAACATGTATCAGTAATAACATTTGATAACATATTTAAGAATGTGAAGTTTCTAATCTCAATATTTTCATTTTTCGAATATTTGATTAAATTTTTGAACGTATTTTTTTTGCAATGAGCCGTTCTATAATCGAAAAATTGAGAAGGGACAGATTCATTAGTATTAATTTTTGAATATTTGATTAAAACTGAAACCCTCAAAGTTGGTAGAATTTGAAAGGGCAGATTCTTTGGTATTAATAGCATATAAATGGCAGTAGTTGGGAGAGTTTGTTCTCGTCTTACTTAGATTTACTTGAGAAGGGGCAGATACATTAGTATTAATGCAAATTAATTGAATTGAATTCGAAGTGACCGCCACTTGGCACATGAGTCCGAGTTATTTCTTGCCTATAAATGGCAGTAGTATAGGGAGAGTTTGTTCCCGTCTCACTTAGCTTTTTTGTGGAGATGGACACTACCGATCCTCCTCCTTGGCAAGACGCTTTCCTCTTGGTTGTCGATCTCCTCGTTCGAAGAAGCTTTGGTGGTAAAGTCCTTCAGAAGACTGAGATGTGCCTAGTGGACTGTCCGTGTTCGTGTACTTCATCGACTGTGTGCCATGATATTGGTTTTTGGAAGAGCCCCAGGGTTTGGGTTGATTGCCAACCCACACTCTTTTGAAGCGCCCGTACGTTGATTTGCTCGGACTATGCACGGTGTTCCTTTGCCTCAAGGAGTTTCTTTGCCCCAAGGAGTTCCTTTGTCACAAGCTTCTCCTCGGCACGTTGACGATGAAGTGATTTACTGTAACACCCAGTTTTCCAGATGAGGGTAATTTTGAAATTTTTTAATTATAATTATTATTTATTGATATTTAATTCATATTATGATTTTGGTGATTTTTAATCATTTTTAAATGATTTGAAAACTATTTTAAGTCATGACTTACGATTTTGATCTGCTGCTAGTGAAACCCTAGAGACTGCATGACCTAGAGCCTAACCATGTCATTAGGATGATTTAATTATCATTTTAGCTTGAGGATATTTTTGTCATTTAGTGAAGTTTGAATTTATTCTTAATTTATTGAATTGGTGATTCCTAGTTTGGGCGTTGACTTATAGACACTTGTAGACTATTCTAGAAGCTAACCCTAGCCATGGTGACCCTAGTCTAACTTAGGTTAACCTACTTTTAGTCATTAGAAACTAATTTTGGATTAGGAGGATTAGTTTAAGTGAAATTAAGTCATGGCTTGTGGTTTCATGAAATGACTTATGGCTTAATGATTTGATTAATCATGACCTAAGCCCATGGGCCATTTAGTAAACCCTAATTTTTGAGCTTATGACCAGCCACATAGGGATTCCCACCCTATATAAACACTTGTTTATTAGGGCTGGCCTCTTTTTATTTTATTCCAACACTTGAAAAAAGAGAGGTATTTTTCCCCCTTCCAAAAATTCCTATTTTATTCATTTGATCTCCTTTTTCATTCTAGTCTTTTGCATTGGGTTCTAATTGAAGTTTATGGACTGTTGGTGGAGAGCTATTTCATTTTGGGATTAATTTGGAGCATTTGGCCATCAAGAAGAACAGCCCCCATTGAAGCATTTTCTTGCAAATTGTACCTACAGGTAAAACCCTTTAAATTTCATTATTATTTTGATTTCTTTGCATATTAGGCTAGGTTTAGGTGTCCCCTAGCTGTACCTCGAATTTGGGTGGATTTTGTGTCCGTTTGGTGTCCATATCGGACACGTGTCATAGGGTATGTTAGGTGTTCGACGAAATGCCTCTAAGGATTTTGTTTTCGATTTTTTCTAAACTAATTACATGATTTTGAAGCTCTTAATATGTAGATTAATTGTGTTGAACACTGAGCACATTTCTGTAGAGAATTTGTGTCCAAATCGGACACGTACCGCACGCACGACACTGTGCACTGGCCTCGTACGGCTGCCCTGCTGCTCGGGTGCCATTGCGGACACGACACGGCTACTCAGGTTACCAAATTTTGTGGACACGTTGCCCTAGTGACTGACACAACACTTGTAAATTTTCACGGGTTCTCGATGTGTGTGCACGAAGAAATTTGACCTGTACTGATTATGTACAGTGCTGTACATACTAGTTTCGACCCACTGATACGCTGTTCGACACGACACCACAGTCCACGTGGACACATATCAGGCACTTAGACACCTAACCCTATACCTGGCGAACCCCTAGACACGACTACGAGGTGTCTCGTATCGTGTGTCGTGTCCTGGACCGACTGGCACACGTGCACGAGGCTGCCTGCACGTTTTAAGTGTCTGTGTGCGTTCTCTTTGTTAGGGCACGTTCGTGTCCAATTTTTGGATACGAAATCTACACTAAGACACTTGTACACATGTGACTCTTCTTTGTTTGGAACTGAATTAGGTATTCACATGGTTTTAATATTCGAAATCTAGATTTTCAGTGTTTGCACGATTTACTGATACATGCTGATACCTATTTAAAACTATTTTTGATTTCTGGACTGAAATGAATTTCAAACCTATTTGCCATGATTCAAATCGATATATCAATTCATATACATGTGTATTTCATTACTGCAATGTGATGTTCAGACCCTTGAACTCTTTATATTGCTCAGATCCTACCTTCTTGTACCAGTCCCTAACTTTATGTTCAGACTGGAACATCATGTAATATTTTGTCCATACTATCCTGAACTGTCCTGCACACTGCATAGCTCATTACATTCAGTTTGAGTGTCTTGCATATTGCATTCATTTCACTTCTCTTTACTAAAATCATTGAGCACTGCACTTGTCTGTATTGTATTTCCTGCAGTCCTTGCATCACCTGCATCATGATGCAACTTACCTGTACTTAATTCCTGCCTATAGACTTGCCTTGCACTTCCAAATAACCCTTACTGCCTTAGCCTACAGACCTGCCTGCTTTCAGTCACACTATATTGTATTGTTCCCTGCATGTTATGTCCTAAAACTTGCATTGATTCATTGCGTACCACTGCCTTTGCCTGCTAATAGCCATATTATGTTAACTTGCTACTGCATTTCTCACTCAGGTAATGTCCTGATACCTTGGGTTGGTATCTGTCCAACTTGGATTGGATTTTAGCCTTTGAAAACTGAAATGGGTTGATTTGAAGTGTTAACTGAGTTTAAGGGTTCTAAATGGTTTGAGTATTCTTAGTTTCAGTTTTATATATGTATTGGTTTTATTGGTCTAATTATAAGTTTAGATGTATAGGTAGATTCATAAATCTGAAAGTATATAAATATATGTCTATATGCATGTTGTAATATGTTATAGGTGAATTAGATTGAAGAGGGGGTGAGGGTTGAATGGCAGCAGGCAGTGTGCTGCTAAGCCTAGGCCTGACTTGGCCTTGGCTTGCTCATTGGTTGGCCTTGCTTGGTAGGCCCTGCCTTGCCCTGCAGGCAGGCCCCAGCAGCAGTAAGCAGCAGGGTGCTGCCCTGCCTAGGCCAGGGTTGGCTTGGTTGGTTGCTTGAGTGTGAGAATGAGTAGAGAGTTAAGGGAGTTAGAAATGAGAAGAGGCAGTGAAGGGAATATGGGGATTACCTATGAGAGGGAGGTTTGTGTTTGTCTAGTGTGTGTGTTTAGTGAGTTAGAGTTTAGGTTAGAAATTTAGTTGGAAGTTGAGTTAGGATTTGAGTTAGTGTATGAGTGTGAGAGAGTGGCATAGGCCATGGTGAGTGTGATTGTGAGTGTCAAGGAGATTAGAGGTTTAGGAATGTGTCTTGTGGGAGTATTAGATGGGTTGAGAGGCAAGTGTATATGAAGTTAAGGGATGAAGTATAAATATGTATGAGGGTATATATTAAATGTGTTAGCAAGTTGTGATGCATAGGCATATATATATATATATATATATATATATATATATATATATATATATATATATATATATATATAAAGTGTGATGAGGTTGTAGTATCATATCCTATACCTATAGATAGACCTAGAAATACCTTAGCAAATTGTTAACCCTAGATATTGACTTGATAGACTAGAAGCTTGACCAAGTTTGACTTTTGACATAGTTTGACTTGAGGATTGACCAGAGTTGACCAGTTGATCAAAAGTCAATTATAAGTCAACCCTTGACCTAGTTTGACTTACTTTGACTTGCTATGACCTAGTATGACCTAATATGACTTTGTTTGACCTAGTTTGACCTAAACGGTTGACCGGGTTTGGCTTAGAGTTGACTTTGACCTAGATTGGCCTAGAAATCGTGTAGATTGTATCATAACCATCATTTGTCTTATTTTAAACACATTATAACCTGTACTGCTCCATTTAGGACATTGTGACTCCGGTGTAGACATCTGACATTACACTACTCTTTTCAGAGTATCAGGCGAGTACATTCTCTGATAGTTCTCTTATTTAATTGTCAATTACTGTACTTCAGTTATAGTTAGTTTTATGTGATTCTCTGTTACAACACGTATAGATATTTCTGGATTCATGTATGCGACACACATACCTTACTTATCTGGCCTTTATTACTAGAATTACTGGAATCATTCCGGAATCTATTTCTGGAATCATCATATTTTGGCTGGACTCATCTCGATTCTCGTATCGTATTCTGGATTCACTTGTACTTGCTGGGAGGGGAAATACTTGAGTAAGACATGTAGACATACCCCAATCTGGAATCTTCCAACTAAAATCTACTGGAATCTACTGGAATGATAGCCATCTCACATCCGGCCAGGTGTGTGATGTGCCGTATTACCTACAGCTATTTACATGTCGATCTCGGTATTTTAAAATACACTGTTAGAGTATAGGCTGGACTCACCCTGGAATCATTTATCACTATGACTGGAATCACCTTATACCGGACTCATCTTATACTGGAACCACCTGGTATCAGATTCATGTTATCTAGGTTTACTTGGGTTTTGCACTTGTTTACATTTACATTCTGGACTTATATCATGTTTCTCTAGTTCAGCTAGTTTTTATTTATAGTCTTTATTGCTATAATTCTTCTCTTGTTTTACTTACCTTACTTTCCTTGTATCTTAACTGTTTCTCTATACCATTACCTGTATATAAACTACCATGTTCATCAATAAAACCGTCTATAATAGCTTTATAGTTCTCTGTCATTTAGTTAGGATTTCTTGATGAATTGTACTCGTTCCTGTCCAGACTGGACCTGTTGTAAATTTTATATATGATTGCCCTGAGGACACATGCCCTACCTATTACGGACCAGGAGATGGCTTAGCTACCTATGGCCCCGACACTCAAGAGTGATCAGGAGTTTAGCTAGTTTGTCTTGTTTTAGCTTTCATGTTTTAGAACTAGAGTTGTATATATAAATTGAGACATGTAGTTGAGATTGTCTGAGATTATATTATTTAGTTGTTGGTTTTATTTCTGTTATTTAGTCTTAGTTATAATCTTCTGTGCTATCATATCGTGCTTAGGCTGTGATTGAGATTACATTATATCTATACTTGTCCTCCGTTCGGAGTTGATATATTGACAAGTACATTATATAATTGTGTGATTGGCTGGTTAGATAGTGACCTAGAATAGCGTTCTACCGCCGACACTGCGGTATAGGCTGGGCGTTGTTACGTGCTCGTACCCTCACAGTTGGTGCGGGTCGTGACACATTTTTAGTGGTGGCCCATGCAGGTCGAGAGTCGCATTAGTGCGATATCGTGGTAGTACGGCGATTTAGTTGTACTGCTGCGAGCCTGCAATAGGATTGAGAGATAGGATTTAATGGAGAGGTACTCAATCACAGTTAGGACTACCTGAAAAGATTCCTGGGATGACCCTTGAGAATCTCATTATAAACTATCTCAAAATTAGATTCTGACAGTATCTGTCTATCTCCCTTGTTCATCGTTGAATTTGATTCTTGGTATTTACTATTGACTTGATTTTCTACCAAGATAACATTATGGGCTAGGTTGCCTCAGTCATGGAATCAAGAGTCTTCTACAGCCATATCAGCTGGTTGGGCGATGAGATAGAGTCTGATTTTGGATGTATTTTTTGGGTGTGGGAATTTAAAGTTTTCGCAACCAAGCTAGCGGCAATGCAAAAATTTTAAATACCATAATTCTATAGGTATGTACACTAGTTGTGGACTCTATGGATTATCGCAGACATACTTACTGGTGTGACGAGGATTCTGGTAACATGGTTCTGGATAGACGGGTTTGATTATCAGATTGCAGAATAGATACCATATAGATAGTGCCCTAGTATAATTAAGTGGAATATCAGTGTGGATATTAGTTGAGTGTCATGGATTAGATAGAGGAAGCTAGGCCACCTGTAGCGCAACACCGTGCCCCGCACCATCAGAGGGATACATCCCAGAGGGGAAGGGCTTTTGCGCTGACAGTCGAGTATACCGACGCTACGGGTGACGGGTTAGCAGGTCTGTTTTTTTCTGTTCTTCTTTCCATCTTGTTGTGTGATTCTATTAGTACCTGTTAGGATATTTTGTGTTGTGAAAGATAGTATAGTGACCCTGATCAAGACCGTAATATCACGACCAGTAGGATTATGTTTGTATGATTATCTCTTGACTTCGATTTCTTTGGGTTTGACTTAAAAAGGGTGCGATCATTTTAATTTCGAGAACAAAATTTTTCTAAGGGGGGTAGGATTGTAACACCCAGTTTTTCAGATGAGGATAATTTTGAAATTTTGTAATTATAATTATTATTTATTGATATTTAATTCACATTATGATTTTTTGTGATTTTTAATCATTTTTAAACGATTTAAAAACTGTTTTAAGTCATGACTTGTGATTTTGATCTGCTGCTAGTGAAACCCTAGAGACTGTATGACCTAGAGCCTGCATGACCTAGAGCCTAACCATGTCATTAGGATGATTTAATTATCATTTTAGCTTGAGGGTATTTTTGTCATTTAGTGAAGTTTGAATTTATTCTTAATTTATTGAATTGGTGATTCCTAGTTTGGGCTTTGACTTATAGAGATTTGTAGACTAGTCTAGAAGCTAACCCTAGCCATGGTGACCCTAGTCTAACTTAGGTTAACCTACTTTTAGTTATTAGAAATTAATTTTGGATTAGGAGGATTAGTTTAAGTGAAATTAAGTCATGGCTTGTGGTTTCATGAAATGACTTATGGCTTAATGATTTGATTGATCATGACTTAAGCCCATGGGCCATTTAGTAAAACCTAACCCTAATTTTTGAGCTTATGACCAGCCACATAGGAATTCCCACCCTATAAAAATACTTGTTCATTAGGGCTTGCCTCTTTTTATTTTATTCCAACACTTGGAGAAAGAGAGGTATTTTTCCCCCTTCCAAAAATTCTCATTTTATTCATTTGATCTCATTTTTCATCCTAGTCTTTTGCATTGGGTTCTAATTGAAGTTTATGGACTGTTGGTGGATAGCTATTTCAGTTTGGGATCAATTTGGAGCATTTGGCCATCAAGAAGAACACCCCCCATTGAAGCCTTTTCTTGCAAATTGCACCTATAGGTAAAACCCTTTAAATTTCATTATTATTTTGATTTCTTTGCATATTAGGCTAGGTTTAGGTGTCCCCTAGCTGTACCTCGAATTTGGATGGATTTCGTGTCCGTTTGGTGTCTGTATCGGACACGTGTCATAGGGTATGTTAGGTGTTCAACTAAATGCCTCTAAGGATTTTATTTTTGATTTTTGCTAAACTAATTACATGATTTTGAAGCTCTTAATATGTAGATTAATTGTGTTGAACACTGAGCACGTTTTTGTGGAGAATTCGTGTCCAAATCGGACACGTACTGCACGTACGACACTGTGCACTGGCCTCGTGCGGCTGCCCTGCTGCTCGGGTGCCATTACGGACACGACACGGCGACTCAGGTCACCAAATTTTGTGGCCACATTGCACTAGTGACTGGCACGACACTTGTAAATTTTCACGGGTTCTCGATGTGTATACACGAAGAAATTTGACCTACACTGATTATGTACAGTGCTGTGCATACTAGTTTCGACCCACTGATACGCTGTTCGACACGACACCACAGTCCACGTGGACACATATCAGGAACCTAGACACCTAACCCTATACCTGGCGAACCCCTAGACACGACCACGAGGTGTCTCGTGACATGTGTCGTGTCCTGGACCGACTGGCACACGTGCACGAGGCCGCCTGCACGTTTTAAGTGTCTGTGTGCGTTATCGCACACGTGTCATAGGGTATGTTAGGTGTTCAACTAAATGCCTCTAAGGATTTCATTTTCAATTTTTTCTAAACTAATTACATGATTTTGAAGCTCTTAATATGTAGATTAATTGTGTTGAACACTGAGCACGTTTTTGTGGAGAATTCGTGTCCAAATCGGACACGCACTGCACGCACGACACTGTGCACTGGCCTGGTGCGGCTGCCCTGCTGCTCGGGTGCCATTACGGACACGACACGGCAACTCATGTCACCAAATTTTGTGGCCACGTTGCACTAGCGACTGACACGATACTTGTAAATTTTCACGGGTTCTCGATGTGTATACACGAAGAAATTTGACCTACACTGATTATGTACAGTACTATGCATACTAGTTTCGACCCACTGATACGCTGTTCGATACGACACCACAGTCCACGTGGACACATATCAGGAACCTAGACACCTAATCCTATACCTGGCGAACCCCTAGACACGACCACGAGGTGTCTCGTGACGTGTGTCGTGTCCTGGACCGACTGGCACACGTGCACGAGGCTGCCTGCACGTTTTAAGTGTCTGTGTGCGTTATCGGACACGTGTCATAGGGTATGTTAGGTGTTCAACTAAATGCCTCTAAGGATTTCATTTTCGATTTTTGCTAAACTAATTACATGATTTTGAAGCTCTTAATATCTAGATTAATTGTGTTGAACACTGAGCACGTTTCTGTGGAGAATTCGTGTCCAAATCGGACACGCACCGCACGCACGATACTGTGCACTGGCCTCGTGCGGCTGCCCTGCTGCTCGGGTGCCATTACGGACACGACACGGCGACTCAGGTTACCAAATTTTTGTGGACACGTTGCACTAGTGACTACACGATACTTGTAAATTTTTACGGGTTCTCGATGTGTGTACACGAAGAAATTTGACCTACACTGATTATGTACAATGCTGTGCATACTAGTTTTGACCTACTGATACGTTGTTCGACACGACACCAAAGTCCACGTGGACACATATCAGGCACCTAGACACCTAACCCTATACCTGGCGAACCCCTAGACACGACCATGAGGTGTCTCGTGACGTGTGTCGTGTCCTGGACCGACTGGCACATGTGCACGAGGCTGCCTGCACGTTTTAAGTGTCTGTGTGCGTTCTCTTTGTTAGGACACGTTTGTGTCCAGTTTTTGGACACGAAATCTACACTAAGACACTTGTACACATGTGACTCTTCTTTGTTAGGAACTGATTTAGATTTTCACATGGTTTTAATAGTCGAAATCCGAATTTTCAGTGTTTGTACGATTTACTGAAACATGCTGATACATATTTAAAACTGTTTTCGATTTCTGGACTAAAATGAATTTTAAACCTATTTGCCATGATTCAAATCTACATATCAATTCATATACATGTGTATTTTATTACTGCAATGTGATGTTCAGACCCTTGAACTCTATATATTGCTCAGATCCTACCTTCTTGTACCAGTCCCTAACTTTATGTTCAGACTGGAACATCATGTAATTTTCTGTCCACACTATCCTGAACTGTCCTGCACGCTGCATAGCTCACTGCATTCAATTCGAGTGTCTTGCATATTGCATTCATTTCACTTCCCTTTACTGAAATCATTGAGCCCTGCACTTGTCTGTATTGCATTTTCTGCAGTCCTTGCATCACCTGCATCATGATGCAACTTACCTGCACTTAATTCCTGCCTACATACTTGCCTTACACTTCCAAATAACCCTTACTGCCTTAGCCTACAGACCTGCCTGCTTTCAGTCACACTACATTGTATTGTTCCCTGCATGTTATGTCCTGAAACTTGCATTAATTCATTGCGTACCACTGCATTTGCCTGCTAATAGCCATATTATGTTAACTTGCCACTGCATTTCTCACTCAGGTAATGTCCTGATACCTTGGGTTGGTATCTGTCCAACTTGGTTTGGATTTTAGCCTTTGAAAACTGAAATGGGTTGATTTGAAGTGTTAACTGAGTTAAGGGTTCTAAATGGTTTGAGTATTCTTAGTTTCAGTTTTATATATGTATTAGTTTTATTGGTTTAATTATAAGTTTAGATGTATAGGTAGATTCATAAATCTGAAAGTATATAAATATATGTCTATATGCATGTTGTAATATGTTATAGGTGAATTAGATTGAAGAGGGGGTGAGGGTTGAATGGCAGCAGGTAGTGTGCTGCTAAGCCTAAGCCTGACTTGGCCTTGGCTTGCTCATTGGTTGGCCTTGCTTGGCAGGCCCTGCCTTGCCCTGCAGGCAGGCCCCAGCAGCAGTAAGCAGCAGTGTGCTGCCCTGCCTAGGCCAGGGTTGGCTTGGTTGGTTGCTTGAGTGTGAGAATGAGTAGAGAGTTAAGGGAATTATAAATGAGAAGAGGCAGTGAAGGGTATGTGAGGATTACCTATGAGAGGGAGGTTTGTGTTTGTGTAGTGTGTGTGTTTAATGAGTTAGAGTTTAGGTTAGAAATTTAGTTGGAAGTTGAGTTAGGATTTGAGTTAGTGTATGAGTGTGAGAGAGTGGCATAGGCCATGGTGAGTGTGATTGTGAGTGTCAAGGAGATTAGAGGTTTAGGAATGTGTCTTGTGGGAGTATTAGATGGGTTGAGAGGCAAGTGTATATGAAGTTAAGGGATGAAGTATAAATATGTATGAGGGTATATATTAGATGAGTTAGCTGTAGGTATATATATATATATATATATATATATATATATATATATATATATATATATATATATATATATATATATATATGTAAAGTGTGATGAGGTTGTGGTATCATATCCTATACCTATAGATAGACCTAGAAATACCTTAGCAAATTGTTAACCCTAGATATTGACTTGATAGACTAGAAGCTTGACCAAGTTTGACTTTTGACATAGTTTGACTTGAGGATTGACCAGAGTTGACCAGTTGACCAAAAGTCAACTGTAAGTCAACCCTTGACCTAGTTTGACTTACTTTGACTTGCTATGACCTAGTATGACCTAATATAACTTTGTTTGACCTAGTTTGACCTAAACGGTTGACCAGGTTTGACTTAGAGTTGACTTTGGCCTAGAAATTGTGTAGATTGCATTATAACCATCATTTGTCTTATTTTAAACACATTATAACCTATACTGCTCTATTTAGGACTTTGTGACTCCGGTGCAGACATCTGGCATTACACTACTCTTTTCAGAGTATCAGGTGAGTACATTCTCTGATAGTTCTCTCATTTAATTGGCAATTACTGTACTTCAGTTATAGTTAGTTTTATGTGATTCTCTGTTACAATACGTATGGATATTTCTGGATTCATGCATGCGACACACATACCTTACTTATCTGGCCTCTATTACTGGAATCACTGGAATCATTCCGGAATCTATTTCTGGAATCATCAAAATTTGGCTAGACTCATTTCGATTCTCGTGTCGTATTCTGGATTCACTTGTACTTCCTGGAAGGGGAAATACTTGAGTAAGACATGTAGACATACCCCAATCTAGAATCTCCCAACTGAAATCTACTGGAATCTACTGGAATGATAGCCATCTCACATCCGGCCAGGTGTGTGATGTGCCGTATTACCTACAGCCGTTTACATGTCGATCTCGGTATTTTAAAACACACTGTTAAAGTATAGGCTGGACTCACCCTGGAATCATTGATCACTCTGACTGGAATCACCTTATATCAGACTCATCTTGTACTGGAACCACCTGGTATCAGATTCATGTTATCTGGATTTACTTGGGTTTTGCACTTGTTTACATTTATATTCTGGACTTATATCATGTTTCTCTAGTTCAGCTAGTTTCTATTTATAGTCTTTATTGCTATGATTCTTCTCTTGTTTTACTTACCTTACTTTTCTTGTATCTTAACTGTTTCTCTATACCATCACCTGTATACAAACTACCATGTTCATCAATAAAACTGTCTATAACTGCTTTATAGTTCTCTGTCATTTACTTGGGATTTCTTGATGAATTGTACTCGTTCCTGTCATGACTGGACCTGTTGTAAATTTTACAGATGATTGCCCTGAGGACACATGCCCTACCTATTACGGACCAGGAGATGGCTTAGCTACCTATGCCCCCGACACTCAGGAGTGATCGGGAGTTTAGCTAGTTTGTCTTGTTTTAGCTCTCATATTTTAGAACTGGAGTTGTATATATAAATTGAGACATGTAGTTGAGATTGTCTGAGATTATATTATTTAGTTGTTGGTTTTATTTTTGTTATTTAGTCTTAGTTATAATCTTCTGTGCTATCATATCGTGCTTAGACTGTGATTGAGATTACATTATATCTATACTGGTCCTCCGTTCGGAGTTGATATATTGACAAGTACATTATATAATTGTGTGATTGGTTGGTTAGATAGTGACCTAGAACAGCATTCTACCGTCGACACTGCGGCGTAGGCTGGGCGTTGTTACGTGCTCGTACCCTCACAGTGGGTGCGGGTTGTGACACTTGTTCTGATGATGCACGGTGTTCTGTGTTCGTGCACTTCATCAGAAGTCTGAGATGTCCGAGTTTCCGTGTTCGTGTACTTCATCAACTGTATGCCATGATGTTGGTTACTGGGTCCAGGATCGCCGCCGCCCAGTTTTTGTTATGCTCCGACGATGCACGATGAAGTGATTTGCCTCAAGGAGTCATCCAACGGTTCCTATGCTCTGACGATGCACGATGAAGTGATTTGTCTCAAGGAATTCCTTTGCCTCATGGAGTTCCATTGCTCTGACGATGCACGAAGAACTGAATTCACTTCATCGTGCATCGTCAGAGGAATGGAACCCCTTGAGGCAAAGGAATTCCTTGAGGCAAATCACTTCATCGTGTTTCGTCAGAGCATAGGAACCGTTGGATGACTCCTTGAGACAAATCACTTCATCGTGCATCGTCAGAGCAAGAGCAAGATGAATTCCTTGAGGCACAGGAACAGAAGCAAAGGAATTCCTTGAGAGCAAAGCAATTTCTTGAGACAGAGCACCTTGCAAAGGAATTCACTTCATCCTGGAGATGGACTCTACCGATCCCCCGCCTTGGCAAGACTCTTTCCTGTTGGTTACTGGAAGAGTCGCAGGGTTTGGGCTGAAACGCTCGCACTTTGATTCGCTCTGACTAGGCACAGAGTTCCTTTGTTCCGGGAGTTCCATTGCTCTGACGATGCACGATGAAGTGATTTGCATCAAGGAATTCCTTTGCCTCAAGGAGTTCCATTGCTCTGCGATGCCCGCACGCAGCTCACATTCAACTTTTTCTTGTTAGTAGGATTTTATGTAGTAGTTCAGACTTTCATATGTAAATAAAAGTCAAACTTTTTTGTGGTTTTCACAATGTAAATGTAACTCAAAAATAATTTTACTATAAAAGACAGAGCAGAGCAGACATTATAAAAGACAGAAGTTCCTTGCCCATTACATAATTACGTTATTGTTTTACAATGTCATTGCTAGGTTGGTGGTGTTACATATTTTCTTGAAAGCAAATTCTTAGCCCATACCAACCTCATCATTGTAGTCTTCTTAGCCCATACCAACCTCGTCATATTCTCATCAAGCTCATCTTCATTCTCCTTTTCAAACTAAACGGAGAATAACATTCTCTGTTTCAAAAGACATGGAGAACGTCATTCTTTGTTTAAATAAAAACGGAGAATAAACATTTTAATGTGTTTTACCACTGGGAATGTTATTCGTTTCAAGTTAGACGGAGAATGTTATTCTCCGTTCCGAAATAAACGTTGAATAGAATTGGCTTGAAGGTAGAACGGAAAAGTCTTGAATCCTTATTCCTGACAGATTTTTTTCTACAAAATAAAAAATTAGGTCGGAGAATGGCCGTTCTTATGGGTTTTAACACTGGGAATGACATTCTTCGTGTAAACTAACACGAAGAATGTCATTCTCCGTTTCAAATGACACGGAGAATGTCATTCTTCGTTTAAAATAAAACGGAGAATGAACATTCTAATGTGTTTTAACACTGGGAATGTTATTCTCCGTTTCAAGTTAGACGGAGAATGCCATTCTCCGTTCCAAATTAAACGGCGAATAGAATCCTCAATCGTTTTAACACTGGGAATGCTATTCTTCGTGTAATTGAAAATGGAGAATGCTATTCTCCGTTTGTAAAAACACGAAGAATAGTATTCTCTTTCGTTTTAACTCCTGTAATGCCATACTACGTTTAATTTAACACAGAGAATAGAATTCTCCGTTTCAAATTAAACGGAGAATAGCATTCTCCGTGTAATATATACAAAATTTGCGAACACAAACTCAAAGTTATACCTTCTGTTTGCACTTCTTTTTGTTTAGCAACTTCTCTATTTTTCTTCTGTGCAACTTTCTTAGAATAGGGTTTCAGTTGTTCTCCGTCTTTCCCTTTTGGATTTTCTGTAACCGGTGCATCTTCTCTAAATGGTGATGCTGCCGGTGATGATTCTGCCGCTGATGCTGACATGGTGTGAAGATTGCGAATGGGAAGAAAGGTTTGAAGATTTTGGAGGAGAATGACCTAGGTTTGAGTACAGAGTGGAGTATGGAAGAAGAGGAAGAATCAAAACGGTTTTCTTTTTTTTGTAATAAAAGGGTACGGGGGTGTTTTGAATTAATTAGAAGGGCAAAAATGTCATTCGATAGAAGGTCAAAAAGAATCGAAACCGTTTGGACTCCTTTTTGCTTAATTATATTAATTAGAATGGCAAAAATGATTCTGCTTAATCAAAAAGAATCAAAGCCGTTTGGCAAAAATGTCATTACAACTCAACAAAACAAATGAACATAATACATTAGATATAAAAGAAGAAGAAAAAAAATCATTGTCTTCCATATTCAATCATTTCAGATTGGACTCCTTTCTGCTTAATTATATTATATAAGCAACTTTTTTAGTACGTCATTGTGATCTAAAGTTGTAATCCATTCAGCAGCTTTGCGTCTTTCCATTCTCGTATCAAACTGCATATAACAAACATAACATCAAAAATATTGTTCTAAAAAGTGTAAGTTTTTGACGACATATTTTTAGACTTACATTGAGAGAACAGTAGTCTAGACTACATCGATCTTTCATGAATGCAATTACAAAAATTCCACAATCAACAAAATTGCCTTGGCAGGGAACATAAGAACGACGTTTTATTGCAAAAGTAGAAAAGCTGAACCTAGCATCTCTCAACTTCAAAATTTCTTCTTCGAGATAGAGATCCAAATTTGAAAGCTACAATTACCAGAATACAATATGTATTAGTATACCGCGTATCTTGTATCGAATTCATAAAAATTGATGGATATGAGCTTACTATTTCTTTTATGACTGTTTTATTTTGAATCGGATCATCTTTAGATGCAAGTGAGTCCCAAATTTCAACAGTCCTTGTTTTAACCAGAACTCTTGCAAGAGTATAGTATTCGTCCAAAAGAATGGGTATGTATATATGAATCAGGATTAATTAGGTAAAATAAATTAGTAAATTTTTAAAAAAATAGGATTAATATTTAAACAAAAATATATTAATACCTCGTTATAAGTGCTTAAAGATCTAATATAATCCTGAAAATATTTGTACTTCTTCCATATTTTATGAAGCTTTTTGTCGGATGTAGGTAACGTTTCTTTCTACATACATATCAATTAATACATTACGAAGGAGAAACAAACGAGAAAATTGTTAATGCATATGCATTAAAGAATAAAATGCTCACTCACCGATATCCTTATTGGTAAAAACCATACATTAGCTTTATTGGAGGTTCTTTTCCGTTCCTCTGCAGTGAGAAGAGCAGAGACAATGCCTACAATCTGAATAAATCATTAAAAATATCAGCGAAGGAATCGAAGTAAACATAGATGGCATCTAAGAAGAAATATATTATCTATACATACCCCATTTTTAATTCTCGTTAAAGGAGCTAAGGTCTTCATCTCAAACCGAGACACATAGATTTTGTTGCAAGATGATATTATTTCTCTAAGAAAAGAAACGAATAAATTAGGAGAAAAAAACTGTTGGAATTAAATCAAAACTCATATTACTTACTCGTCAGGTCTATCATCGGCAAAAATATAGTCGTAATAACTCGAAGAACCACTAGTACAATTGCTAGGCTTCGAGGTTGAACCCCTTGTTAAACTTTTCGATGGTGTGACCGGATCTAAATTTCCACCCATTCTATTCGAAGAACTGCTAAAATCAGTTTCTTCTGTATGACACAATACGAGAATTCGGTCCAATGCTTTACTACAATTCAGTAGTATCACGTCCTCCTCATCGGAAGATTCATCGAAAACTACCTTCACAATATTAAATACTCCAGATGAAGATGCCTTCTTCAAAGCTGGAGATTCTTCAATCTTCTCCAAACGTCGAGAGAAATTCATTTGTTCAATTTCTATTGAACAAAGCTTTGAATTGATCGATGCAACATCAGCTGAAATCGTCGACAGTTGATCTACAATCCTGCGCAACATACGCGGAATGAAGGTTTTATTTGGAGCTGGCAACCAATCTTCGACGTCTTCTACATTTTCCACCACACGAGTAGACATCTTGAGAACAAGAAAACTATTATATTTTAGACAACTATTCTATGTATTTTGGAATAAATAATAATACAATGAAACAAGAAAACTATTGTATATATATCAAGAGAGAAGTACAAAAAGTGAGGAAAATGGAAAGACAAATAAATTTTGAGACTAGCAAACAATCTACTAGTCGTTTGATTGAGGAGGGCTCGAGGAAGATTCTACTAGCCGTTTGAAAAATACAAAAGGTTATCATGATCAACTTCAATTAAGGAACTCTATAAAAGGTTTAATTTCGTTTGATTGAGGAACTCGACGAAGTCCGCCGCGAACCGGAACTTCTTCTTCTTTCCTTCTTCATCTCCGTTTCTCCTTCCACCACCACCACCATGGCCTGTAGCTTTATAACAAAAATATTAAATTGTTAGATGAAACAAAAAAACTAATTACGGAAAGATTACTAAATCAAATCAAACAAAACACATATTCATAGAAAATATGAGATTAAAGATGAAAGTGTCACTGAAACAATACTACAATTTTACAACAACTAAGCAGACTCTGCTAAGCAATAACTAAAATTAAGGATTGTGTCCTCCTTGGATTTAATTTACACAAAGAAGAGATTTGTGAGAACGAGCTTTTATCGGCTTTCTAAATGTACCATTCTCCGTCCTAAATATACCATTTTATGTCCTAAATGTACCATTCGTCGTCGGTGTCATCATCTGGATCGCCAGCGACGGTGGTGTCGTCTACATCGCCTACAGACCTGGACACACTATGTCCTGAAGGATTGTGTCCTCCTTGGATTTAATTTACACAAAGAAGAGATTTGAGAGAACGAGCTTTTATCGGCTTCCTAAATGTACCATTCTCTGTCCTAAATGTACCATTCGTCGTCGGTGTCATCATCTAGATCGTCAGCGGCGGTGGTGTTGTCTACATCGCCTACAGACCTGGACACACTGTGTCCTTAGGGATTGTGTCCTCCTTGGATTTAATTTCCACAAAGAAGATATTAGATATTTGAGGGAACGAGCTTTTATCGGCTTCCTAAATGTACCATTCTACGTCCTGAATGTACCATTTGTCATCGGTGTCACTATCTAGATCGCCAGCGGCGGTGGTGTCGTCGTCTTCATAGCCTACAGACCTGGACACACTGTGTCCTTCCTTTCCGGCCGACACACAATTATTTTTTTATATACATAGTTGCACAAAATATTAAATTACATGGACGAAAGAGAAAGTAAATATGAGTTAATTTAGGGTGTTCATTGAAAAATAGTATTGAAGAATGACCTGCTATAGCAAGTTAACAAGAGGTCAAAAGTCAAAAACAGCATTAATTGATGTCTCCTGCATTATTTTATCTGAATTTAATCTGAACCGTTGGATTAACAGCCAACGGTCCAGATTTCGGATGTATCGATACATCCAAAAAGGATGGATGTATTGTAAAATTTTCCTATATATATATATATATATATATATATATATATATATATATATATATATATATTTTTTTTTTTTTTTGTAAAATTTTCCTATATATATATATATATATATATATATATATATATATATATATATATATATATATATATATATATATATATATATGTATGTATGTATATTATACATTTTATATGTATGTATATTATACTGTTTATATGTATATATTTATACGTATGTATATTATACTGTTTAAATATATACATATAAATATATACATACATATATATATATATATATATATATATATATATATATATATATATATATATATATTTAATAAAACCGTTACCTTTATTAAAAAAGAGGGTAATGAGTACATCCGACCTCATGGTAACAAGAAATAGAAAGAAAATGCAATAAAACCACTACTCTAAAGCCCAGAGTGGAATAGACGGGAGATGACGGCAACTCGAAAGAGACTTCCGAAACTGTCGCTTCACCTCCCGAACCAAGAATTCCGGCCCAGCACCATGCCCTTCATATCTATGCTTGTTTCTGTTCTTCCAAAGTACCCAAATGATCACACCAGCCAGTGATCTCCGATGATGACTGCCCTGACCCTGCCACCACCTTTGAAGAAATACCAGAAAGTCACTATGCATCCGTGCCTTGAAGAAACACCGAAAAGCAGACCAAACCGTCATAGCTAGATCCCCATGGAAAAATAAATGCTGAAGGTCCTCCCCTTGCCCAACCTGACAGCAATGACACCAGGAAGCCAGATGGAAGCCAAGCTTCTGAAGAATGTCATCAGTAGGAAGCCGGTTGTGACAGACCCGCCACTTCAGAATGCTCCACTTCGCCGGAATACACTTGCCCCAAATATTAGAGGAGAGTGAAGAAGTAGGGTAAGAGATCCGGCAACATCTCCAAGCTGCAGCCAGCGAGAAAGAGCCTTTCCGCTCACCCCAGACCAGAGAATCAGGAGCCGAAGTACATGTCAGATTTGCCTCTCTGAGCCGTCCCGCTGCCTCTACTCCAAACTGTTCCGAAAATAGAGGCAGATCCCAACCAGTTTTTGTCCAAAAAGATCGAATAACCGGGCCACCATTATCAGAGTTCCTCGCCCTAGACTCTCTGATCTTTCTTCCCCTATCCGAAAGAGCCCGAACAATCACCGTACGTTGGGGGAGAACCACCCTTCTCCCGGCCAATCTAGCCGACCTCCGAAGCTCACCAGTGCCCGTCCGTCCAACCTCATCAGACTCTCTCGCCTGAGTTCGATTCCGTCCCCGAGTCCGTCTCCCCATGCCGCGCCAGGTCCCTGAAGTCGCTCCCTCAGCCGAAGGTATAACAATACTATCCAACCGAGGGCCCTCTGGAATCTAAGACTCACACCTCGCCGAACCCTCACCACGCCCAAGTTTAAACAAAATGCGCGGTTCCGCCAATTTCCTTCCCCTCAAAATTCGCCGCCAAATATGGGAGCACTTGGAAGTCATAAATGCCTCACATGGATGACGCTTACGAAAATATTTCGATTTAAGAAGTTCCACCCAAAGGCCCTTCCCATGCCTCAGCTTGCACCAAAGCTTCATAGAAAAGGCATCCATAATATCATTCAGGCACTTGATCCCTAGGCCTCCTTCGGACTTAGTCCGAGTAACGAACCGCCACGCCATCCAACTCCTCTTAGCCACCCCATCCTTACTACCTAATGTGTACATAGGGATAGATGAAAGAAGATTCTTAATAAGGACCAACTTACCCCCAGGAGAAAGAATCTTGTTCTGCCATCCCGTCAGCTTCGACCGGATCTTATCTAGCAAATAGCTAAACATCCCCGCATTCCTTCTTCCACAAGTTAACGGGCACCCCAAGTAAGAAAACGGCAATGTACCGGGACTAAATCCGAATAGAGTAGAGATAGTCCGAGCGCGATCCTCACCCAATTGAATCGCAGTATAAAAGGCAGATTTGGAATAATTGATCTTCTGTCCAAAAACAGCCTCATAACTATGCAGAACTTGCTGGAGAGCACGCAATCCAGTAATATCTTCCGAAGTGAAAATAAGAACATCATCCGCATAAGCCATGTACGAAATACGCGGTCCCCCAATCGGAGTGTGAAATGAAGATCTCCTATTTGATTCTTGAAGAAGCTTGAGGTTCTGAGAGAGTACCTCCGCAGCAAGAATAAAGAGAGCCGGGGAAAAAGGATCCCCTGCCGGATCCCTCTAGATGCCGAGAAAAAAGCAGTAGGAACGCAATTTAGAAGCATGGCATACCGGGTATCAGCCAGGAGACGATAAATAAGATCACAGAAGACCTCATTAAAACCAAATCTCCGAAGAACCCTCAGGAGGAAATGCCAATTGACTCTGTCATAGGCCTTCTGCATGTCCAGCTTAATAGCAACATTTCTACCATGGTTGGGTTCCCTCATAGATGCCACTATATCCTGAGCAATAATGATGTTGTCCACAATCTCTCTCCCCTGGACAAAAGCACTTTGCTCCGGAGAAATAATTTTGGGAAGGTAATCCCGCAACCTGCAAGCAATAATCTTGGAAATAATTGTGTTACAGAAATTGTAAAGGCTAATTGGGCGGAAATCAGAAAGGCTCCTTGGGTGCTCGACTTTGGGGATAAGAAATAAGAAGGTATCCGAGACGGAAACCGGAAGGCGCGCACCCAAGAAAAACGAACCAACGGCTTCCTCCACGTCAGCAGCAACAATGTCCGAACAAACTGAGAAGAATCTCCCAGAAAAGCCATCCGGACCGGCGCCACTAGCCGGGTCCATCCCCCGAACAATTTCCAACAACTCCACTCTGTCAGGGCGACGAACAAGATCCGAATTATCCTCCATAGAAATAATGCTAGGGATGACATCGAGGAAGGCGTCCTCATCAGAAATAGGCTCCGCTCTAAACAGCTTCGAGAAGAATAAAGACGCCTCCGTCGCTACCTCCGCAATAGACCCAGTTTCGGATCCATCAGCCCGAATAATTTTCTAAATACCCGCCTTTCTTTGCCTGCTCCTGGTGCATTCAAGGAAAAAAACGAGTATTGTTATCTCCTTCCAGGTCCCATCTCAATCTGGCTTTTTGTTTCCAGAAAGACTCCTCAACCAAGACCTTTTGCTTCAATCTGGCAACGGCCTCCATCCAAGAAGCCCTCCTTCTCTCCGAAGGATGATGCTTATACTCCTGCTCCGCCGCCAATGCAGCATCTTCGGCCTGACGGACCTCCTAAAAAATGTCTCCAAAAGTAGCTCTGCTCCATCCAGCCAGAACGTGCCCCGTCGTCCTCAAACGCATGCCCAACCGCTCAAGCGCATCATAATGCCAACATGAATTCCACGCCCGAGCCACAATATGAAGAAAATCCGGATGAGAAGTCCAAAAGTCAAGAAAATGGAATCCTCTGCGCAGAGGGGAAGAAGCTGGCTGGCAAGATATCAAAAGAGGAGAATAATAAGATTCTGCCCGATTAAGGTGCTCATAAGAAACCTGGACACCATCCAGCCAACTCCCCGTCACGAGTAGCCTATCAAGTTGGGATCCCTGACGATCAAGCCCCGTCTGCCCGTTCACCCAAGTATAGATGCTACCTCTGAAACCTACATCGGATTGCCCGGCAGCCAACTGGAAGTCAAGGAAGTCCGCAATGGCCCTCGTGTCAGGAGGTCGGCCTCTAAATTTCTCATCCGGAGAAGCAATGATATTGAAGTCCCCGCCCACCGTCCAAGGTAATACAATATCCCTGGCTTGGACGTCCAGAAGATGCCTCCACATATTCCTTCTCCCCTGTCGTGTCCCAGCACCATGAATAATCGACAACCGCACCGGCACTGAAAAACAACTCACAGAAAGCTGCACTGTGATAGCCTGGTCACAGGAATCAATACAATTGATCCCAAGACCCGACTTACAGAAAATCCAAATATTGCCCTTATTATTGCAAAAGCTAACATCAAAACCCAACCTCAGCTGATAAGAAAGAAGCTTAGAGGATATCACCTTGGGTTCAACAATAGCAAGAACCTGAATAGAGTTGGTCCGACACAAGGACCTGAGACGGGATAAAGTAGCTCTGTTCGCCGTCCCCCGAACATTCCAAATAAGGAATTTAACCATGGATCCTCTGGGGTCCTGCCTAACTTGGGAAGCATGTGAACGAGAAGTCGATCCGACTGAGGTGCCATCGACTTTCTCTGCCTACCAGCCGCCTTCTTAAAAGGAACCATCTGCCATTCTGCTTCACGTCCCTCGGAGATAGAGGTGGAAGGTCTAAACTCAGGCAGAGATACCATCTCATCACCCGAGGCTGAGTCATAACCCCTGACTGATAGAGGACCGTCACCGGCCTCCTTCTACACCACCAAGCTACGATCCTCAGTGTCAGAATCAGCCGCTATAACTCCCTGTCCCAGCTGGCTATGGATAATAATAGGAAGATCCGATAAATCAATAGGCCCAATGTCCCGCTCAGGGCCCAACTGCCCATCCAAGCTAGAGCCTGGAGCGCTACGTCCTACCATCATGGGCCGCCCATCATTCGACCATAGAGCCAGCTGACCCGAAGAAGACTCCCCCATGTGCCAGGAAGGCGGAAAGAAATTCGCTCGATTATCATAACTCCCGCGCAATCTGGGCTGCGTGGTCCCTGTGCAACCATCATGCCCCTCGACGCGCCTCCATATATGCCGTATTCCCTAACCTTTCTCACGCATTGATCGTCTCCTCCGACGACCCCTGCTACTCCCACGGCCACCTACCGGGCCGTCCTCCTCACACACAACGCCGGAAGCAAGGCCGTCGAGATTGGGTGGTCTATCAGCAACGCCCACTAAAGAGTGCTCCACCTGGGGTCGCCCACAAGCACTCTCAACGTGACCATGATGGCCACAAGAGACACAATATAGAGGCCTCCGCTCATAGACAACTGGCTGCGAGCGAACACCATCAGGCAATTGGAAGAACACCTCCTGTTGAAGTGGTTTGCTGACGTCCACTTTAACCAAAACCCTGGCCACCCCTGTAGAAGCATGGAAAATATCAGAGTAATGGTCCATGCGGCTCTGGGAAGAAGCCCATGCGGCTCATACATGAGCTGCCTTATGCGATTCAAAGAAGACTCTCAGTCTCATGCGGCTCGGGAGTGTATGCGGTTCAGCAGGAATATGCGGCCCGATCGACGCCACATCCCCCTTGGGATCCCTCCCTACAGCTGGCCATTTGAGTAGTGGCCTCATTTAATGCCCTGACACGACTCGACGACTGTGACGGCTCTGACATAAAGCATCATAATGGTTCTGCCATAATGACAGACTCTTCGGGAAAAGAAGAAAATATCTGATCTGATCCGACAGAGGTCCTAGATTGCCACGTGGCACGTCTCATGCGGCTTAAATGAGAACAGCTTTATGCGGCTCACTAAGAAGTTATCCTATATGGCCAGCAGAAATCAGCCATATGCGGCCCATCGAGAGCCCAGTCCCTGCGGCTCAATACAACGCTAGCCTATGCGGCTCGTAGAGATTATGCATATGCGGCTCATTGAGAGATCATCCCCTGCGGCTCAATAAGGCGTTGTCCTATGCGGCTCATGAAGATTACCTCCCTGCGGCTCAAGTTTTGCCTATCCTATGCGGCTCTGGCAGGCCCCACAACTAAAATACGTGGCATCGGATCAATCAAAGATTTAATCGAATCTCAACAAATATATTTGACGTCATCCTCATAATTACCGAGATTAAGGCATATCATTTATCATAAAGCCAATAGGACACGTGGCAAGCAATCGGACATTGGTATAATCCATCATGAAGATTTAAAGCAGTTAACATTAATTGCTCACAAGATTCGGTGCTATCCGCATTAATGGCCTAGATTCATTATAATCAGGATCAAGGGTTCAGATAGATTAAAGGAGCACCGACATTCCAAACAAATGATCATTAGCAAACCCTAATGATCATACCCTACTCTTATAAATAGCCAGCATCATTTCTCTACAAAGACGACCCCGGCAACAAAAAGAATAAAAAATACAGAGCCAGAGAGAAAATACACAGAGAGAGATAAGCCAGGAGAGCAACAGAGGAGAAAAAGAGCCCTTCTTCGTCAACGCCAACCATCTTCACACGAGGAGCTAAGGCTGCATACCGATCGTCCAAGGAGTAAGGCAGGGCTGCCGTCGCCTTCCCGAGCCTCTATCGTCACCCCCCAGAATCTAAAATAAACAATTGTACTTAGATTGCTGTACCTAGGTTTTCGTCCCTAGGCTTTCTTTGTACAAGCGAGTTTGTATTGTGAGTCTAAGTTCAGTCCTCCGATAATTGTTCTGTACTTCTACAATCAATGGCAAACACAATAGCGACTCTGCTGGGGACTAACTTCTCCACGGCTGAGGAGTTGGTGACGCAATCGGATGCAGCCAAGCTTGGCTCCACGCAACAAAAGATGGTCGTCCGCTTCGACCAACAAGCGTTTGAAGAGATGCTCTCCGAAGGAAGCGCTGGCCCGGTCCAGAAGTGCACCCGCACGACAAAGGCTCGCAGAGAGTGGAGGCCAAAATCATTTGCTCCTCCCCAAGCCCCCGACGGTATACCCTCTGTTACTCAAGACGGCGAGAAGGACTCTTCTGCGGCCCCACTTCAGACCGTAGACAACTCTGCTGTCCCCAAGTCCGGCAGAAGAAAACACTATGATGCTGGACTTGCAGGGGCAAAAAGGAACTCTATGCGAACTGAGCCGTATAGGGGTGCTAGCCGAGTGAAAAAGGCTCATGCGAACACATCCACTAGCCGCATGGACAAAGCCCATGCGGCCACAGTCGCTAGCCGCATGAAGAAAAATTATGCGGTCACATCTGGCAGCCGCATAGTTTATGCAGCTACAGTCGCCAATCACATGGATGAAACACATGAGGCTACAGGAGTCAATCGCTTGCAGAAAACCCATGCGGCCACTATTGCCAACCGCATGCGGCCAGCCTGCACGGTCGTGACTCCTAGCCGCCCAAAGACAACTCATCCGACAGCAGAAGATGACCGCATGCAGACAGCCTACACGGTACCCAACTCTAGCAGCATAGCGTCCGTTCCACGATTCTCTCGATCGGTCTTCGACCGTCTCTCATACGGTCCCGACCCTGATGATTCTCTGTATGATAAGCCAGACTTTGTGGCATTCAACTTGGACTCCTCCTATTACGCACCCACAAGTGCTAAAGGGAGGAAGTCTAGGGCAGTGCGGGCTCATTGAGCCCAGTCAGCTGTCCCAACCTCTGACTATCGGAGCGTCCCGTTGACTATCACACGGGCCTCGGATGGAAAGTTGTATACAACTGCTCAAGTCCAGCCCCCCGCGGCAAACAGACAGAGTGGTTCCTCTGACCTACGGGAGACGATTCTCCACAAACGTAAGGAAAGAGAAGGAGTGTCGGTGTGCAAAGAGTCCTCGTTTGGTCATCGCTGCACCCAAATCATCGTCAATTGCTGCTACAACAACACGGCAATGACGGAAGCTCGGCCATCCGTCTTCCAAAGCCTACAGCACCCGAACTCAGAAGATGAGGCACCTCCTGTTGTCTCCTGCAATTCTGCTCAAAAAGTCCCCGCCGAAGAGAGGAGGAAGAAAACGAGCATCTCCAGTCCGAAGATATCAACCACTACAACTAAGAAACTGTCGTCTAAACGGTTGTCCTCTACTGGTGTATTCCAACACACCCGTTCAAAGACGAAATTTACCGCGATGGGAAATTCATCATCCACATCGCTGGAGGTTGAAGGAGCTAGGGGTAGCACTACTCCGAACATCCGCAACAATCCGATGTTCCAAGGAACCGATTCTGCACAAACAACTCTTCCATCAGGAGCAACGGACGCTGATGCCCCCGAGGACATCCGTAACTCTCAAGACAAAGCAAGCTTTGAAGCTGGGGATACCATTTCCTCTGAGTCCGAGCCCGAAGAGAACATTTCCACCTATCCCGATGACTTCTCGGTGCATGGGTACGACTCAGAGGGCACATCCTCCACCGTTCCTTCCATCACTCCTCACATAAGAACGGTGTTCATGACGGACAGCGATCAAGGTGGTTCCAGTGATCGCCAGCGCATTGACAGTCTCGAAGCCATATTACTTACTTTGGTCAAGTCTGTAGACGAGATTAAAGTGGCCCTGCCCACTCTACAAGGAGGAGCGCCTGGTTAAACAAACACGGGGCCCATGGTCAATGTAGATTCGAACTCAGCGGCACCAAACCCGGGCAATAATCCTTCCAAAATAACAGCCTCCGCCGCGACAGATGAGACCCAAGAAGTAAGAAAAGAGGTCTAGGAGCTCTGTGCCATGTTTCATGCCCGAGAAAATGCTCAAGATCTCAGAATACGGCAACCATACCCTGCTGAGTGGAGGGATGCTCCATTCCCACCAAGATATAAGCCGTTCAACATCAACCCGTATGATGGCAAAACCTCAGCAAGTCGATACATCACTTACTTTGAGGTCACCACCGACCATTTGCCCCATGAGGATGCGATCCTTACACGGTTATTCATTGGAGCATTGGAAGGAGTCGCCTTTGATTGGTACCGCAATCTACCGGACAACTGCATCCATTCCTTCGCCGGCTTCAAGCGCATATTCTTGGAACGATTCTATGAAGTAGGACAAGACGTCACTATGTCCACTCTCATGGATGTCGTCCAAGGGAAGAAGGAGTTAACAAGGAACTACATCGAACGGTTTCGCCAGACCGCCATGAAGCTGCCTTCCGGAAATCCGGATTCTTCTTTGATTGAAATCTGCCAAAAGAGACTGCTTCCAACGATCAGTCTCTGGATGGGCGAGAGTCAATTCAAAGATTGGAAGGCGTTCATCATCAGCGCCATAAGCGCTGAAGAACGACTGAAGAAGGCCCGCCAACTGGGGTTGCACATCTCAGAAGGAGAAAACAAGGGCAAGCGTCTCAACAACGATAATGGGGGTAACCCCTCCAACAATCCGGACAGCAAGGGAAAACAGGCTATGGTGGCCGACACGGCCCAGAAGCCCGAGCCACAGCCAGCAGACAAGCATTGGCCTCAGATCACTTACTCTTTCGAAGACGACCACGTCAAGCCTATCTTAGACATGCTCATACAAGGAGGTAGAATTCAGCTTCCTCCACCAAGACGGGAGCCTCGGCCGGCTGATTTGGAGAACCCAAAGTTCTGCCATTACCACCGTTATATACACCAAGCTACACATGACTGCTACCAACTAAAACGGTACATCCAAAGCCTCATCGATTTGAACGCTCCGGCCATTGACTTCGAAGAGGTAACCGTAGCAGCCAATATGGTGTCCGTACAATTCGGCAACTTCCCTCCGACGGAGACTCAAGACGGGGTAATCCTCGTCCCTCTCGCGACAATGGAGATTACCAATCTTCCTCCGCCCCGAGAACAAGCTGCTGGTCTAGTACCTCTCACCACCTCACGAGGAGAGGTCATATGGGTCCATCCAGACTTGGTGTCAGAAGTAACTCGGCCTACACCATCTTCCACCAATAAAAAGAGTGGAAAAATCAAGACCTGCCGCACAATTTTAGCAGACAACGTGGAAGCTACAGCCGTCGTCACGCAGTCCGGAGCGCAATCCCAACCTGTGGTTGACAGTCCAGCTGAAAATCATCAACCCACTACAACTGATGCTCTGGGACCGGCTCAGCCTTCGACAACCGACAAGCCTAGGCCGAAGGAGACTCGCTTCGACAAATCTCTCCGAAAGGACGTAGCCCAAGGGCTAGAGAGGCCCTACAACTTTGACATCTTAGCACAATTGGCTAACACTTCGGCCAAATTGTCATTATACGAACTCCTAAGACTCTCCAAGGACGTTCGTATTGCATTGAGCGAAGCACTCCAAAATGCCGATGCCTATCTCGCTCAATCTAACCTCACTGGGGAGGACTCACCCATGGATCTCCAAGATAGTGCCTGCACGGGAGCAATGCCCAACATCGTCTTCACTCCGCAGGACATGCTCATCAAAACCAACCTACATGATCGCCCGCTATACTACACGGGATACATCGGCGACGTGAAGGTGGATCGGATGCACATTGATCCTGGATCTTCCATAAGCATCATCCCGAAGGGCCTGCTACATCATCTTCGCATCCCAATACATCGCCTAACACCTACAAGTACCGCCATCAGCGGTTTCAATTCAGGCAGGAGCTACCCTATTGGGAAGATTCGTCTGAAGTGTCAAATTGGCGACCTCCATTCCAAAGTCACATGCTACGTCATAGATGCAGACACTTCTTACAACATCCTCTTGGGGCGCCCATGGATACACGATTATATGATCGTGCCGTCCACGCTACACCAGTGCTTCAAATATGTCGACAAACACGGCTTCGTGAAGATAGAGTTTGCTGATATCGATCCCTTCAAAGGGGTCGAATCTTACTACTCGGACTCCTGTTTATACGAAAAGTCGAAGAGGCACCTGGATGAAGGAGACGCACAAACTCATACCGAGACAGCCACGGGATCAGAAGGACCCAAGACGATCCACCTCCAAGCTCGTAAACCGGGCAAGTCCGCACCCCTCACCGCCACTCTGCGGAAGGATGCAATCAGCCTCTCGGCGCAAGAGGAGCAGATGATGATCCGGCTGCCAAGGTCCGGCCAAGTGTTGAGACCCGTAACGGGGCCACTAACAATCCGACTGCCGAGAGTCAGTCAACCCCAAACAGGAAAGCTCAACCCCTCGGACAGGCCACTGACAATACGCCTTCCCAAGAAAGGTTGTCACTTCGATGCAAGGTCTGACACTTCCAGCGAACCAGCCACTCCTCGCTCCACATCGAATGCCAAACTGGGGGTCGTCAGTCTGCCAATGACTCCACGCTCTGCTCCATCAACTGGACCACTGACGATCAAGCTTCCTAGGTCGTCCTCTCAGTCTTCGTTCACACAGGGGGTAGCCAAAGAAGAACCGGAGCTAGCCAAGTATGTGGTTGCCCACACTAATGTCCCCTCCGCTGATGATGTAATCTCCCTAGAAAAGATACCTTACTTCATCAATAAAGGGTTATCTTTGAACTACATCGAGCTCAATAAGCTATGTACGATGTATGCTATAGAACACGGTATAGGCGCTCACCTACACACACAGGTGACAAATGTGTACACCGCAATCCAGCTTACTCCAGTAGAAGACGCTTACCGAATATTCGAGGGAGGAGATCATCCAATCATCTTCGGTCGGACGAACAACCCTCATCCCCGTACCATAGAAGAAGTCGACCTCGGGTCAGATGCCGGGAGACTGCCTCTGTATCTCTATAGCCCTCAATCCAAATATCTCATGCAAAAACAGGGGTATGATCTGGAGACTATGCCAGGATTGAACTATGGCACTGGGCGACGATTACCTTTGAAGCCGCCAGTCCCGGCGGGCAAACCACAGAACTACTATAACAAAACTCGATGCGGGTTAGGGTATGTAACGCCTACTACGACCCCGAAAAGTTCAGATGAAGAATGCGACTGGCAGTCACATTCAACCGAATCACCAACTTCTGCCTCAGATACCAGCATCGGAGATGTGTTCAGACAAGTCATGTCAGTCAACATGACGTTCGCCGACGCTTACGAGGAAGACGAAGACATCCCCGAAATCCTCGAACTAGAGCCATGGGCCCAGCAATTAGACGCACAATGGGAAAAGCGGTTCGAACTGAGAGAACCTCCTACTGAAGATGAGGTCATACAAGTGGATCTCGGTAGCAAATCTTCTCCAAAACCGATCTTTATCAGTGAAAGCCTAACCGACGAAGAACGGGAGTCGCTGTTAGAACTTGTCAGAGAGTACATTGATGTGTTCGCCTGGAGCTATGAAGACATGTCGGGGTTAAATCCTGACATCGCTCTTCATAAACTCAATATTCGACCAGATGCGAAGCCAGTTAAACAACAACAGCGACGCTTCCGCCCAGGCATCATGGACGCAATCGAAGCTGAAGTCAACAAACTGATAGCCAACGGCTTCATCCGTGAGGAGCAGCATCCCGATTGGGTCTCCAATATAGTACCCGTTCTCAAGAAGAACGGGAAGATTCGAATCTACATCGACTTCCGTAACCTGAACGAGGCATGTCCCAAAGATGAATTCCCCCTTCCTATCACAGACATCATGATCGACAATACCTGCGACTTCGAACGCATGTCATTCGTGGATGGCTTCTCGGGATACAACCAAATCAAAATATCTCCTGACGACGAAAGCATACATTATTCCGAACACCGATTGGAACGTACTGCTATACAGTCATGTCTTTCGGTTTAAAGAATGTTGGCGCCACATATCAGAGAGCCATGAGCATCATTTTCAGAGACCACTTACGCAAGAGGGTAGAGTGCTATGTTGACGATATAGCCGTCAAGAGCCGTAGCAAGGAAGACCATCTACAAGATCTAAGGACGGTATTCGACCTAATACGGACACACAATTTGAAGATGAACCCTACGAAGTCCTTCCTGGGCGTATCCAGCGGGAAGTTTTTAGGCTTCATCATCACTGCAAAGGGTATCTATGTAGACCCTGAAAAGACAAAAGCAATCATGGAGATGGGTCCCCCGAGAAATCTCCGCGAACTCAGAGGCCTTCAAGGAAGGCTAGCTTACATCAGAAGGTTCATTTCCAACCTCTCCGGACGATGCCGACCATTCATGCACCTCATGAAGAAAGGAGTCTCATTCGTATGGGACGAAGAATGCCAGCATGCTTTCGACAGTATCAAAGAATATTTGTCGAATCCTCCGATCTTGGTAGCCCCAGTCCCTGGAAAACCATTCCTGCTCTATGTACGAGCGATGGAACACTCCCTCGGTGCCTTGTTGGCACAAAACAACGATGCCGGACAAGAACAAGCCATATACTATCTCAGCCGAATGATGGTGGGACCCGAGCACCGATACACCACGGTTGAAAAAGAATGCCTCGTCCTGGTGTTCGCCATTCAGAAAATACGACACTATGTCGCCGGACAAACGATACATGTGGTCTCACGAGTCAACCCTTTAAGGGTCCTCATGACTAAACCAGGGGCACTCAGCTCTCGACTCGCTACATGGGCAATATTGCTGTCCCCTTATCATATGATCTTCGTCCCCCAAAATGCAGTCAAAGGTCAAGCCCTGGCAGATTTCTTGGCAGCCCACCCAGGCTCGGAGTCCTCCAGGATATACGAAGAGATCCAGATGAGGTCGTCGACTCGTATACAACCTCTCACAAAAATATATGGTGAATGTTCTTCGACGGCGCTTCGAGGACCGGACCTAAAGGCAATATAGTCGTCGGAGTCGGGGTAGTGCTAATCTCTCCTTCCGAATTGGTGATTAATCGCGCTTATTCCCTCACTGAACCCTATTCTAACAATGTGGCCGAGTACAACGCTCTGGTCATTGGCCTCCAACTTGCAAGAGAGCTGGGGATAGAATACCTTGAAGCGTACGACGATTCCCAACTAATCGTCAATCAGATCCAGGGTTCGTACGAGGTTCGCCATGAAGACATAATCCCTTATCATCAAATAGCGATCAATATCATCTAGGCATTTGAGGGGTTCTTCATCGAGCACGTCCCCAGACTCTGAAATATTGAAGCCGATGCCCTAGCCGGTCTCACCGCTTCCCTAGCTGTTCCGAATTATGATCGATAATCAGTGGAAGTGATAGGCCATGAACTGGTCTGTCCTAAAAATAATGTGCAATTCGTCGCAAGTTATTCTGTACCGACGATCGATGATGCCCCAGATTGGAGACAACCATTCATCGACTTCGTCGTCTACGACATCCTGCCTGAGAACCCAAAGGAAGCCACTTCCATCAGAAGGCGTTCTCTCAGATTCTTCTACGATACGGAGACGAAAATGCTGTATCGCCGCTCCTACGACGGATTACTGCTTCGGTGTCTGTCAAATGCAGAAGCCAAAGAAGCCGTACGAGAAGCCCATGACGGTGTCTGCGGGGCCCACCAGCCCGGCCCAAAACTGTAAGACCGCCTTCGCCGAATGGGCTACTATTGGCCCAGAATGGTGGCAGACGCGATAGATTATGCTAGAAAGTGCAAAGCTTGCCAAGTCCACGCGGGCTTCATCCACCAACCATCCGAATTTTTACATCCGACAGTGGCGTCCTGGCCATTCGAAGCATAGGAAATGGATATCATTGGTCTAATCACCCCACCTTCCACCCGAGGACATCGCTTCATACTTGCGATCACTGATTACTTCTCCAAATGGGCGAAAGCTGTCACACTCGCAGAAGTTAAGACTTCAAACGTGATCAGCTTCCTTAAACACTACGTCATTTACCGCTTTGGACTGCCCCGAAGGATCATCCATGATAATGATCCGCAGTTTACAAGCCACGCATTCTATCAGTTTTGTGATAAGCACCGTATTCAGAATATCGCCTCGACGTCGTACAACCCGGCAGCAAATGGGTTAGCAGAGGCGTTCAACAAAACAATCATCAAACTGCTCAAGAAGTTCGTCTCCTCCAACAAGCGCGACTGGAACGAGAAGCTCGGCGAGTGCTTATGGGCTTATCGCACCACGGTCCGAACAGCCACCGGAAATACACCATTCTCCCTGGTATATGGAAGTGAGGCAGTCCTCTCCTTGGAGACACAGATCCCCTCACTACGTGTCGCCCTCATACATCAATTGACAACCGATGATAACTACCGACGTCGACTGCAAGAGTTAGAGGCCGTAGATGAAAAGTGCCTCCTAGGTCAGCAAAGGATCGAGCTATACCAAGCTCGCATCTCAGGAGCCTTCAACAAGAAGGTCAAAATCAGAACATTCCAGGTAGGCGATCTCGTCTTGGCAGTCCGGAGGCCAATGGTCATGACTCACAAGACCGCCGGCAAATTCCAGCCAAAGTGGGAGGGCCCATTTATCATTGAGACGGTATTCTCCAACGGTGCTTACCGCCTTGCAAAGCAAAATGGAGACTTGCTCATGCTGCCCGTCAATGGCAAGTTCCTGAAGAAATATTATGTCTAAACGACATTCGCTACAAGGTCTCCGAGTCATGTACCCGCTGGTACCACTGAACTCACACCCTCAGTATTTCAGATTATCGAGTCATGTACCGGCTGGTGCCACTGAACTCACACCCACAACATTTCAAGATTATCGAGTCATGTACCTGCTGGTGCCCCTGAACTCACCCCCACATCCCCTTCAGATTATCGAGTCATGTACCCGCTGGTGCCGCTGGACTCCCGCTTTCTTAATATGTTAATTTACCAAGTTATGCACCCGCTGGTGCCTCTGAACTCACATTCCGGTCACTCTTTCAGATAGTAAGTCACGTATGATTATACCGCTGAACTTTCTTCCCGAAAGAGATCCTCCCTCATGATCCAATACCCGTACTCCCAGTGCACAAAAAGGGTAATCGATCCACAAATTTCCAAAAACGGACATGTCCTCATTACCTCTGAGTCGTTTTTACTTCTACCAAAAACAAACCGCCCTTCACATAGAACTTCCACGTTCTCCTACCTCTGAGTCGTTCTATGTACCCTCTCTTTATTGAGCCCACTCCTACCATGTCATCATTACCTCTGAGTGGGAAGGCTCCGTCAAAGAAACCTTCATGCTTGCCATGTCCATATTACCTCTGAGCAAGTATGTCGGTCTCCTTTCGACCTATTATCTGTACCCACAACCGGAGTACGACAAGGATAATAGGTCCACAAATGTCTGCTGTTGACCACAAATATCTTTCGTGAAACCTCCCCTGCCATGTCCTCACTACCTCTGAGCAGGAAGATTCTACGGTAAAACCCTCATGCTTGCCATGTCCTCATGACCTCTGAGCAAATATGTTGGTTTTTCTTTCACCCTATTATCTGTATCCCGAACCAGGGTACGCCAAGGATAATAGGTCCACAAATATTCCTTTGCTAAGCTTCTTAGCATAAATCCACTACCCCACCATGCCCCGGGAGCCCAGCTGCTCTACGGCATTCCTTTTTTTAAGCACCGAGAACATCCATGACCACTTTGCTACGGCTGTTCCGGACATCCTGTCCAAACTTGTTATCCGTACCTAAAACCTAGGTACGCCTAGGATAACAGGTCCACAAATAAATCCTCCAGCAAGTCTAATTCCACAGACGCCACAAGTACAAGAAAGAGATGATAAGTTGAAACAGGCTCATTTATTCAAAATTCAACGTACCACTTCATTTGGGATCACATCCCTTACAAAGAAAAAAAAAAGAGAAAACAAATAAAACAGACAGCTGATCACTGCTCTGGGGCACATAACGCCCTGAGACGGTCTGTCAGCAAAACAACCGACCGCTCAAACCTCTGGGAGGCTCGACGCTCTGCCTCGTGGGTCAGCACTGCCTCATCCTCCAGATGAGCGTGAGCCTGCCAGTTATCCTTAAATTTCTTAAAAGCCCACTCTAGGTTATCGGAAGATCGGGAAACCTTCTCGGCCTCCCGAACGATCGACTCCTGCTCCGCCTGAGCAGCCTCCAGCTCTGACTCTAAGAAGGCCAATTGCCTCTGGAGTCCAAGAATCCGCTCCTTCGTATCAGCAATTCCACGAGAAGCGGACTCTTTCCGAGCACGGCAAGCCTGACTCCTACGACCCAGCTGGTCATACGAAGCGGAGAACTTATCAAGGTCCCCCCGTACAACTGGCCCAGCAGTATCTCGGGCTAGCTTAATCCTATCCCGAGCAGCAATGAGGAAGCCACGCTCCCGCTCAATCGCAGCAGGCAAGCCCGCCTGTCGTATCGCCAGTAGTTGGGTCACAAGCTGATCAGCTTCTGTCAGCTTAGGTTCCAGCAGTACAGCCAATCCCACCCTGCCAGGAAGGGACTTCAAGGTTGCAATTTGACCCCGAGCGCACCGAAGAGATAGAGAAAATGGGGTCCCCCGTCCTATGGCAGCGTCTACACCCCTTTGCAAATGACGATAGAAGCTGTCGACCACGTCCTGCGTCACCTCGTCCAGAGTCTCCGTGGAGGCCGGTGTCAACGGGAGCATGGCTGGCTGCACCGAAGAAGACGCAACATAATCCGCCGCTCCTGCTACGAAAGAAACTAGCTCCGCACGAAAGGACGCTTGAACAGCGGCCAACTCCTCTTCGGTAGCCTACAAAATTTGAATACTCGGTAGGGTCGAGAGGTCGGTTTCCGGAGCCGTATAATCTGCAGAGGATGAGGCGGAGACCATCGCCAACCCCATTCCCGTTGGCCCAGAGCTGGCAGGAGGCTCCTCGACATGAGACGACGAAGAAGGGGGAACGCTCCTTTCTCCCATATCACGGCAGGCCGAGCCTTCCCCAAGAACATCCACGGTAGGAAGTAAAGGGTCAGGACCTGCAGGGCCAAGGCAACCATGAATCGATTTGACCCGGAGAATATGTTGATAGAGCAAATAAGCCCCCTCACTAGACAATATCTGGCTTATCTTACCAGTGGAGGAGTGCGAAGGCCGAGATTCGCCTGCAGCCACCATAGCCCCTTCACCAATAGCCCCCGAGTCAGGTACAATAGACTACTCCACCTTTGAATCCTCGGGAGGGGGCGCACCGAGATCAGCATCGCACTGCTGAAGATCAGCGGTTTCAGGGACGGGTCCAAGAAAACCGTCGTCACCCCGGGCCGAGGTTTCAGCAACCTGGAAGCTTCCAGCCACCGCTGAGAGAGCACCCGCGGAAAGGATCGCGGCGCACACGCTAATCAAAGCAGCAAAGGCCGGATCAGTTACAGGGGAAATAGACAGTTCAGGAAAGGACGGTTCACCAGACATCTACAAAGAAAAGTAATTAAGTCATATCTTCGAAAAAGAAGAAAACTACGACAAAGAGAAAGCTCTGACTTACCTCTGGAATACCGTCTACATCCTCACCCTTCTCCGTGATAAGCAGTCTACGGGGACCGACCGTCGCTCTCTTTACAGAAAAAGTTATCCCTCCGCCAGTAGACTCACGCCTGCCTCGCTTACGTGAGGGACTAGGCATGACGGGCAGTAGTTCTACCCGTACCACCTCTGACACAGATGGTAACTGGTCCACTGCCTCATCAAATACAGTCGACGGTTGATCCGTTATCATCTCACCTGCCATGACGGGAGGCTGACCCGCCATTGTCTCGTCATCCGAAGAAAGGGAGTCCTCGTCGTCTCGCTCGTTGTCTTCCCCAATTGTGTTGAAGGACTCGGAATCGGGCGAAGGAACTCTATTCGTCCCTTTCTTCTTTGTTCTCGACGTCGTAGCCTTCTCCGCCAGGCGAGTGCCCACAATGAAGCTAGTCCTCGAGTCAAAATCGAGGGGAGAAGGATTCGCCCTAACATAATATAGGGCCGCCATATGTAGGATTTCCCCTATCATGTTTGCGGCAGGGACCAAGAAGCTAGTCCGAGTATGACAAGTGTTATAGTAGCTCCATGCCCTAACACCGTCAAGAATGCTACCTTCAAATTCCAGGTAAGAACTGGGGCACCCGAGGAATAGCTGACTATACCCAAATTGACGGGCAAACCTACTAGGCAAGTAGGGCTCCAAATACACAGTGTTGCGATTCCGGTAAACTAGATGCGCCGGGCGAATGTTAGCAGCCAGAAACGTATCTTTTCAGGCAAGAAATGAGGAGGTCCAACCCCATCAACATGAACACTCCTCACCTCTTGATCGGTGAAACGAGGAACGGATACGAAGAAATTATACCCGTCCACTCTCGCCAGCATTCTTCGGCACGCCGGTATGATACTACATTCCCAAGGCTGATGGCGATACTTGAAAAGAAACGCGTCGTCATCTGTAACGCCATCTCCCGTTCCAGGTCTCATCAAGGACTGATAATGCAGCAACAGCAATCCCAGTAAGTAATGATAAGGCAATTCTACACGTTCAAAGTCCATTGCCACGTCACGAGCAATGACCTTGGACGAGAAGGCGCGGAGACCATGCTGAATACTGTACACCATGGCAGGAAGAAGAGCCAGCCTGACCCCAAAGGCTAACTTCACGGCAGGAAGAATGAAGTGGCGACTAATCCTCTCAATAGAACCTGCCCCTCCTGAGACCACGCAGTTGCGCAGCCATACCATTAGAAACCCGGCCAAGAGTACCTTCTCTGACAGCCGCCGGGTACCATAACAAAAGTAGCTGAAGGAGTCAATTTGGCTCCCGAACTGGTCACTTTTGGACCTCGACCTCCTAGCAGTCGACACCAAGTCCTCTACTTCCCTAGGAGTCAGACGGTCTCGGGAAGTAACCCGGCCAGCCGCACTGAATTTGAAGAGATACGAGACCCAAGATTTAGTATGGGGAGAATCCCCTTCCGAGCTGTCATTTTTTTGGATAGTCGTTCGGTGACAGGTGCTATGATGGCACAATAGTTCTTGATACACGGAGACGAAACCGGGGAATCGTCGATCCAAATCTTGGAGCTCCTCATTAGTCGGAGTGTACACCTCGAAGGGTTCATCCCCCCAGGGGAGCTTGGAGACAGCATACATCTCGTGAAGAGCAAGCCCCAGTTCTCTGACAGGGGTGAAAAAGGTCCCCGTCCGATGATTGTACATCTCCAGAAGGGCTATGAATAGTGGCTTATTAACGGGCAACCCATGGCTGGTCCCCCGGATAGCATCATAAAGGTTGACTCCCAGCAAAAATTCTTCGTACTTCCATAGAATCCATGAGGTCAGATTAGCCCACGGGGGAATGGGTCGTAACCAGCTCGGCAGTACCAACCTGCCAACAGGATAGGATCCTTTACGAGCAAGCTGATTCAGGAAGGTATCAGCCTGGGAGAATGAAAAATTAGGATCGAGGGTGTTGATGAAGGTACCTGGAACTAACCCCATCACGGACCGACTGGCCGGATCTTTGACCGCGCGCACTGACCCAGTGGCTCGGTTATAACGGATGTTACCCACAAACATCTCCGGTCGGGTCGGAGTGAGGGTGTCCGGCATCTGCCTATCCAGAACGATCATATTGAACCACTCAAAAGGGAAATGGCGCTTCATAATAGGGATGTGAATTGGCATCCCGTCCAGGTCAAAATCCCAACTCTCGGAAACGTCCAGCATTCGGGAGTTTTCTACGACCAACGCATCCCCAAAGAGGAAGACCGGTTTCAGATACTTCCCATCAGACTGCCCGGAGCTTATCATGTCACCAAGGAATTGAAAAGATTGAACCCTTATAGCATTTAGTCGCTCCAAAGGTTCGTCAATAAGTAGTTGTTCGGATACTTGACGAACTAAGTCATCCCGATGTACGCTCGAGGCAAACTGACGCGAGCCTACCATGAGTTCCCTTGCAGGATTCACTGGCAGATTTACTGAAGAAAAAGCAAAAGAAACAAGTCAAAAAGATAGCTGAAACACAAAAACTACATGATACTTATGCGGCCCAGTATAGCCTCATGCGGCTCGGTTTAAAGAAGGTTTATACAGATCAGTTCAAATAAGCTTATACAGCTCAGTTTGAAAGAGCCCATGCGGTCCAGTGCGAAGAAGCTTATGCGGTTCTGTTCAAAAGGAACTCATGCGGCTCAGTGCGGAGGAACTTATGCGGTTCGAAGGGAGTGAATGCAAATATGGTCCGATTTGAATAAGCTTATTCAGCTCGAAAAAGCTTATGCGGCCCTGCGAGGATAAGCTTATGCGAGGAGGAGCTTATGCGGTTCAGTTCGAAAATATGCTTAAACGGCTCAGTTTGAAAGAGCTCATGCGGCCTTGATAAAGAAGTTATGCAACCACTTTCATGCCGCTCAAACCTGGGTCATACCCCATGCGGCCCGAGCATAAGTCGGACACACAGTATGCTTTGGAATATAGGCTCACGCATAAAATATGTGGCGTAACCATGGTAGTTCATATTAAGGAATCCTACCAGCAATAAGCGGGTGGACGTCGGGGTGAAAAGCAGGCACGCCAGTCGGCGGAGGAGCCGCCACGTTCGCCGCCGCAGTCGATGAAGACGCGGCCTTCTTGCCCTTCGCTGCCGCAGAAGATGATGCGGCCTTCTTGCCCATAGCAGCAGCAGCCTTCTTGGGAGCCATTGTCGATCGATGAAGGAAGAAGACGAAGAACAAAGTCGGCAACAGAGAATTTGAGCAAAGAGAGAAGGTAAAAAAAACGCCCAAGGGACTAAAAGACTCTTATTTATAGGCGAAAGAGACCCATAAAACGAACAAACGTCTCGGATTACGCCTCGGATTACGCGCTGCTTCAAAAGATAAAGGCAAAAACGCTTCGGTCAAGGCAAAACCGACCCTTGGGATCCTCCCCCAAAAGACGGCGTTAATTCAAAACGAATCAAGAGCATTTAATGAAGATTTGCACACGTAGTCAGGACACGTGGCAAAGAGCCCATGTGGCCAGATGAGTCTATACGGCTGAGACACTTATGCGGCATGAACGGGGCCATGCTTCTTATTCCAAGTGTTCCAATTTTGCAAATTGAAAACTTTGAAGGGGGTCCTGTAGAAGCATGGAAAATATCAGAGTAATGGTCCATGCGGCTCTGGGAAGAAGCCCATACGGCTCATACAGGAGCTGTCTTATGCGATTCAAAGAAGACTCTCAGTCTCATGCGGCTCGGAAGTGTATGCGGTTCAGCAGGAATATGCGGCCCGATCGACGCCACATCCCCCCTTGGGATCCCTTCCTACAACTGGCCATTTGAGTAGTGGCCTCATTTAATGCCCTGACATGACTCGACGACCGTGACGGCTCTGACATAAAGCCTCATAATGGTTCTGCCATAATGACAGACTCTTCGGGAAAAGAAGAAAATCTCTGACCCGATCCGACAGAGGTCCTAGATTGCCACGTGGCATGTCTCATGCGGCTTAAATGAGAACAGCTTTATGCGGCTCACTAAGAAGTCACCCTATATGGCCAACAGAAATTAGCCATATGCGGCCCACCGAGAGCCCAGTCCCTGCGGCTCAATACAATGCTAGCCTATACGGCTCGTAGAGATTATGCATATGCGGCTCATTGAGAGATCATCCCCTGCGGCTCAATAAGGCGTTGTCCTATGCGGCTCATGAAGATTACCTCCCTGCGGTTCAAGTCTTGCCTATCCTATGCGGCTCTGGCAGGCCCCACAACTAAAACACGTGGCATCGGATCAATCAAGGATTTAACCGAATCTCAACAAATATATTTGACGTCATCCTTATAATTACCGAGATCAAGGCATATCATTTATCATAAAGCCAATAGGACACGTGGCGAGCAATCGGACATTGGTATAATCCATCATGAAGATTTAAAGCAGTTAACATTAATTGCTCACAAGATTCGGTGCTATCCGCATTAATGGCCTAGATTCATTGTAATCAGGATCAAGGGTTCAGATAGATTAAAGGAGCGCCGACATTCCAAACAAATGATCATTAGCAAACCCTAATGATCATACCCCACTCTTATAAATAGCCAGCATCATTTCTCTGCAAAGACGACCCCGGCAATAAAAAGAATAAAAAATACAGAGCCAGAGAAAAAATACACAGAGAGAGAGAAGCCAGGAGAGCAACAGAGGAGCAAAAAGAGCCCTTCTTCGTCAACGCCAACCATCTTCACATGAGGAGCCAAGGCTGCATACCGATCGTCCAAGGAGTAAGGCAGGACTGCCGTCGCCTTCCCGAGCCTCTATCGTCACCCCCCCAGAATCTAAAATAAACAATTGTACTTAGATTGCTGTACCTAGGTTTTTGTCCCTAGGCTTTCTTTGTACAAGCGAGTTTGTATTGTGAGTCTAAGTTCAGTCCTCCGATAATTGTTCTGTACTTCTACAATCAATGGCAAACAACCCCCGGCCTAGAAAAGGATGCCGTAGCCCGATCAGTACTGAGCGGAGTTCCATGACCAGATGCGATTGAAAGAACCGCATTGGTATCAAACAGGCAGTGTGGAAGCCCGGGGAAGGCCACCCAGATGGAAACCCGGGGGTCCTCCCTCATCGACGAAAAGTCTACCGATGACCTGAATATCACCATCAGAACCCGGCCAACGAACCAACAGTCCTTAGACCTCAACCGGAGAAAGTCACTCTCGACGTGAGGCCGTATAAGGACGTGTCGATCATCAATCGCCTTCACTTCAATCAGCCCCCTGAAACCCCACGAATCAAAGGCCTTCCTAATAGCCTCGACCGGAAGTCTCCGCCGAGAAAACTTGCCAATAAGATCCAGCCCGTACGGCGCCGTGAGGGCTTCCATATCCGACTGAGAGAACACAGCCACCTTCCGACCACCGGAAAGAATGGCCTGTCGAAAATCTACCCTAGGCGAACCACCAGCCGACGTCATCGTAAGTCCACCCACCACCGCAGCGAATGACCTCGTCGGGCCATCCGTACATCCATATGTCCCCTTCGACGGAGCAACCGCCGCTGCTGCCATAGGGTCCACCCGTCGTGCCACCTCGCCCCGGACCGGAGACCCCCTCGGGGCAGAACCGGCTCCCACCCCGCAACTGATACGTCCCCCACCGCCGGCCCAGAGCCAAGGGGGGTGGAGACTGTCGCAACAGCCGACGCCGCAGCCATCGACCGTACCTCCGTGTTACCGGAGAAAAACTCCGCCTGAGCCGGCCTCAGCAACGCTCGGTTGCCAAGGGGGCGGTGCCAACCGATGAAGCATCCAGCGCCAAAGATGCCACCGGGTCATCGGATCCGAAGATGGGGGCGGAGCCCCCCCACAGACGAGCCGCCCCCTCGGACACTCGCCTAAACCACCCGCACAGGCTGGTCACCCAGATGGGCGGCGCCACCATTGCGGGGGCCAGGATGGCCGGAGGCCCCCGCCGTCCCCTCCAGGCCAAGGAACCGCACGGCCGGGTCACCCACTAGGGCGGTGCCGCCATTGCGGGGGCCAAGGTGGCCGGCGGCCCCCGCCGACGAACCACCAGGGGGGCCGGAGCCCCCCACCGGAGTGGTCATCCCTCTGTATGCCAACGAGAATCCCGATCGCCAGAGAGCTCCGCGAACCCTAGAAGATATATATATATTATATATATATATATATATATTTTTTTTTTTTTATTTTATATATATATATATATATATATATATATATATATATATATATATATATATATATACATACATATATATATATATATATTTTTTTTTTTACATATATATATATATATATATATATATATATATATATACATATATATATATATATATATATTTAAACCGTTACCTTTATTGATAAAGAGGGTAATGAGTACATCCGACCTCATGGTAACAAGTAACAAAGAAAGAAAATAGAAAAGACACTACTCTATAGCCCAATGTGGGATAGACGAAAGATGACGACAACTCGAAAGCGACTTCCGAAATTGACGCTTCACCTCCCGGACCAAAAAGTCCGAACCAGCACCCCGTCCTTCATATCGATGCATGTTCCTGTTCTTCCAAAGCACCCAAATGATCGCACCAGCCAATGATCTCCGATGATGACTGTCTTGACCCCGCCACCACCGTTGAAAAAAAACCAGAAAGTCACTATGCATTCGTGCCTTAAAGAAACCCCGAAAAGCAGACCAAACTGTCATAGCAAGATCCTCATGGAAAAATATATGTTGAAGGTTCTCCCCATGCCCAACTTGATAGCAATGACACCTGGAAGCTAGATGGAATCCAATCTTCTGAAGAATGTCATCAGTAGGAAGCCGGTTGTGACAGACCCGCCACATCAGAAGAGTGATGATGTACACGTCAGATTCGACAACATCTCCAAGCTGGTTGTGACAGACTTCGCCGGAATATACTTGTCCCAAATATTAGAGAAGAGTAATGATGTAGGGTGAGAAGTCCGACAACATCTCCAAGCCACAGCCATCGTGAAAGAACCTTTCCGCTCACCCCAAACTAGAGAATCAGGATCCGAAGTACACGTCAGATTCGCCTCTCTGAGCCGCCCCGCTGCCTCTACTCCAAACTGACCCAAGACCAAGGACAGATCCCAACCAGTGGCTGTCCAAAACGATCTAATAGCCGGACCACCATTATCAGAATTCCTTGCCCTCGAATCTCTTATCTTTCATCCCCTATCCGAAAGAACCCGAACAGTCACCATACGTTGGGGAAGAACCACCCTTCTCCTGGCTAATCTAGCCGACCTCCGAAGATCCCCAGTGCCCAATCGCTGTGAGGCCGTCGAATCAGCAGCCTCCCCCGCAACCCGCTCCCCCATGCTGGCCACAAAATGACCCGTCCGGCCGACATCAGCAGACTCCCTCGCCTGTATTCGGCTCCGCCCCCGAGTCCGTCTCCCCGTTCCACGCCTGGTCCCAAAAGTCACTCCCTCAGCCGGTAGAATAGCAACACTATCCAACCGTGGGCCCCCCGGAATCCAGTTCTCACACCTCGCTGAACCCTCACCACGCCTAAGTCTAAATAAGATAAACGGTTCCGCCAATTTCCTCCCCCGCAAAATCCGTCGCCAAATATGGGAGCACTTGGAAGTCATAAACGCATCACATAGATGACGCTTACGAAAATATTTCGATTTAAGAAGCTCCACCCAAAGGCCCTTCCCATGCCTCAACTTCCACCAAAGCTTTATGGAAAAGGCATCCATAATATCATTCAGACACTTGATCCCGAGGCCTCCTTCGGACTTAGTCCGAGTAACGAACCGCCACGCCAGCCAACTCCTCTTGGCCACCCCATCCTTGCTACCCCAAAAGAAAGCCGCAAACATCCTCTCAATTGTCCTGAGAACGGCCTGAGGAGGACAACATGCAGCCAATGTGTACATAGGGATAGATGAAAGTACATTCTTAATAAGGACCAACTTACCCCCAGGAGATAGTATCTTGTTCTGCCACCCCGTCAGCTTCGAACGGATTTTATCCAGCAATTAGCTAAACATCCCCTCATTCCTTCTTCCGCAAGTTAGCGGGCAACCCAAATAAGAGAATGGCAAGGTACCGGTACTAAATCCGAAGAGAGTAGAAATAGTCCGAGCACGATCCTCACCCAATGGTGTCGCAGAATAAAAGGCAGATTTGGAATAATTAATCTCATGTCCAGAAATAGCCTCATACCTATACAGTACTTGCTGGAGAGCACGTAATCCAGCAATATCCCCCGAAGTGAAAATAAGAACATCATCCACATAAGCCAAGTGCGAGATACGCGGTCCCCCAATCGAAGTGTGAAATGAAGATCTCCTATTAGATTCTTGAAGATGCTTGAGGTTCCGAGAGAGTACCTCCGCAACAATAATGAAGAGAGCCGGGGAAAGAGGGTCCCCCTGCTGGATCCCTCTAGAGGCCGAGAAAAAAGCAGTAGGAGCGCCATTGAGTAGAACCGCATACCAGGTATCCGCTAGGAGACGATAAATAAGATCACAAAAGATCTCATTAAAACCAAATCTCGGAAGAACCCTCAGGAGGAACTGCCAGTTGACTCTGTCATAGGCCTTCTGCATGTCCAGCTTAATAGCAACATTTCCCCTATGGTTGGGTTCCCTCATAGAAGCCACCATATCCTGAGCTATAATAATGTTGTCCACAATCTCTCTCCCCTGAACAAAAGCACTTTGCTCCGGAGAAATAATATTAGGAAGATATTTCTGCAACCTGTAAGCAATAATCTTGGAAATAATTTTGTTACAGAAATTACAAAGGCTAATAGGGCGGAAATCAGAAAGGTTTCTCGGGTGCTCGACTTTGGGGATAAGAAATATGAAGGTGTCCGCAATGGAAGCCGGAGGCCGTGCACCCAAAAAAATGAACCAACGGCTTCCTCCACGTCAGCAGCAATAATGTCCCAACAAACTGAGAAGAATATCCCAGAAAAGCCATCCGGTCCGGTGCCACTAGCCGGGTCCATCCCCCGAATAATCTCCAACAGCTCCGCTCTGTCAGGACAACGACAAGATCAGAATTATCCTCCATAGAAATGATGCTAGGGATGACATCAAGGAAGGCGTCCTCATCAGAAATAGGGTCAGCTCTAAACAGCTTCGAGAAGAATAAAGACGCCTCCGTCGCTACCTTCTCAGCCGACCCAGTTTCTGATCCATCAGCCCGAATAATTTTTTGAATACCCGTCTTTCTTTGCCTGCTCCTGGTGCACTCATAGAAAAACCGAGTATTTTTATCTCCTTCCAGGTCCCATCTCAATATGGCTTTTTGTTTCCAGAAAGACTCCTCAACCTGGACCTTTTGCTTTAATCTGGCAATGGCCTCCATCCAGGAAGCTCTCCCCCTCTCCGAAGGATGAAGCTCATAATCCTGCTCCGCCGCCAAGGCAGCGTCCTCGGCCTGACGGACCTCCTGAAAAATGTCACCGAAAGTAGCTCTGCTCCATCCAGCCAGAACATACCCCGTCATCCTCAACCGCATGCCCAGCCACTCAAGCGCATCATAATGCCAACATGAATTCTACGCCCGAGCTACTATCAAAAGAAAATCCGGATGCGAAGTCCAAAAGTCAAGAAAACGGAAGCCTCTGCGTAGAAGTGGAGAAGCTGGCTGGCAGGATATCAAAAGAGGAGAATGGTCCGATTCTGCCCGATTAGGATGCTCGCAAGAAACCTGGATACCATCCAGCCAACTACCCGTCACAAGAAGCCTATCAAGACGGGATCCCTGACGATCAATCCCCGTCTGCCCGTTCACCCAAGTATAGATGCTACCTCTGAAACCAACATCGGATAACCCGCCAGCCAACTGAAAGTCGAGAAAATCTGTAATGGCCCTCGTGTCAGGAGGTCGGCCTCTAAATTTCTCATCCGGAGAAGCAATGATATTGAAGTCCCCGCCCACCGCCCAGGGCAAGGCCATGTCCCTGGCTTGGACGTCCAAAAGATGCCTCCATATAGTCCTTCTCCCCTGTCGTGTCCCTGCACCATGAACTATCGACAACCGCACCGGAACCGAGAAACAACTCAAAGAAAGCTGCACCGTGATAGCCTGATCACAGGAGTCAATACAATTGATCCCAAGGCCCGACTTACAGAAAATCCAAATATTGCCCTTATCATTGCAAAATCTAACATCAAAATCCAACCTCAGTTGATAAGGGAGAAGCTTAGAGGATATCACCTTGGGTTCAATAATGGCAAGAACCTGAATTGAGTTGATCCTATACAAGGACCTGAGACGGGATAAAGTAGCTCTGTTCGCCGTCCCCCGAATATTCCAGATAAGAAATTTAACCATGGACCCTCTGGGGGTCCCGCCTAACTCGGGAAGCATGTGATCGAAGAAGTCAATCCGACTGAGGAGCCATCGACTTCCTTCGCCTACCAGCCGCCTACTTATAAGGAACCATCTGCCAGTCTTCTTCATGACCCTCGGAGATAGAGGTGTAAGATCTAGCCTCGAACAGAGAAACCATATCATCACCCGGAGCTGAATCATAACCCCGAACGGATAGAGGACCGTGACCGGCCTCCTCCCACACTACCAAGCTACGATATTTAGTATCCGAATCAGCCGCTATAACTCCCTGTCCCAGCTGGCTATGAATAATAATAGGAAGGACCGATAAATCAACAGGCCTAATGCCCCGCTCTGGGCCCAACTGCCCATCCGAGCTAGAGCCTGGGCCACTGCGTCCCTCCATTATGGGCCGCCTGTCAGCCGACCATAGAGACAGCTGGCCCGAAGAAGACTCCCCCACGTGCCAGGAAGACGGAGCAGAATTCGTGCGAGTATCAATACTCCCGCGCAATTCGTGCTGCGTGGTCCCCGTACTATCATCACGCCCCCCGATGCGCCTCCACATCTGCCGTATCCCCTTCCCTTTCTTGCGCCTTGATCGTCTCCTCCGATGACTCCTGCTAATCCCACGGCCACCCACCGGGCCGTCCTGCTCAGGCACAACTCTTGGAGCAATGCCGACGGGGATGGGCGGTCTCTCAGCTACTCCCACGGAAGAAGTCTCCACCTGAGGTCGCCCACAAGCACTCTCAACGTGACCATGATGGCCACAAGAGACACAGTAGAGAGGCCTCTGCTCATAGACAACTGGCTGCGAGCGAACACCATCAGGTAGTTGGAAGAAGACCTCCTGTTGAAGTGGTTTGCTGACGTCTACTTTAACCAATACCCTGGCTACCCCGGACCTAAAAAATGAAGCTGTAGCCCTGTCCGTAGAGAGCGGAGTGCCGAGACCAGATGCGATGGAGAGAACCGCATTGGTATCAAACATACAATGGGGAAGCCCGGGAAAGGCCACCCAGATGGGGACTCGGGGATCCTCTCTCAACGGCGAAAAGTCCACCGAAGACCGGAATATCATCATCGGAACCCGACCAACGAACCAACAGTCCTTAGACCGAAGCCGAAGAAAATCACTCTCGACATGAGGCCTAATGAGAACATGTCGATCATCGATGGCCTTCACTTCAACCAACCCCCTGAAACCCCGTGAAGCAAAAACCTTTCTAATAGCCTCAACAGGAAGTCTCCGCCGAGCAAACTTGCCAATAAGGTCCAGCCCACATGGCGTCGTGAGGGCCTCCATATCTGACTGTGAGAAGACAACCACCTTTCGGCCATTGGCAACAATGGCTGAACGAAAGTCCACCCTCGGCAGAACATCTGTCGATGCCGACGCGGTTCCGCCCACCACCGCAGCAAAGGACCGTGCTGTGCCAACCGTCCCTCCACCTGACACCTTCGCCTGAGCCGCCACCACTGCCGGGGGGGCCAGCGGCAGTGCCCCCTCGTCACGTACAGGACACCCGCTAGGGACGGGGACGAATCCCCCCCTCCCGCAGCCGAGTCGCACCCAGGAACGATGTCGCCCGCCACGCGAAAACCAGAAGGGCCATGGCCCCCCGACACCGATCCATTGCCGGAGGGGACAAAGCCTTCCTCCGGAGCAGCCAATCGCACCTCGTCGAAGAGAACTTCGACAATACCGTGCTTATCCTGGTCGCCTCCCAGGTCGTCTTCACCCGCCTCTTGCTGACCAGGAGGATCGGAACACCCCGCAGCCGAGCCATGGCCATTAGGGGCGGAGCCCATCGTCGTAGCAGCATCGTCATTGAGGTCAACGCCAGCCTCCCGCTCAGTCGGTTCGCCCCTAGTACGATATCACCAGGGTGGCCAGAGGCTTCCACCACCGGGCCAGGGAGGGCGGAGCCCCCCGCCAGATCTGAAGGCCAAAACCCAGTCGCCTATGCATGGCGATCAATGCCAGCCCCCCGCGCAGTCTGGTCGCCCCCTAGGGTGACGTCACCAGGGTGGTCGGAGGCTCCCGTCGCCGAGCCAGAGGGGCCGGAGCCCCCCGCCGGATCTACCATCCAGAGCCAAGTCGCCGCTGAAGAGAACTCCGCAATATACGCGCAGCCCTAGCCGATCCAATATCATATATATATATATATATATATATATATATATATATATATATATATATATATATATATATATATATATATATATATATATATATATATATATGGCTTGGGTCTGGCTTCCTCTAGAAGGAGCTCTACCGCTCCTCGAGTACCCCCGCACCCCCCTCGGCCGCGGTCGGTGGCCGGCCGCTCCCCAGCGTTTCCCTCCCCGCCTTGAGCCTCCCTCCCCTACCGGCCACCCTGGCCTCTTCGGTTGGTCGGGCTTCCCCCGTCCGCTCCTCCCGCGGAGTACCCAACACCCTTTTCAGGCCGATGTAGAAGCATGGAAAATATTAGAATAAAAGCATAGATAGCCCATGCGGCTTTGGGTAGCAAGCCTATGCGGCTCATACTGGAGTTGCCCCATGCGGCCCGAAAGAAGACCCTCAGACTCATACGGTTCGGGGATATATACGGTTCAGCAGGAACATGCGGCTCAATTGACGCCACGTGTGATCCCCCCCACAGCTGGCTACGGGAGTAATAGCCTCATTTAATGCTCTGACACGACTCAACGGCTGCGACGTCTCTGACATAAAGCGTCATAATGGCTCTGCCATAATGACAGACTCCTCGGGGAAAGAAGACAATCTCTGACCCGATCTGTCAGAAATCCTAGATTGCCACGTGGCAAAAGTCTCATGCGGCTCGGGTAGAGAACAGCTTCATGCGGCTCATTGAGGAATCACTCTAATATGATTAATAGGAATCCGCCATATGCGGTCCACCCATAGCCCGGTCTATGCGGCTCAATACCATGTTAACTCAGGCGGCCCACAGAAACTATGCATATGCGGCTCATGGAGAGATCGTCCCCTGCAGCTCACAAAGACTACGAATATACGGCTTACAGAAATCTCGTCCCCTGCGGCTCGATAAGGCATTGACTCCTTCGGTTCACGAAGAGTATCTTCCTGCGGTTCAAGTGTTGGTCACCCTATGCGGCCCTGGCAGGACCTTCAATTAAAACACGTGGCACTGAAGATTCAACAGAATCCCAACGAGAATATTTGACATCAGTATCATAATTGCCGAGATCAGGTCATACCATTTATCATCAAGCCAATAGGACACGTGGCGAGCAATCAAATATTGGCATAATCAATCACGAGGATTTAAAGCGGTCAGCATTAACTGCTCATAAGATTTGGTGCTATCAGCATTAGTGGCCGAGATTCATTATGATCAGGATCAAGGGCTCAGATAGAATGAAGAAAGCACCGACATTCTAAACAGATAATCATCAGCAAACCCTAATGATCACACCCCACTCCTATAAATAGCCAGCATCCTCCCCATGCAAAAGAAAAAAAGAAAAAAAGAAAGGAGAAGAGAGGGAGAGAGGTCGACAACAAAAGAATAAAAAAATAAGAAGAGAGAGATCTACACAGAGAGAGCTCTCCCCTTTCTTCTTGATACTCACAGGGAGAGAGAAGCCAGGAGAGCCACCCGAGGAGAGTAAGAAGAGCCTTTCTTCGTCAACGCTAAGCAGATCTTCCCCGAGCCAAGGCTGCATACTGATCGTCCAAGGAGTAAGGCAGAGCGGCCGTCGCTTTCCCGAGCCTCTATCGTCACCCCCTAGAATCAAAAATAAACAATCGTACTTAGTCTGCTGTACCTAGGTTTTCGTCCCTAGGCTTTCTTTGTACGAGCGAGTTTGTATTGTGAGTCTAAGTTCAGTCCTCCGATAATTGTTCTGTTCTTTTACAATCAATGGCAAACAGCCGACGTCTGCCCGCAGTGTGGCGGCTCCTTCTCCTTCCTTCCTCGTCCTAGGCATAGTCACCGCTCTCGGTGTCGTAGGCATCGCCGTGCTCGATACCCACGATCGTTCCTGGCCCCCTCCCTCTTTGGTCCTCCGCCTTCCTCTCCTATCGCCTCACGCTCTGTGCGGCCTCCTTCCGGCTCGTCGCACCCTCCAGCCGCCGTCCCTGCCGTTGTGCCGCTTCCCTCGTCGGTTGTGGCCCCTCCCCCCGCTTCCCTCTTCCTAAGGCAGCCCTCCGTATCTCTGGCAGCGGCAGCCTCGGTTTCTCCTCCCCCTCCGACTTTTGGCATCCCCGCGACTCAGGGGTCCTGCTTCGCTCCGTCTGGAGCGCCTCCTCCGACCCCTCCGACCATGGCGCCCTCCACCCCGACAGCCGCCTTTCCACCGGTGTTTTATCCCCCCGCGCCCCTCCCCGGTTCAGTAGCGGTCTCTCTCTCCGCGTTTCCTCCCTCAGTGCAACCCCCTGTCGCGACTATGGATCTCCTTCCGGTGCCCCCCGCCTCGGCAGCGGCCCCTCCCCCCGCCTCGGCAGCGGACCCTCCCCCGTCCCGGGAACAAGCTTCCTTTCGGCGCTTCCTCCCTCAGCGCCTCCCCCCACTTTGGCCGCGGACTCCCTCCCCCCATCGCCGCCCATCTCGCCGTGCCTCTATCCTATTCGGCGGCGGCCTCCTTTATTGCCCCACCCATCTGCGGTGGTACTGGTATCCCACCTCAGCCCAGTCGGCGAAGCCCACTGGTTCTCTCCCTCAAGCCACTCCTCTGCTTCGTCGTGGCGCGCCCTCCGCCCTACCTAGGGACCGAGCCCCCCTCCGTGTCCCAACCGTCGCCTAGGTCCCCTAGTCGCAGCCCCAGCCTCTGCTCGGGGTCGGATCCCTCGTTGGGCACCTCCTCGTGCCTTCCCCTATTATGCTCCGGCACTCCCTCCACCAGGGCTCCCCCCTCGCCATCCCCTGCTTTCCCTTATGCGCCTCCAAGGTGGGTCCCCTCTTCGCTCCCCCTAAGTAGCTTACGGATCTTCTCATGATTTGTATATTGTTTGCCGAGAGAAGACAAGGGGTTAATGATATCGAGGAATCTTGTAAACATTTGTGTGATCGTCTCATTTGGCTTCATCTTGAATGCCTCATATTCTTGAGTGAGATGACTTATTTTCGACTCTTTGACTTGGGTGGTTCCTTCATGCATCACTTCTAGAAGTCTCCATACTTCGTGAGAGGTGGTGCATGTTGAGACCCTGTTAAACTTATTCCTGTCTATTATATAAAATAAAGCATTAATAGCTCTCGTATCTAGACTTGCCTGTTTCTTCTCCTCATCAG